>JAHLJT010009546.1:0-43954 GCA_031308135.1 Acheta domesticus | reverse complement strand
GGTAATACACCGCGATCATAAGCAGAAGGGTAGATACTATCATCGCGAACCGGCGGATTTAGATATCAACCCAAACCTGTCCTGAACACCCGCGAAGATAAAGATAAGCGCTATCCTCAGGATTCCATTCTGAGGACCGAAACGTTTCTCTGACTGGTAAGGCATAATCTGTACGGAGTAGTGCATTGTCAAACAATTATGATGTGCACGAATTACATCATTAATCCACTAACTACTAGGAGATTAAAGAATTCCATCGATCTGGGAAAATCAGAGACAATTTGTTTATAAAATATTTTAGCAATCATTTAACAAATCATTACTTGGCCTAGGATATTTTTATTTATTTAGAACATTAATAGTCTGATTCAAAGTCGTTATCATCACGAACACAAATTTTCTTAAGCATCGCGTTGAAAACTATAAGTCCAAGTTTTGTGCATATCCTAATACAGTTCGTGTATTTCTTGTTATTGTCTCAGTGATACACAACGTGATATACTGCGTAATAAATTAAATACAAAACGTTTTCCTGTATGCAACTATATTTTGTCAGGCAACATAGCGATAATAATGGAACTCCTCTATGAGCATTTGTAGGTCGCTGAATGAAATATGCGTTGCTACGAACAAAATGGAGGAGACAATAGAAGTCATTGTTTCATAAGGTCTAAAAGGAAGGCTTTACCTAAGCCTTTCAAGATAATCGTCCAATTATTACATATATTTGCCAAAGATGAGAAAAGTTGTTGAATACCATACACTGTATGCGATTCGTCCATGAGTACCACCTTTTGTCCTTTGTTCGGCACTGCTCAGCAGTTGTAAATTATCCACGTTTAAAAAGTTCCACAGTCTGAGATGCCTCAGGCACAGAACTACTTTTGCCACTGCTACCTTGCAGGCCGCAGGATCTACAGTTCGAGACCCAATGGTAGAGGATTTTTGACATTAGCTATATCCAGTACAATCACTCTCAGGAGGAGAATTATAACGACGGTTGCTCTGATCAAAAACAGCCGAATGCCGGACCCGTACCCTAACAAACGGACCACGGACCACGCGCGATCATTCCTTCCTTATCCTTGTCCTTCATCTTCCCTTGCCCACACCACTTACACTTACATGCACTAAACAAGAACACAGCTCAAAACACTCGTGGGCATAGACGTTCACTCGGGGATCTCTGATGGGTCGGTGCCGCGCTGAGGAGATACCTGGAGGGGGAAATCCACCGCAATCTGAATTTGGATCTGACTGTCCAGTGGAAAAGGAACACGACATAAAGTGTTCACTGCGCTAGCGGGACTAATGACAGTAGTAGTTGATGTGCCCGGAAATATCAACTCACCGACGTCTATGTCGGCGCCAAATCTCAATTTCCAATGGGGAACACTGCCATCTCCCTGGATTTAATATGCACTGCACTTACAAGACTTGTGTTCGTAGTGTTTGCCAAGCTCGAACTTCACTTATGACACTCACGAGCATATCTCCAAGAAGAAATGCAATTCCGATGTAAATGACCGCTCTTTCACCCCCTTTCATGTACTTCACATTTTGTATAATACCATTAGATTTGTGATTTAAATGCTTGTATAATGACTTCAAATAATGTTTTCGAAAACACAATAAGACTTGGTCGACCTGTTACCATGTATAAATAATTTAATAACTTTTAATTACGTGGGAAATATCGAATTCTAGCACAATAACAAATTGAAACATCTCAGATTCTATCAAGGCGGGAAAATCGTTCAGAATCATGTTATGAACTGCCAAGGTTTTAAATTGCAATATCTGAATTTATTTGCATATTTCTCATATGACTTCCAATACCGTGTGTCTCTATCCAGACAGTTATATAAATCAATTGTACATTTTGAAGGACATCACGTACTATTTAAAAAAGTTAAAACAAATTCTTGATTAGGAACGGGTGACACTAAGAAGGGGAAACGTTTCTGGTGGCCACGCATTCTCTCTACTTCTCCGTAGTGAAATCCTTTTTTTCGCAGACTTTGCAAATGACCTGAATAAAATCTGTGAGATTCTAACAATTACAAATTCAAATAAACGTCTAACCCTGCTTCCAATACTCGAAAAGTGTAGTTTCCTTACGACGCTAGGTGAGTCTTGGCAGCGAGTGTGGCATTCTCAAATTATGACAATGAAATTGGATCCAGCGTGGAGCGAGAACATTTGTCGGTAGTCAAACCTTTAGGTTCAGGAAATTGCGTAATCACTAAATTATTGCCAGAAAATAAGTACTGTCGAAATCTATAAACTAAGGACAATGAAAACAACATATTTGTCGGTTGTTTTTAATAGTCAAAGTACATGTCTGTAGTTGGTGCAGTCTGCCCGTCGTCGCCGTCCTCGTTGTTGTCCTCGTCTTCGTCGTCGTCCTCGTGGTCGTGCTGGTACGTCGTCCGTCGTTGTCATCCGAAAAATCTGTAAATATCCAGAGCAACTATCATCACAATTAATTAATTTCCACACGCGCGTATATTAAATAATTTAGAGTGAAGAATAATCTATTGCTTATAGATAGTTGTTAATCACCTTACCAAAGCCAAATATTTCGTCGTCGTCGTCGTCGTCGTCGTCGTCGCCGTCGTGGTCGCTGTCGTGAGTTCAGTCGTCTGGAATGTCTTCCCACTCATCATCATCATCATTATCAGCTTCCTCCACCACGTTCGCTTCTGCAAAAATTCAGATAGCAATAAAAATGACTACCTTCCAAATGTTTAAACATTCTGCTATTTAAATCTTAATGTTATTTAACCAATTAATAGCAAATTAAATACGTAAATCTTGATAGAATAGAAAATGTAAGGCATTCTTATTTTCCTCACAAAACTGTAGTGGTTTTCTTCTATTTCATGATATAATTAGGATTGCGATAGTAAGATTAGTGAATTTGAGAAGAAAATATTTGGCTTGCGTCTCAGTCTTCGAAAAAGCCGTGCTTACCTCCCTTCATATTTTGTAATAATACAACAACGCAAAAGCGTAGCCAATGCCGTAGATGAAACCTTGCATTTCGTACGCCATGCTTTCCTGTCTCTGAGGTGACTAGCCAGACAATAATAGGGATAAGTGACAATCCACCATATGAACAATTAGGAAACATTACAATAACATAGTAAATAGAAAATATAGTAATGCTGCGTCTGCTACCTGCTGCCGAAGATGGTGATTTTCGTCAGAAAAATGTTAAAACAATATGCTCTAATACTGGAAGTCGTTGTCTCTCTGTGAAGTGAATTACTTCCCAACGCACACTTTGTAGTCACAATTCACGTGTTGTGGGTCCTTAAAGCTGAAACATTAGTTCCCGGCAATACATCGGCCTGTCCGTTTGGACCGAGCGTCATTCCGATCGTCTGTTCTTCTGCACATGCTCCGGTCCGGTCCGTGTCCAACGCTCGTATGCAAGAAGGAGAGGCAATCGCACCTACTCGCGTGTGCAGGATGTGGGCGCGGTGCGCACGCCCGAGGAACCACATTCGTCAGAACCCTAACCCGCACAGACAGAGCCTCTGCAAATCTCGAGTTGCGATGTTTCCTTCATCCATGAACGCGAACGCGACGCGACGCGACGCGACGCGACGCGCGCTAGGGATGCGCAGTGTTGATGATTAGAGTAAAGTTACTTGAGGTGAATTGCAAACGACTTGTCCGGCTCAACTGAATGCACTACTAAGTGGCGAGAGAAACCAAAATTACAAAGTTATTACGAGGACGTAGAACCGGTTTGATTCCTGTACTGTAAGTAGATTTGTTCTTCTCCAGATTCATGTTAAATTATATTTGGAGTTTGTTTTGGCTTTTGAAAAACACGCAGCTTTGCCCCGAAGTTTTCTATTAGTCTGTCTTTCGAGCTTCGTTTGCTTACTTTTATAAAGGAAGGAAATTTTGACAAACGTAATACCTTCCAAACATACACATAACTTGGGCAGCAAATTCACACAGCTCGGGAAAACAGGATCCAGGAAGGTATCTGTACAATTGAATGAAAAAAAATGTTTTACAATCTTTTTTCAGCTTCAGACCGTGCACAAGGTGGATCAGTTTTTTTTGCTAATTTGACGGTACTTCATCGAGCAAACTTGGGCAGGTCATTGTAGATAGTCTCAACTTATTCGGAAGGTCATCAACATTTCGTAAGCTCGTAGTTAATTCCCTGGAGTAGTATTTCAAAATAGTGACCAAAGTCTCAATCTTTAGCTCCACATTCGTGGATTTAAAAAAATTAAATTCGGACACATTTATGCTAATCCTATTTTTCTTTTGCATGTTCTTGTTAAAACTCTGAAGTTGTAAGTTGATGTTAAGAAATTCGTAATGTTCAGTATAATGCAAGTTCGCGCAGCCAGTTTCAGTCGCCTAATTCGGAAAATGTCTTTTCATTTTGAGATAACAATTCGGCAATATAAACCTTCAGCTGAATAGATATTTTGAATGTTTTGTTCGAGAGAGATCCCACACGCCCTGAGTTCAAAAGGTAACGTATAGGTTTTTTTAAGGGATAGGATTAAAGCTTCGTCAAGACAGAATGTTTTGTCTGTAGCCTTTTTTAAACAAATCAATTACTTGTACTTACAGGAAGATAAGCACGATAATTGATGTTCACCACCCTATATGGCCGACCGGGCCATGTAAAACTTAGGGGTGGTGATCACATTGGGTGGTGAAATAAAAAGTAAGGATGGCGGTTGCACTCTACCTACGAAATTGAAGACTGTGTTGTTTTATTTACGAAATTATTTCTTCAAGGAGCAATCCTCAATGTTATCACATTAAACTTTTCAAAAAGACGTACCATTCGCGTAATTTGACGGCAGACAGAGGCACTTAAAACAAACATTGTCTTAAAAATCGACTGCATTGTAATAAAGAGTTTCATTCTTGTAAAAAAAGAAGCAAGTTTACACGGAGTAATATACGTAGTGTAGGGAAATTTATGTAATGCTGCGGAAAAATCGATTTCGAGTTTTCAACCGAAATACACGTTGGCGTCCCGTGATACCGAAAAAGTCCGTCCTTCCGTTTGTCCGTCTTTTGAGAGAGCCAGGTGTCGTAGCAATAGCTAATGCGGAAGATTTGGCAGTCGTTGTACCCGGTAAAAGCTGCAAGGATTTGGAAGAACGATCTACTGAACCTCTCCATATAATTTCTAGATAGTGCAAAAGTTTGAAATTAAAACTGTCGGTTTATAAAACAGAATTTATATTAATAAACCCACGTTTCACAGATGATTTCCTCGTCGTTTTCAAGTCGAGGGAAGAACCATTAAAGAAACCAGACTTGCACGATACCTGGGAATCTGGCTCGGTCCCAAACTCATATTTCTGCCCCATGTCAAAATTATGTGTAAAAAAGCTTGCAATTTATTCTACAAACGTAGTGGCATAATTCAACAGGTTATAAAATTAAAGAGACCCATGCTTAAAATAATTTATAAAGGCGCCTTTCTGCCAATAATAGGGTATGGAGCAGCAGTGTGGGCACATAGTGCAGGACTTACAAGAATAAGTAGTGTACTCAATAGTACATAGCGCGTCGCGCTACTTGCTATCACAGATGCTTACAGGACAAGTTCAGGCATGAGCCTTCAAAATTTAGCAGGTCTTTTTCCATTAGACCTGAAAGTGAGAAAACTAGCAGCAAGACGCGCTCCACGAAACGGTGGAAATATTCGCAACTACGTTAATCGAAGATGATGCCATGAGCGAAAAGATGCTGATGCGTTTGCTGCTGAAGGAGTGGCAACGGTGGTGGAACACACACGATACAGGAAGGACGACAAAAAATTTGTGCCAAATGTTTCATTCCCTGTACAGGCTGAATGGTTTTAAACCATCAAGAAAAACAGTACAGTATCTAACTGGCCACGATTTCTTTTCCGATTGTCTGCGTCGGGGAGGCCTAAAAGACATCCCCACGCGCCCGTGTGGAATGTCAGACGAAACTATTGAACATACGTTAACGGAATGTGAGCTACACGCAGCGTATCGTCTGTCGTTCTGGCGTAGTTCAGGAATTCTACCTGCTACAGCTAACACACTAATAAAAGGAAAAGGCATTTTTGAACATTTTGAAACACTATGTTTGAAAATCTGTGAAATCGAGAAATTATTGTCACATTCGAGATGTGCGATATCAGAACCTGGAAAGAAATCATTATAATATTACTGGATTAACTTGTATACATGTTTTCATATGATTATATCAATATTTATATACCTACAAAACACCTTAGAAAAACCTCCTGAGAAAGAGAAGAAAGGAACACCTGGAATACGAGACAGCAAAATGATAGAAGCTGCCAAAAATGACCCTTACCTGGCACTAAACCTCGAAGGACACAGATGGTCAGAAAAATAAGTATGACCACATGGGAAGAACACTTCACCAACATACTAATCAGGAAGGAACCACGTCTGCATATGCGCTGAAGCCCACGGAGACAGACAAACCATACATAAGGCCTTTCTCAAAAAACGAAGTTGAAGATACAATAAAAAGACTGAAAAACAACAAAGCAGCTGGACCAGATGGGATATTCAACGAACATCTAAAAGGATCATTAGATTTACTACTCCCAGAGATCACAGACCTAATGAACTTATGCTTGAAATTGGAAATATACCAACTGGATGGAGAGGCTCCATAGTGAAAGTACTGTATAAAGGGAAGGGTGACCCAAGTGATCCCAACCTATACAGAGGTATCGCCCTAGAAAACAACTTCCTCAAGATCCTTACTAAACTAATTGCAAGCAGACTAAACAGGGAAGCCACTCTTAAAATCCCGGAAGAACAGTTCGGATTTAGAACAGGGAGAAACACACTCCAAGCAGTACAAAAACTTGATTGGAGATATAGAAGATGCACTGAGACCTACTTCTGGAAAATTCCATGCAGTCTTCATCGATTATGCAAAGGCATTCGACACGCTTGACAGAACCATCTTGTCAACAAAGCTAGAGTCAATCATAGAAGAAAATAAGGAACTAGTGACCCTGATTCACAACATACTCAGAGTTAACACCGTAAAAATCTCAGATAATATAACAATGTCGAAGGAAATAATCCAAACTAACGGTGTGCTCCAAGGAGACCCTTTAAGCCCTCTGTTATTTAACATTGCCACTTACGACGTGGTCCAGAGATTAAGACAAGAGGCAGAGACAGTAAGGATTTACATATACGCAGACGACATGGTCATAGGAACACATAGCAGAACTGAACTTCAGAGAGCAATTGATGCTTTGAAACTATGGGCAAAGGAAAATAAATAAAAATCAACACCAGCAAGACGGTGCAAATGATCTTTAGGAAAGGTGGAAGAATAGCAACCGATGATAGAGTAACAATCTGGCTCGGTCCCAAACTCATATTTCTGCCCCATGTCAAATATTCGGTGTAAAAAAGCTTGCAAACTACAAACGTAGTGGCATAATTCAACAGGTTATAAAATTCAAGAGACCCATGCTTAAATAATTTATAAAGGCGCCTTTCTGCCATTAATAGGGTATGGAGCAGCAGTGTGGGCACTACAGTCAGCAGTAAAGCTATTCAAAGTACAAAATAGTCCCCATCCTCGCATATGGAATCGTGCTTACAGGGAGAAGCTAACTTCACAAACGACCTTCGCATTAGACCTGAAAGTGAGAAAACTAGCAGCAAGACGCGCTCCACGAAACGGTGGAAATATTCGCAACTACGTTAATCGAAGATGATGCCATGAGCGAAAAGATGCTGATGCGTTTGCTGCTGAAGGAGTGGCAACGGTGGTGGAACACACACGATACAGGAAGGACGACCAAAAAATTTGTGCCAAATGTTTCATTCCCTGTACAGGCTGAATGGTTTAAACATCAAGAAAAACAGTACAGTATCTAACTCCACGATTTCTTTCCGATTGTCTGCGTCGGGGAGGCCTAAAAGACATCCCCACGCGCCCGTGTGGAATGTCAGACGAAACTATTGAACATACGTTAACGGAATGTGAGCTACACGCAGCGTATCGTCTGTCGTTCTGGCGTAGTTCAGGAATTCTACCTGCTACAGCTAACACACTAATAAAAGGAAAAGGCATTTTTGAACATTTTGAAACACTATGTTTGAAAATCTGTGAAATCGAGAAATTATTTGTCACATTCGAGATGTGCGATATCAGAACCTGGAAAGAAATCATTTATAATATTACTGGATTAACTTGTATACATGTTTTCATATGATTATATCAATATTTATATACCTACAAAACACCTTAGCCGCCTAGTGCGGTTGTCGGCATCAGAACCAAGGAGAGTTGCGGCAATAAGAATGATGGAGTGGACACGAGACGAACCACCGGCCACCGGCCTTCCCGTGGCGACGGATGTTAGCCTGCATGTGCACATCCCGAACACGGAACAATGACCCAGTAAGAGCGAAAGCTCAGTGACGGGGCCTAAACGCATATCTACTCATGTTCGCCTGCCTGTCTGTCTGTCCGTCTGCCAGTCTGAGATTAACAATAGCGCGTAAACCATTCCAAAATGGATATTCTCCGGTCGATCTGCGTTCACTCGAGGCGCGTCGATTTTAAAAAACCTTTCTTCAAAATTTGAGGGCACTTAACATGAAGGCCCTCGGTCACTTTCAAAATGTTCCCAAAAACCGTTGTAAATTTGTTCTCTAAATTTCTTGCAAAGATAAATTATAATACACTTATAAATGTGGTATAGGTCTCATTTTCGAAAATTGAATTGAATTGAACTCTGAATTTTCGAAAATTTTAAAAGTTTGGATTTTTTCAGCGTCTTCCTACAAGTACAAAATTGAAGATAGAGCTTTCTCCTTGAAATAAAATTTGTTTTTTAACGTGAGTTCTTTCATTATGGTCTTGTATATTTTTTGGGAAATACAGTATTTTTCGCGCAATATTGCGTAGAATATTTGCAATATTACAAGAATACAAAAACAAGATTTTCTCCAAAACGACTCTAATTTTTTTAAAACGTTTGGTAGGGATAGTGCTAAGTGGAAGTCTGTTTCTCCAGACTTAAAGGAGGGGGATTTGGTCATTCTGATCGAAGATTCTCCTCCACATCTGTGGAAAATAGGCGTGGTCATTCAGCCTCTCCCCGATGCCACGGGCAGGGTTCGAACCGTGCAACTCAGAACAGCATCTGGGATGACGACTCGGCCAGTGCAGAAGCTGTGTATCTGACCAAAGGAGTATTAATATTTGATGTAGATTTCCCTCAGGGGACATATCTGCACATATCGCCACGGGACCCGGCGCTCCCGGGCCCCGCTCAAGCTACCCGAGCCACCCCCGCATTTGTTTTAAAATTTTTAATATACAGTTGTTTTGGGCGTCAGGAACGAGACCTGAGTTAAAATGCTATTGATTACAATGTCGATATGCTTGTCACTACACCTCCTGCATTAAGACGTCTACGAACTCTTCCTTGATGGAATTAAAATGAAGTACCCTCTCATTTTAATGAAAATGTAGGCTTAGCGCTCTCTGCAGGTGAGGGTTCCTACATACCCGGCCTAGGGACGTCAAAAAGGGTAACCTTAGAAAAATAACATGTTCTAGGCGCCCCATCGTGCAGCGGCTGGAGTGGTGAAGACCTGACCTGGACTAAAAATCAAAATAGTGTATCTGCAAGTGTATCGTGCTAACAAATTCTAGAAAATTGTATTACCCTCTTATCTGACAGTACACCAAATCCATTTGCCTTTCTCATCACGTCGTGCCCACAAAATGATCAGCTGCGTTATTGTTCTTTATTTTACCTAATAGGTTCTCGCGTTGTGGCTCCTGTTCAAGTGGCAATTCTGACAAAACAAGAAAGTTGGCGTTCGGCGCCCATCTGTGACTGCAATGGGCGTTTCTGTGGGTCCGGACTTCCAGTTCTGCTGCTGCATGCGCACGGCCGACACGTCTCGCGTGGGCAGAGATTTTCTGAGTTGGTTTTAATTTCTTTGTGAAACTAATTCGGTTGTTTTTTGTTTGTTTTTAATTTTTATTTCAATATTGATTGTCAAGAATTTTCTCTTCGTCGATTATGTAAGAATCCTTCATTGCCTGGTATATCGCGTATGGGTGAAAACAATACTCATTGATTTGTTATTCCAGTTTGTCTGTTTCGTCTTTCTTATTCGGATGACTGAAGCGCATCGCCGAAAAATCGCATGATTTATCCAAAGGCGCAGGATCACACTTGCTCAAGTACGTCCGTGAAACCCGATTATTTTGTTTATTATATTGTTTTCAATTCTAGTTTTTTTGGGGGGGGTTGATTGATGTTGCTTGGTTTGCTTTTCTCTCCTTCGCTGTCCAGCATTAGAACAAGGATACTGTTCTACCCAAAGCTACAAAATTATCTGGTCTAGCGGGTCCAGGTTCAACGTCGTGCGCGGGTGGTTATTATGTTGGCACATTGGCATCAAAGGGATTCATAATTGGCGCCGTAGCGGGAGATTGGTTTTTAATAACAATCTTTGGCATTTATTACTAGCTCAGAAATTGCATTTTAAACGTACCGCGTCGGACATATAAAAAATTCCCTCCAAAACCGCGTGCTGGTGGCGCAATGAGCGGAAATATCAAGCTTCTTTGTTTCCGTCGTAATTGCATTCGACCTAGCGGGCTGCTCGTAATAGTTTCATCTCTCTTCGACAGGGAGCAGTACCTGCTGGGCTCCGCTGCCAAGCACTCCGGTGCAGAGAAAAGTATTAAAGACACACTCGAGCTCCGTTTTAAGCAATGACAGCATTGTCGCCAAGTTCACACGGCGAAACTGGCTTTTCAAAGTAGTCGCTCCGCCCAGGGAACGAGCTTCAGTGAGCTCGCATTAACGTTCCATGAGAACAGGTTAAGCTATCAAAGTTGGCATCCGTGCCACCGTGTCCAAAACGTTTCAAGGAACAACCGCTTTTCCGCGGGAAACACGCCAAAGGCAAGAGAGATATTTTGTGCAATACAAATTAAAGAAGACTACTGTTTTCATGTGAGAACGAGGTAAAAAGGTGAACGATTTATTCTATGATTGCTTATTTCTTTATATTATCTTCTAATAAGAGGGGTACACTGTGTCTTTTCAGACATCGAGCGAGCGAGCGAGCATACCATAACGTTCGTCTCGCCAAAATCAACTGATGCGCTCTCCCGACCTGAATATTAATATAAATCTGAATGTGAATAAGGAGCTCTATTCGCCGCGTTAACAGTCTTTCTATAACTCAAAAATGTTCTGTTAAAATAGAGCTTCAAATTTCGCATTTTCAGTAGCGCTGAAACGCAATTTTCTTGAAAACAGCTCCAAATTTTTCAATCGACATTGCCATTTAGGACAAGGTTTAACTTTTTTTTTAATATTCTTAAAATAATACTATTAGGAAACCGAAAAATTAATGTAGTTTGGTCGGTGTAAAACTGTACTTTGGTCGGCGATAAATGGCAGCTGTCAAGAGTATTGGCACGTCCGAATAGCTAGCCGAGTCCAAACGAAACAGAAAAGGAATACGGGAAAGAATGTGCCATTCTGTTGCACCACTAGTTGTGCATCTGTCCGAAACGGGAAAATAGATGTTTTCAGAAAACCTATCTCGCGGAGGCGCTCTAGTTTCATTTTATCGTGCTTGATAACAGCTAGTGTGAAGACATTATTAGCATTGTTAAATTATTAACACTCCCATACTCATAAAATCAGTAGGGACGTATTTGCTCGCGCCGACTGTCTGTAAAAGTTTTGAAATAAACAATGTAAGATATACGTGCTTTAATCGTTTTTGGACGTGGAAGAAAATTACCTTCAATCACTTTTGTCAATTATTCAATGATTAATTGGTATTCCTCGTCATTGTTTCCAAGAAAACTAAAAATAGTTTGAACCGCTGATTTTACATCTTCTACGCAGGGTCTGGCTACGAGTTTTTGTCTTCTTTGGCGTCTGATGCAGTGCTTAATAAACAACAAATATGCATGCGTATCAGAAGCTCACAAGTAATTTACTGCTTCGACGCCATATAGTGTAGAACGTCCAGAATCGTCATTACAATTTCTCGCGATTCATAAAACAGTTTCTCTAACAGCTAATTTCCTCACAATGAAACACGAGATTTCGTTTTGAGGAAAGCTTTTTACTTTCCCGTGTACGTACATATATACGGAGTAATATGCTTAGTATAGGGGAAGTTACGTAATGCTGCGCGGAAAACCGGCCAATTTTCGGCAGAAAAAAAATTCATTGCCGTGCCCTGATAACGAAAAACCAAAATTTCCAACCTAAGAGAAACAATCCCGTAACACGTGGTGTAGCCAGAATACCTGTTTTGTGGGTATTTGTTACCAAAAAACCAATTGAAAGCAGGACGTCCGTCTGTCCGTCCGTCTGTGAATACAACTAGGGCCGAAACCAATCGTAGAAATTTTTCCAAATTGAAGAAACCCCTGTCCATCTGGCTCTAATCAATGCTTTGAGAATTTGAAAGACTTCCTTCGAAATGTGGGAGTTCTTTGCATGAAGCTCCACGGACATTTTCAAAATTTTCTCAAAAACGGTTTAAAATTGTTCCTTTACATTTCTTTTAAGAATACAACAAAATACACTTATTAAGGTGATTTAGATAAGATTTTCACGGTTTACTCTGAATTTTCAAAAATTGCAAAATTTGAATTTTTCCGGCGTTTTCCTCCAACTACAAAATTGAAGATATAGTTTTTTCCTTCAAATAAAATTAGTTCTCCAAAGTGAATTCTTTCTTGAGGGACATGTATATTTTGTTGAAAATTTTAATAGTTTTCATGCATTATTACTTGATATATGCGCCTTTTTCAAAAAATCGTAAACCACATTTTCTCAGAAACGGCTCCAGATTTTTTCTCTAAACTTTTGGTAGAGATAGCGCCTAATGTACTCTATGAGATGACATAAACATCATGTTGCTCTATTCTTTTGTTGTTTCAAAACTTACAAAAATGCAATTTGTTTGGAATGTTCTGTCACACCAGTCATATCCGCGTTTCCCACATTTTGTAAATACTATTAGATTTGTGAGTTTAAATGCTTTAAATGACTTCAAATAATGTTTTTCGAAAACACAATAGACTTGGTCGCCTGTACCATGTATAATATTTAATAACTTTTACGTGGGAAATTCGAATTCTAGCCCATAACAAATTGAAACATCTCAGAGCTTCTATCAAGGCGGGAAATCGTTCAGAATCATGTTATGAACTGCAAGGTTTTAAATTGCAATATCTGAATTTATTTGCATATTTCTCATTGACTTCCAATACGTGTGTCTCTATCCAGACAGTTTATAAATCAATTGTACATTTTTGAAGGACATCACGTACTATTTAAAAAAGTTAAAACAAATTCTTGATTAGGAACGGGTGACACTAAGAAGGGGAAACGTTTCTGGTGGCCACGCATTCTCTCTACTTCTCCGTAGTGAAATCCTTTTTTTCGCAGACTTTGCAAATGACCTGGAATAAAATCTGTGAGATTCTAACAATTACAAATTCAAATAAACGTCTAACCCTGCTTCCAATACTCGGAAAAGTGTAGTTTCCTTACGACGCTAGGTGAGTCTTGGCAGCGAGTGTGGCATTCTCAAATTATGACAATGAAATTGGATCCAGCGTGGAGCGAGAACATTTGTCGGTAGTCAAACCTTTAGGTTCAGGAAATTGCGTAATCACTAAAATTATTGCCAGAAATAAGTACTGTCGAAATCTATAAACTAAGGACAATGAAACAACATATTTGTCGGTTGTTTTTAATAGTCAAAGTACATGTCTGTAGTTGGTGCAGTCTGCCCGTCGTCGCCGTCCTCGTTGTTGTCCTCGTCTTCGTCGTCGTCCTCGTGGTCGTGCTGGTACGTCGTCCGTCGTTGTCATCCGAAAAATCTGTAAATATCCAGAGCAACATCATCACAATTAATTAATTTCCACACGCGCGTATATTAAATAATTTAGAGTGAAGAATAATCTATTGCTTATAGATAGTTGTTAATCACCTTACCAAAGCCAAATATTTCGTCGTCGTCGTCGTCGTCGTCGTCGCCGTCGTGGTCGCCGTCGTGAGTTCAGTCGTCTGGAATGTCTTCCCACTCATCATCATCATCATTATCAGCTTCCTCCACCACGTTCGCTTCTGCAAAAATTCAGATAGCAATAAAAATGACTACCTTCCAAATGTTTAAACATTCTGCTATTTAAATCTTAATGTTATTTAACCAATTAATAGCAAATTAAATACGTAAATCTTGATAGAATAGAAAATGTAAGGCATTCTTATTTTCCTCACAAACTGTAGTGGTTTTCTTCTATTTCATGATATAATTAGGATTGCGATAGTAAGATTAGTGAATTTGAGAAGAAAATATTTGGCTTGCGTCTCAGTCTTCGAAAAAAGCCGTGCTTACCTCCCTTCATATTTTTGTAATAATACAACAACGCAAAAGCGTAGCCAATGCCGTAGATGAAACCTTGCATTTCGTACGCCATGCTTTCCTGTCTCTGAGGTGACTAGCCAGACAATAATAGGGATAAGTGACAATCCACCATATGAACAATTAGGAAACATTACAATAACATAGTAAATAGAAAATATAGTAATGCTGCGTCTGCTACTGCTGCCGAAGATGGTGATTTTTCGTCAGAAAAATGTTAAAACAATATGCTCTAATACTGGAAGTCGTTGTCTCTCTGTGAAGTGAATTACTTCCCAACGCACACTTTGTAGTCACAATTCACGTGTTGTGGGTCCTTAAAGCTGAAACATTAGTTCCCGGCAATACATCGGCCTGTCCGTTTGACCGAGCGTCATTCCGATCGTCTGTTCTTCTGCACATGCTCCGGTCGGTCCGTGTCCAACGCTCGGATGCAAGAAGGAGAGGGCAATCGCACCTACTCGCGTGTGCAGGATGTGGGCGCGGTGCGCACGCCCGAGGAACCACATTCGTCAGAACCCTAAACCCGCACAGACAGAGCCTCTGCAAATCTCGAGTTGCGATGTTTCCTTCATCCATGAACGCGACGCGACGCGACGCGACGCGCGCTAGGGATGCGCAGTGTTGATGATTAGAGTAAAGTTACTTGAGGTGAATTGCAAACGACTTGTCCGGCTCAACTGAATGCACTACTAAGTGGCGAGAGAAACCAAAATTACAAAGTTATTACGAGGACGTAGAACCGGTTTGATTCCTGTACTGTAAGTAGATTTGTTCTTCTCCAGATTCATGTTAAATTATATTTGGAGTTTGTTTTGGCTTTTGAAAAACACGCAGCTTTGCCCCGAAGTTTTCTATTAGTCTGTCTTTCGAGCTTCGTTTGCTTACTTTTATAAAGGAAGGAAATTTTGACAAACGTAATACCTTCCAAACATACACATAACTTGGGCAGCAAATTCACACAGCTCGGGAAAACAGGATCCAGGAAGGTATCTGTACAATTGAATGAAAAAAAATGTTTTACAATCTTTTTTCAGCTTCAGACCGTGCACAAGGTGGATCAATTTTTTTTGCTAATTTGACGGTACTTCATCGAGCAAACTTGGGCAGGTCATTGTAGATAGTCTCAACTTATTCGGAAGGTCATCAACATTTCGTAAGCTCGTAGTTAATTCCCTGGAGTAGTATTTCAAAATAGTGACCAAAGTCTCAATCTTTAGCTCCACATTCGTGGATTTAAAAAAATTAAATTCGGACACATTTATGCTAATCCTATTTTTCTTTTGCATGTTCTTGTTAAAACTCTGAAGTTGTAAGTTGATGTTAAGAAAATTCGTAATGTTCAGTATAATGCAAGTTCGCGCAGCCAGTTTCAGTCGCCTAATTCGGAAAATGTCTTTTCATTTTGAGATAACAATTCGGCAATATAAACCTTCAGCTCAATAGATATTTTGAATGTTTTGTTCGAGAGAGATCCCACACGCCCTGAGTTCAAAAGGTAACGTATAGGTTTTTTTAAGGGATAGGATTAAAGCTTCGTCAAGACAGAATGTTTTGTCTGTAGCCTTTTTTAAACAAATCAATTACTTGTACTTACAGGAAGATAAGCACGATAATTGATGTTCACCACCCTATATGGCCGACCGGGCCATGTAAAACTTAGGGGTGGTGATCACATTGGGTGGTGAAATAAAAAGTAAGGATGGCGGTTGCACTCTACCTACGAAATTGAAGACTGTGTTGTTTTATTTACGAAATTATTTCTTCAAGGAGCAATCCTCAATGTTATCACATTAAACTTTTCAAAAAAGACGTACCATTCGCGTAATTTGACGGCAGACAGAGGCACTTAAAACAAACATTGTCTTAAAAATCGACTGCATTGTAATAAAGAGTTTCATTCTTGTAAAAAAAGAAGCAAGTTTACACGGAGTAATATACGTAGTGTAGGGAAATTTATGTAATGCTGCGGAAAATCGATTTCGAGTTTTCAACCGAAATACACGTTGGCGTCCCGTGATACCGAAAAAGTCCGTCCTTCCGTTTGTCCGTCTTTTGAGAGAGCCAGGTGTCGTAGCAATAGCTAATGCGGAAGATTTGGCAGTCGTTGTACCCGGTAAAAGCTGCAAGGATTTGGAAGAACGATCTACTGAACCTCTCCATATAATTTCTAGATAGTGCAAAAGTTTGAAATTAAAACTGTCGGTTTATAAAACAGAATTTATATTAATAAAACCCACGTTTCACAGATGATTTCCTCGTCGTTTTCAAGTCGAGGGAAGAACCATTAAAGAAACCAGACTTGCACGATACCTGGGAATCTGGCTCGGTCCCAAACTCATATTTCTGCCCCATGTCAAAATTATGTGTAAAAAAGCTTGCAATTTATTCTACAAACGTAGTGGCATAATTCAACAGGTTATAAAATTAAAGAGACCCATGCTTAAAATAATTTATAAAGGCGCCTTTCTGCCAATAATAGGGTATGGAGCAGCAGTGTGGGCACATAGTGCAGGACTTACAAGAATAAGTAGTGTACTCAATAGTACATAGCGCGTCGCGCTACTTGCTATCACAGGTGCTTACAGGACAAGTTCAGGCATGAGCCTTCAAAATTTAGCAGGTCTTTTTCCATTAGACCTGAAAGTGAGAAAACTAGCAGCAAGACGCGCTCCACGAAACGGTGGAAATATTCGCAACTACGTTAATCGAAGATGATGCCATGAGCGAAAAGATGCTGATGCGTTTGCTGCTGAAGGAGTGGCAACGGTGGTGGAACACACACGATACAGGAAGGACGACCAAAAAATTTGTGCCAAATGTTTCATTCCCTGTACAGGCTGAATGGTTTAAACCATCAAGAAAAACAGTACAGTATCTAACTGGCCACGATTTCTTTTCCGATTGTCTGCGTCGGGGAGGCCTAAAAGACATCCCCACGCGCCCGTGTGGAATGTCAGACGAAACTATTGAACATACGTTAACGGAATGTGAGCTACACGCAGCGTATCGTCTGTCGTTCTGGCGTAGTTCAGGAATTCTACCTGCTACAGCTAACACACTAATAAAAGGAAAAGGCATTTTTGAACATTTTGAAACACTATGTTTGAAAATCTGTGAAATCGAGAAATTATTTGTCACATTCGAGATGTGCGATATCAGAACCTGGAAAGAAATCATTTATAATATTACTGGATTAACTTGTATACATGTTTTCATATGATTATATCAATATTTATATACCTACAAAACACCTTAGCCGCCTAGTGCGGTTGTCGGCATCAGAACCAAGGAGAGTTGCGGCAATAAGAATGATGGAGTGGACACGAGACGAACCACCGGCCACCGGCCTTCCCGTGGCGACGGATGTTAGCCTGCATGTGCACATCCCGAACACGGAACAATGACCCAGTAAGAGCGAAAGCTCAGTGACGGGGCCTAAACGCATATCTACTCATGTTCGCCTGCCTGTCTGTCTGTCCGTCTGCCAGTCTGAGATTAACAATAGCGCGTAAACCATTCCAAAATGGATATTCTCCGGTCGATCTGCGTTCACTCGAGGCGCGTCGATTTTAAAAACCTTTCTTCAAAATTTGAGGGCACTTAACATGAAGGCCCTCGGTCACTTTCAAAATGTTCCCAAAAACCGTTGTAAATTTGTTCTCTAAATTTCTTGCAAAGATAAATTATAATACACTTATAAATGTGGCATAGGTCTCATTTTCGAAAATTGAATTGAATTGAACTCTGAATTTTCGAAAATTTTAAAAGTTTGGATTTTTTCAGCGTCTTCCTACAAGTACAAAATTGAAGATAGAGCTTTCTCCTTGAAATAAAATTTGTTTTTTAACGTGAGTTCTTTCATTATGGTCTTGTATATTTTTTGGGAAATACAGTATTTTTCGCGCAATATTGCGTAGAATATTTGCAATATTACAAGAATACAAAAACAAGATTTTCTCCAAAACGACTCTAATTTTTTTAAAACGTTTGGTAGGGATAGTGCTAAGTGGAAGTCTGTTTCTCCAGACTTAAAGGAGGGGGATTTGGTCATTCTGATCGAAGATTCTCCTCCACATCTGTGGAAAATAGGCGTGGTCATTCAGCCTCTCCCCGATGCCACGGGCAGGGTTCGAACCGTGCAACTCAGAACAGCATCTGGGATGACGACTCGGCCAGTGCAGAAGCTGTGTATCTGACCAAAGGAGTATTAATATTTGATGTAGATTTCCCTCAGGGGGCATATCTGCACATATCGCCACGGGACCCGGCGCTCCCGGGCCCCGCTCAAGCTACCCGAGCCACCCCCGCATTTGTTTTAAAATTTTTAATATACAGTTGTTTTGGGCGTCAGGAACGAGACCTGAGTTAAAATGCTATTGATTACAATGTCGATATGCTTGTCACTACACCTCCTGCATTAAGACGTCTACGAACTCTTCCTTGATGGAATTAAAATGAAGTACCCTCTCATTTTAATGAAAATGTAGGCTTAGCGCTCTCTGCAGGTGAGGGTTCCTACATACCCGGCCTAGGGACGTCAAAAAGGGTAACCTTAGAAAAATAACATGTTCTAGGCGCCCCATCGTGCAGCGGCTGGAGTGGTGAAGACCTGACCTGGACTAAAAATCAAAATAGTGTATCTGCAAGTGTATCGTGCTAACAAATTCTAGAAAATTGTATTACCCTCTTATCTGACAGTACACCAAATCCATTTGCCTTTCTCATCACGTCGTGCCCACAAAATGATCAGCTGCGTTATTGTTCTTTATTTTACCTAATAGGTTCTCGCGTTGTGGCTCCTGTTCAAGTGGCAATTCTGACAAAACAAGAAAGTTGGCGTTCGGCGCCCATCTGTGACTGCAATGGGCGTTTCTGTGGGTCCGGACTTCCAGTTCTGCTGCTGCATGCGCACGGCCGACACGTCTCGCGTGGGCAGAGATTTTCTGAGTTGGTTTTAATTTCTTTGTGAAACTAATTCGGTTGTTTTTTGTTTGTTTTTAATTTTTATTTCAATATTGATTGTCAAGAATTTTCTCTTCGTCGATTATGTAAGAATCCTTCATTGCCTGGTATATCGCGTATGGGTGAAAACAATACTCATTGATTTGTTATTCCAGTTTGTCTGTTTCGTCTTTCTTATTCGGATGACTGAAGCGCATCGCCGAAAAATCGCATGATTTATCCAAAGGCGCAGGATCACACTTGCTCAAGTACGTCCGTGAAACCCGATTATTTTGTTTATTATATTGTTTTCAATTCTAGTTTTTTTTGGGGGGGGGTTGATTGATGTTGCTTGGTTTGCTTTTCTCTCCTTCGCTGTCCAGCATTAGAACAAGGATACTGTTCTACCCAAAGCTACAAAATTATCTGGTCTAGCGGGTCCAGGTTCAACGTCGTGCGCGGGTGGTTATTATGTTGGCACATTGGCATCAAAGGGATTCATAATTGGCGCCGTAGCGGGAGATTGGTTTTTAATAACAATCTTTGGCATTTATTACTAGCTCAGAAATTGCATTTTAAACGTACCGCGTCGGACATATAAAAAATTCCCTCCAAAACCGCGTGCTGGTGGCGCAATGAGCGGAAATATCAAGCTTCTTTGTTTCCGTCGTAATTGCATTCGACCTAGCGGGCTGCTCGTAATAGTTTCATCTCTCTTCGACAGGGAGCAGTACCTGCTGGGCTCCGCTGCCAAGCACTCCGGTGCAGAGAAAAGTATTAAAGACACACTCGAGCTCCGTTTTAAGCAATGACAGCATTGTCGCCAAGTTCACACGGCGAAACTGGCTTTTCAAAGTAGTCGCTCCGCCCAGGGAACGAGCTTCAGTGAGCTCGCATTAACGTTCCATGAGAACAGGTTAAGCTATCAAAGTTGGCATCCGTGCCACCGTGTCCAAAACGTTTCAAGGAACAACCGCTTTTCCGCGGGAAACACGCCAAAGGCAAGAGAGATATTTTGTGCAATACAAATTAAAGAAGACTACTGTTTTCATGTGAGAACGAGGTAAAAAGGTGAACGATTTATTCTATGATTGCTTATTTCTTTATATTATCTTCTAATAAGAGGGGTACACTGTGTCTTTTCAGAGATCGAGCGAGCGAGCGAGCATACCATAACGTTCGTCTCGCCAAAATCAACTGATGCGCTCTCCCGACCTGAATATTAATCTAAATCTGAATGTGAATAAGGAGCTCTATTCGCCGCGTTAACAGTCTTCTATAACTCAAAAATGTTCTGTTAAAATAGAGCTTCAAATTTCGCATTTTCAGTAGCGCTGAAACGCAATTTTCTTGAAAACAGCTCCAAATTTTTCAATCGACATTGCCATTTAGGACAAGGTTTAACTTTTTTTTTTAATATTCTTAAAATAATACTATTAGGAAACCGAAAAATTAATGTAGTTTGGTCGGTGTAAAACTGTACTTTGGTCGGCGATAAATGGCAGCTGTCAAGAGTATTGGCACGTCCGAATAGCTAGCCGAGTCCAAACGAAACAGAAAAGGAATACGGGAAAGAATGTGCCATTCTGTTGCACCACTAGTTGTGCATCTGTCCGAAACGGGAAAATAGATGTTTTCAGAAAACCTATCTCGCGGAGGCGCTCTAGTTTCATTTTATCGTGCTTGATAACAGCTAGTGTGAAGACATTATTAGCATTGTTAAATTATTAACACTCCCATACTCATAAAATCAGTAGGGACGTATTTGCTCGCGCCGACTGTCTGTAAAAGTTTTGAAATAAACAACGTAAGATATACGTGCTTTAATCGTTTTTGGACGTGGAAGAAAATTACCTTCAATCACTTTTGTCAATTATTCAATGATTAATTGGTATTCCTCGTCATTGTTTCCAAGAAAACTAAAAATAGTTTGAACCGCTGATTTTACATCTTCTACGCAGGGTCTGGCTACGAGTTTTTGTCTTCTTTGGCGTCTGATGCAGTGCTTAATAAACAACAAATATGCATGCGTATCAGAAGCTCACAAGTAATTTACTGCTTCGACGCCATATAGTGTAGAACGTCCAGAATCGTCATTACAATTTCTCGCGATTCATAAAACAGTTTCTCTAACAGCTAATTTCCTCACAATGAAACACGAGATTTCGTTTTGAGGAAAGCTTTTTACTTTCCCGTGTACGTACATATATACGGAGTAATATGCTTAGTATAGGGGAAGTTACGTAATGCTGCGCGGAAAACCGGCCAATTTTCGGCAGAAAAAAATTCATTGCCGTGCCCTGATAACGAAAAACCAAAATTTCCAAACTAAGAGAAACAATCCCGTAACACGTGGTGTAGCCAGAATACCTGTTTTGTGGGTATTTGTTACCAAAAAACCAATTGAAAGCAGGACGTCCGTCTGTCCGTCCGTCTGTGAATACAACTAGGGCCGAAACCAATCGTAGAAATTTTTCCAAATTGAAGAAACCCCTGTCCATCTGGCTCTAATCAATGCTTTGAGAATTTGAAAGACTTCCTTCGAAATGTGGGAGTTCTTTGCATGAAGCTCCACGGACATTTTCAAAATTTTCTCAAAAACGGTTTAAAATTGTTCCTTTACATTTCTTTTAAGAATACAACAAAATACACTTATTAAGGTGATTTAGATAAGATTTTCACGGTTTACTCTGAATTTTCAAAAATTGCAAAATTTGAATTTTTCCGGCGTTTTCCTCCAACTACAAAATTGAAGATATAGTTTTTTCCTTCAAATAAAATTAGTTCTCCAAAGTGAATTCTTTCTTGAGGGACATGTATATTTTGTTGAAAATTTTAATAGTTTTCATGCATTATTACTTGATATATGCGCCTTTTTCAAAAAATCGTAAACCACATTTTCTCAGAAACGGCTCCAGATTTTTTCTCTAAACTTTTGGTAGAGATAGCGCCTAATGTACTCTATGAGATGACATAAACATCATGTTGCTCTATTCTTTTGTTGTTTCAAAACTTACAAAAATGCAATTTGTTTGGAATGTTCTGTCACACCAGTCATATCCGCGTTTCCCACATTTTGTAAATACTATTAGATTTGTGAGTTTAAATGCTTTAAATGACTTCAAATAATGTTTTTCGAAAACACAATAGACTTGGTCGCCTGTACCATGTATAATATTTAATAACTTTTACGTGGGAAATTCGAATTCTAGCCCATAACAAATTGAAACATCTCAGAGCTTCTATCAAGGCGGGAAATCGTTCAGAATCATGTTATGAACTGCAAGGTTTTAAATTGCAATATCTGAATTTATTTGCATATTTCTCATTGACTTCCAATACGTGTGTCTCTATCCAGACAGTTTATAAATCAATTGTACATTTTTGAAGGACATCACGTACTATTTAAAAAAGTTAAAACAAATTCTTGATTAGGAACGGGTGACACTAAGAAGGGGAAACGTTTCTGGTGGCCACGCATTCTCTCTACTTCTCCGTAGTGAAATCCTTTTTTTCGCAGACTTTGCAAATGACCTGGAATAAAATCTGTGAGATTCTAACAATTACAAATTCAAATAAACGTCTAACCCTGCTTCCAATACTCGGAAAAGTGTAGTTTCCTTACGACGCTAGGTGAGTCTTGGCAGCGAGTGTGGCATTCTCAAATTATGACAATGAAATTGGATCCAGCGTGGAGCGAGAACATTTGTCGGTAGTCAAACCTTTAGGTTCAGGAAATTGCGTAATCACTAAAATTATTGCCAGAAATAAGTACTGTCGAAATCTATAAACTAAGGACAATGAAACAACATATTTGTCGGTTGTTTTTAATAGTCAAAGTACATGTCTGTAGTTGGTGCAGTCTGCCCGTCGTCGCCGTCCTCGTTGTTGTCCTCGTCTTCGTCGTCGTCCTCGTGGTCGTGCTGGTACGTCGTCCGTCGTTGTCATCCGAAAAATCTGTAAATATCCAGAGCAACATCATCACAATTAATTAATTTCCACACGCGCGTATATTAAATAATTTAGAGTGAAGAATAATCTATTGCTTATAGATAGTTGTTAATCACCTTACCAAAGCCAAATATTTCGTCGTCGTCGTCGTCGTCGTCGTCGCCGTCGTGGTCGCCGTCGTGAGTTCAGTCGTCTGGAATGTCTTCCCACTCATCATCATCATCATTATCAGCTTCCTCCACCACGTTCGCTTCTGCAAAAATTCAGATAGCAATAAAAATGACTACCTTCCAAATGTTTAAACATTCTGCTATTTAAATCTTAATGTTATTTAACCAATTAATAGCAAATTAAATACGTAAATCTTGATAGAATAGAAAATGTAAGGCATTCTTATTTTCCTCACAAACTGTAGTGGTTTTCTTCTATTTCATGATATAATTAGGATTGCGATAGTAAGATTAGTGAATTTGAGAAGAAAATATTTGGCTTGCGTCTCAGTCTTCGAAAAAAGCCGTGCTTACCTCCCTTCATATTTTTGTAATAATACAACAACGCAAAAGCGTAGCCAATGCCGTAGATGAAACCTTGCATTTCGTACGCCATGCTTTCCTGTCTCTGAGGTGACTAGCCAGACAATAATAGGGATAAGTGACAATCCACCATATGAACAATTAGGAAACATTACAATAACATAGTAAATAGAAAATATAGTAATGCTGCGTCTGCTACTGCTGCCGAAGATGGTGATTTTTCGTCAGAAAAATGTTAAAACAATATGCTCTAATACTGGAAGTCGTTGTCTCTCTGTGAAGTGAATTACTTCCCAACGCACACTTTGTAGTCACAATTCACGTGTTGTGGGTCCTTAAAGCTGAAACATTAGTTCCCGGCAATACATCGGCCTGTCCGTTTGACCGAGCGTCATTCCGATCGTCTGTTCTTCTGCACATGCTCCGGTCGGTCCGTGTCCAACGCTCGGATGCAAGAAGGAGAGGGCAATCGCACCTACTCGCGTGTGCAGGATGTGGGCGCGGTGCGCACGCCCGAGGAACCACATTCGTCAGAACCCTAAACCCGCACAGACAGAGCCTCTGCAAATCTCGAGTTGCGATGTTTCCTTCATCCATGAACGCGACGCGACGCGACGCGCGCGCTAGGGATGCGCAGTGTTGATGATTAGAGTAAAGTTACTTGAGGTGAATTGCAAACGACTTGTCCGGCTCAACTGAATGCACTACTAAGTGGCGAGAGAAACCAAAATTACAAAGTTATTACGAGGACGTAGAACCGGTTTGATTCCTGTACTGTAAGTAGATTTGTTCTTCTCCAGATTCATGTTAAATTATATTTGGAGTTTGTTTTGGCTTTTGAAAAACACGCAGCTTTGCCCCGAAGTTTTCTATTAGTCTGTCTTTCGAGCTTCGTTTGCTTACTTTTATAAAGGAAGGAAATTTTGACAAACGTAATACCTTCCAAACATACACATAACTTGGGCAGCAAATTCACACAGCTCGGGAAAACAGGATCCAGGAAGGTATCTGTACAATTGAATGAAAAAAAATGTTTTACAATCTTTTTTCAGCTTCAGACCGTGCACAAGGTGGATCAGTTTTTTTTGCTAATTTGACGGTACTTCATCGAGCAAACTTGGGCAGGTCATTGTAGATAGTCTCAACTTATTCGGAAGGTCATCAACATTTCGTAAGCTCGTAGTTAATTCCCTGGAGTAGTATTTCAAAATAGTGACCAAAGTCTCAATCTTTAGCTCCACATTCGTGGATTTAAAAAAATTAAATTCGGACACATTTATGCTAATCCTATTTTTCTTTTGCATGTTCTTGTTAAAACTCTGAAGTTGTAAGTTGATGTTAAGAAAATTCGTAATGTTCAGTATAATGCAAGTTCGCGCAGCCAGTTTCAGTCGCCTAATTCGGAAAATGTCTTTTCATTTTGAGATAACAATTCGGCAATATAAACCTTCAGCTCAATAGATATTTTGAATGTTTTGTTCGAGAGAGATCCCACACGCCCTGAGTTCAAAAGGTAACGTATAGGTTTTTTTAAGGGATAGGATTAAAGCTTCGTCAAGACAGAATGTTTTGTCTGTAGCCTTTTTTAAACAAATCAATTACTTGTACTTACAGGAAGATAAGCACGATAATTGATGTTCACCACCCTATATGGCCGACCGGGCCATGTAAAACTTAGGGGTGGTGATCACATTGGGTGGTGAAATAAAAAGTAAGGATGGCGGTTGCACTCTACCTACGAAATTGAAGACTGTGTTGTTTTATTTACGAAATTATTTCTTCAAGGAGCAATCCTCAATGTTATCACATTAAACTTTTCAAAAAAGACGTACCATTCGCGTAATTTGACGGCAGACAGAGGCACTTAAAACAAACATTGTCTTAAAAATCGACTGCATTGTAATAAAGAGTTTCATTCTTGTAAAAAAAGAAGCAAGTTTACACGGAGTAATATACGTAGTGTAGGGAAATTTATGTAATGCTGCGGAAAATCGATTTCGAGTTTTCAACCGAAATACACGTTGGCGTCCCGTGATACCGAAAAAGTCCGTCCTTCCGTTTGTCCGTCTTTTGAGAGAGCCAGGTGTCGTAGCAATAGCTAATGCGGAAGATTTGGCAGTCGTTGTACCCGGTAAAAGCTGCAAGGATTTGGAAGAACGATCTACTGAACCTCTCCATATAATTTCTAGATAGTGCAAAAGTTTGAAATTAAAACTGTCGGTTTATAAAACAGAATTTATATTAATAAAACCCACGTTTCACAGATGATTTCCTCGTCGTTTTCAAGTCGAGGGAAGAACCATTAAAGAAACCAGACTTGCACGATACCTGGGAATCTGGCTCGGTCCCAAACTCATATTTCTGCCCCATGTCAAAATTATGTGTAAAAAAGCTTGCAATTTATTCTACAAACGTAGTGGCATAATTCAACAGGTTATAAAATTAAAGAGACCCATGCTTAAAATAATTTATAAAGGCGCCTTTCTGCCAATAATAGGGTATGGAGCAGCAGTGTGGGCACATAGTGCAGGACTTACAAGAATAAGTAGTGTACTCAATAGTACATAGCGCGTCGCGCTACTTGCTATCACAGGTGCTTACAGGACAAGTTCAGGCATGAGCCTTCAAAATTTAGCAGGTCTTTTTCCATTAGACCTGAAAGTGAGAAAACTAGCAGCAAGACGCGCTCCACGAAACGGTGGAAATATTCGCAACTACGTTAATCGAAGATGATGCCATGAGCGAAAAGATGCTGATGCGTTTGCTGCTGAAGGAGTGGCAACGGTGGTGGAACACACACGATACAGGAAGGACGACCAAAAAATTTGTGCCAAATGTTTCATTCCCTGTACAGGCTGAATGGTTTAAACCATCAAGAAAAACAGTACAGTATCTAACTGGCCACGATTTCTTTTCCGATTGTCTGCGTCGGGGAGGCCTAAAAGACATCCCCACGCGCCCGTGTGGAATGTCAGACGAAACTATTGAACATACGTTAACGGAATGTGAGCTACACGCAGCGTATCGTCTGTCGTTCTGGCGTAGTTCAGGAATTCTACCTGCTACAGCTAACACACTAATAAAAGGAAAAGGCATTTTTGAACATTTTGAAACACTATGTTTGAAAATCTGTGAAATCGAGAAACTATTTGTCACATTCGAGATGTGCGATATCAGAACCTGGAAAGAAATCATTTATAATATTACTGGATTAACTTGTATACATGTTTTCATATGATTATATCAATATTTATATACCTACAAAACACCTTAGCCGCCTAGTGCGGTTGTCGGCATCAGAACCAAGGAGAGTTGCGGCAATAAGAATGATGGAGTGGACACGAGACGAACCACCGGCCACCGGCCTTCCCGTGGCGACGGATGTTAGCCTGCATGTGCACATCCCGAACACGGAACAATGACCCAGTAAGAGCGAAAGCTCAGTGACGGGGCCTAAACGCATATCTACTCATGTCCGCCTGCCTGTCTGTCTGTCCGTCTGCCAGTCTGAGATTAACAATAGCGCGTAAACCATTCCAAAATGGATATTCTCCGGTCGATCTGCGTTCACTCGAGGCGCGTCGATTTTAAAAACCTTTCTTCAAAATTTGAGGGCACTTAACATGAAGGCCCTCGGTCACTTTCAAAATGTTCCCAAAAACCGTTGTAAATTTGTTCTCTAAATTTCTTGCAAAGATAAATTATAATACACTTATAAATGTGGCATAGGTCTCATTTTCGAAAATTGAATTGAATTGAACTCTGAATTTTCGAAAATTTTAAAAGTTTGGATTTTTTCAGCGTCTTCCTACAAGTACAAAATTGAAGATAGAGCTTTCTCCTTGAAATAAAATTTGTTTTTTAACGTGAGTTCTTTCATTATGGTCTTGTATATTTTTTGGGAAATACAGTATTTTTCGCGCAATATTGCGTAGAATATTTGCAATATTACAAGAATACAAAAACAAGATTTTCTCCAAAACGACTCTAATTTTTTTAAAACGTTTGGTAGGGATAGTGCTAAGTGGAAGTCTGTTTCTCCAGACTTGAAGGAGGGGGATTTGGTCATTCTGATCGAAGATTCTCCTCCACATCTGTGGAAAATAGGCGTGGTCATTCAGCCTCTCCCCGATGCCACGGGCAGGGTTCGAACCGTGCAACTCAGAACAGCATCTGGGATGACGACTCGGCCAGTGCAGAAGCTGTGTATCTGACCAAAGGAGTATTAATATTTGATGTAGATTTCCCTCAGGGGGCATATCTGCACATATCGCCACGGGACCCGGCGCTCCCGGGCCCCGCTCAAGCTACCCGAGCCACCCCCGCATTTGTTTTAAAATTTTTAATATACAGTTGTTTTGGGCGTCAGGAACGAGACCTGAGTTAAAATGCTATTGATTACAATGTCGATATGCTTGTCACTACACCTCCTGCATTAAGACGTCTACGAACTCTTCCTTGATGGAATTAAAATGAAGTACCCTCTCATTTTAATGAAAATGTAGGCTTAGCGCTCTCTGCAGGTGAGGGTTCCTACATACCCGGCCTAGGGACGTCAAAAAGGGTAACCTTAGAAAAATAACATGTTCTAGGCGCCCCATCGTGCAGCGGCTGGAAGTGGTGAAGACCTGACCTGGACTAAAAATCAAAATAGTGTATCTGCAAGTGTATCGTGCTAACAAATTCTAGAAAATTGTATTACCCTCTTATCTGACAGTACACCAAATCCATTTGCCTTTCTCATCACGTCGTGCCGACAAAATGATCAGCTGCGTTATTGTTCTTTATTTTACCTAATAGGTTCTCGCGTTGTGGCTCCTGTTCAAGTGGCAATTCTGACAAAACAAGAAAGTTGGCGTTCGGCGCCCATCTGTGACTGCAATGGGCGTTTCTGTGGGTCCGGACTTCCAGTTCTGCTGCTGCATGCGCACGGCCGACACGTCTCGCGTGGGCAGAGATTTTCTGAGTTGGTTTTAATTTCTTTGTGAAACTAATTCGGTTGTTTTTTGTTTGTTTTTAATTTTTATTTCAATATTGATTGTCAAGAATTTTCTCTTCGTCGATTATGTAAGAATCCTTCATTGCCTGGTATATCGCGTATGGGTGAAAACAATACTCATTGATTTGTTATTCCAGTTTGTCTGTTTCGTCTTTCTTATTCGGATGACTGAAGCGCATCGCCGAAAAATCGCATGATTTATCCAAAGGCGCAGGATCACACTTGCTCAAGTACGTCCGTGAAACCCGATTATTTTGTTTATTATATTGTTTTCAATTCTAGTTTTTTTTGGGGGGGGGTTGATTGATGTTGCTTGGTTTGCTTTTCTCTCCTTCGCTGTCCAGCATTAGAACAAGGATACTGTTCTACCCAAAGCTACAAAATTATCTGGTCTAGCGGGTCCAGGTTCAACGTCGTGCGCGGGTGGTTATTATGTTGGCACATTGGCATCAAAGGGATTCATAATTGGCGCCGTAGCGGGAGATTGGTTTTTAATAACAATCTTTGGCATTTATTACTAGCTCAGAAATTGCATTTTAAACGTACCGCGTCGGACATATAAAAAATTCCCTCCAAAACCGCGTGCTGGTGGCGCAATGAGCGGAAATATCAAGCTTCTTTGTTTCCGTCGTAATTGCATTCGACCTAGCGGGCTGCTCGTAATAGTTTCATCTCTCTTCGACAGGGAGCAGTACCTGCTGGGCTCCGCTGCCAAGCACTCCGGTGCAGAGAAAAGTATTAAAGACACACTCGAGCTCCGTTTTAAGCAATGACAGCATTGTCGCCAAGTTCACACGGCGAAACTGGCTTTTCAAAGTAGTCGCTCCGCCCAGGGAACGAGCTTCAGTGAGCTCGCATTAACGTTCCATGAGAACAGGTTAAGCTATCAAAGTTGGCATCCGTGCCACCGTGTCCAAAACGTTTCAAGGAACAACCGCTTTTCCGCGGGAAACACGCCAAAGGCAAGAGAGATATTTTGTGCAATACAAATTAAAGAAGACTACTGTTTTCATGTGAGAACGAGGTAAAAAGGTGAACGATTTATTCTATGATTGCTTATTTCTTTATATTATCTTCTAATAAGAGGGGTACACTGTGTCTTTTCAGAGATCGAGCGAGCGAGCGAGCATACCATAACGTTCGTCTCGCCAAAATCAACTGATGCGCTCTCCCGACCTGAATATTAATCTAAATCTGAATGTGAATAAGGAGCTCTATTCGCCGCGTTAACAGTCTTCTATAACTCAAAAATGTTCTGTTAAAATAGAGCTTCAAATTTCGCATTTTCAGTAGCGCTGAAACGCAATTTTCTTGAAAACAGCTCCAAATTTTTCAATCGACATTGCCATTTAGGACAAGGTTTAACTTTTTTTTTAATATTCTTAAAATAATACTATTAGGAAACCGAAAAATTAATGTAGTTTGGTCGGTGTAAAACTGTACTTTGGTCGGCGATAAATGGCAGCTGTCAAGAGTATTGGCACGTCCGAATAGCTAGCCGAGTCCAAACGAAACAGAAAAGGAATACGGGAAAGAATGTGCCATTCTGTTGCACCACTAGTTGTGCATCTGTCCGAAACGGGAAAATAGATGTTTTCAGAAAACCTATCTCGCGGAGGCGCTCTAGTTTCATTTTATCGTGCTTGATAACAGCTAGTGTGAAGACATTATTAGCATTGTTAAATTATTAACACTCCCATACTCATAAAATCAGTAGGGACGTATTTGCTCGCGCCGACTGTCTGTAAAAGTTTTGAAATAAACAACGTAAGATATACGTGCTTTAATCGTTTTTGGACGTGGAAGAAAATTACCTTCAATCACTTTTGTCAATTATTCAATGATTAATTGGTATTCCTCGTCATTGTTTCCAAGAAAACTAAAAATAGTTTGAACCGCTGATTTTACATCTTCTACGCAGGGTCTGGCTACGAGTTTTTGTCTTCTTTGGCGTCTGATGCAGTGCTTAATAAACAACAAATATGCATGCGTATCAGAAGCTCACAAGTAATTTACTGCTTCGACGCCATATAGTGTAGAACGTCCAGAATCGTCATTACAATTTCTCGCGATTCATAAAACAGTTTCTCTAACAGCTAATTTCCTCACAATGAAACACGAGATTTCGTTTTGAGGAAAGCTTTTTACTTTCCCGTGTACGTACATATATACGGAGTAATATGCTTAGTATAGGGGAAGTTACGTAATGCTGCGCGGAAAACCGGCCAATTTTCGGCAGAAAAAAATTCATTGCCGTGCCCTGATAACGAAAAACCAAAATTTCCAAACTAAGAGAAACAATCCCGTAACACGTGGTGTAGCCAGAATACCTGTTTTGTGGGTATTTGTTACCAAAAAACCAATTGAAAGCAGGACGTCCGTCTGTCCGTCCGTCTGTGAATACAACTAGGGCCGAAACCAATCGTAGAAATTTTTCCAAATTGAAGAAACCCCTGTCCATCTGGCTCTAATCAATGCTTTGAGAATTTGAAAGACTTCCTTCGAAATGTGGGAGTTCTTTGCATGAAGCTCCACGGACATTTTCAAAATTTTCTCAAAAACGGTTTAAAATTGTTCCTTTACATTTCTTTTAAGAATACAACAAAATACACTTATTAAGGTGATTTAGATAAGATTTTCACGGTTTACTCTGAATTTTCAAAAATTGCAAAATTTGAATTTTTCCGGCGTTTTCCTCCAACTACAAAATTGAAGATATAGTTTTTTCCTTCAAATAAAATTAGTTCTCCAAAGTGAATTCTTTCTTGAGGGACATGTATATTTTGTTGAAAATTTTAATAGTTTTCATGCATTATTACTTGATATATGCGCCTTTTTCAAAAAATCGTAAACCACATTTTCTCAGAAACGGCTCCAGATTTTTTCTCTAAACTTTTGGTAGAGATAGCGCCTAATGTACTCTATGAGATGACATAAACATCATGTTGCTCTATTCTTTTGTTGTTTCAAAACTTACAAAAATGCAATTTGTTTGGAATGTTCTGTCACACCAGTCATATCCGCGTTTCCCACATTTTGTAAATACTATTAGATTTGTGAGTTTAAATGCTTTAAATGACTTCAAATAATGTTTTTCGAAAACACAATAGACTTGGTCGCCTGTACCATGTATAATATTTAATAACTTTTACGTGGGAAATTCGAATTCTAGCCCATAACAAATTGAAACATCTCAGAGCTTCTATCAAGGCGGGAAATCGTTCAGAATCATGTTATGAACTGCAAGGTTTTAAATTGCAATATCTGAATTTATTTGCATATTTCTCATTGACTTCCAATACGTGTGTCTCTATCCAGACAGTTTATAAATCAATTGTACATTTTTGAAGGACATCACGTACTATTTAAAAAAGTTAAAACAAATTCTTGATTAGGAACGGGTGACACTAAGAAGGGGAAACGTTTCTGGTGGCCACGCATTCTCTCTACTTCTCCGTAGTGAAATCCTTTTTTTCGCAGACTTTGCAAATGACCTGGAATAAAATCTGTGAGATTCTAACAATTACAAATTCAAATAAACGTCTAACCCTGCTTCCAATACTCGGAAAAGTGTAGTTTCCTTACGACGCTAGGTGAGTCTTGGCAGCGAGTGTGGCATTCTCAAATTATGACAATGAAATTGGATCCAGCGTGGAGCGAGAACATTTGTCGGTAGTCAAACCTTTAGGTTCAGGAAATTGCGTAATCACTAAAATTATTGCCAGAAATAAGTACTGTCGAAATCTATAAACTAAGGACAATGAAACAACATATTTGTCGGTTGTTTTTAATAGTCAAAGTACATGTCTGTAGTTGGTGCAGTCTGCCCGTCGTCGCCGTCCTCGTTGTTGTCCTCGTCTTCGTCGTCGTCCTCGTGGTCGTGCATGGTACGTCGTCCGTCGTTGTCATCCGAAAAATCTGTAAATATCCAGAGCAACATCATCACAATTAATTAATTTCCACACGCGCGTATATTAAATAATTTAGAGTGAAGAATAATCTATTGCTTATAGATAGTTGTTAATCACCTTACCAAAGCCAAATATTTCGTCGTCGTCGTCGTCGTCGTCCGTCGTGGTCGCCGTCGTGAGTTCAGTCGTCTGGAATGTCTTCCCACTCATCATCATCATCATTATCAGCTTCCTCCACCACGTTCGCTTCTGCAAAAATTCAGATAGCAATAAAAATGACTACCTTCCAAATGTTTAAACATTCTGCTATTTAAATCTTAATGTTATTTAACCAATTAATAGCAAATTAAATACGTAAATCTTGATAGAATAGAAAATGTAAGGCATTCTTATTTTCCTCACAAACTGTAGTGGTTTTCTTCTATTTCATGATATAATTAGGATTGCGATAGTAAGATTAGTGAATTTGAGAAGAAAATATTTGGCTTGCGTCTCAGTCTTCGAAAAAAGCCGTGCTTACCTCCCTTCATATTTTTGTAATAATACAACAACGCAAAAGCGTAGCCAATGCCGTAGATGAAACCTTGCATTTCGTACGCCATGCTTTCCTGTCTCTGAGGTGACTAGCCAGACAATAATAGGGATAAGTGACAATCCACCATATGAACAATTAGGAAACATTACAATAACATAGTAAATAGAAAATATAGTAATGCTGCGTCTGCTACTGCTGCCGAAGATGGTGATTTTTCGTCAGAAAAATGTTAAAACAATATGCTCTAATACTGGAAGTCGTTGTCTCTCTGTGAAGTGAATTACTTCCCAACGCACACTTTGTAGTCACAATTCACGTGTTGTGGGTCCTTAAAGCTGAAACATTAGTTCCCGGCAATACATCGGCCTGTCCGTTTGACCGAGCGTCATTCCGATCGTCTGTTCTTCTGCACATGCTCCGGTCGGTCCGTGTCCAACGCTCGGATGCAAGAAGGAGAGGGCAATCGCACCTACTCGCGTGTGCAGGATGTGGGCGCGGTGCGCACGCCCGAGGAACCACATTCGTCAGAACCCTAAACCCGCACAGACAGAGCCTCTGCAAATCTCGAGTTGCGATGTTTCCTTCATCCATGGACGCGACGCGACGCGACGCGACGCGCGCTAGGGATGCGCAGTGTTGATGATTAGAGTAAAGTTACTTGAGGTGAATTGCAAACGACTTGTCCGGCTCAACTGAATGCACTACTAAGTGGCGAGAGAAACCAAAATTACAAAGTTATTACGAGGACGTAGAACCGATTTGATTCCTGTACTGTAAGTAGATTTGTTCTTCTCCAGATTCATGTTAAATTATATTTGGAGTTTGTTTTGCCTTTTGAAAAACAAGCAGCTTTGCCCCGAAGTTTTCTATTAGTCTGTCTTTCGAGCTTCGTTTGCTCACTTTTATAAAGGAAGGAAGGACATATAAAAAATTCCCTCCAAAACCGCGTGCTGGTGGCGCAATGAGCGGAAATATCAAGCTTCTTTGTTTCCGTCGTAATTGCATTCGACCTAGCGGGCTGCTCGTAATAGTTTCATCTCTCTTCGACAGGGAGCAGTACCTGCTGGGCTCCGCTGCCAAGCACTCCGGTGCAGAGAAAAGTATTAAAGACACACTCGAGCTCCGTTTTAAGCAATGACAGCATTGTCGCCAAGTTCACACGGCGAAACTGGCTTTTCAAAGTAGTCGCTCCGCCCAGGGAACGAGCTTCAGTGAGCTCGCATTAACGTTCCATGAGAACAGGTTAAGCTATCAAAGTTGGCATCCGTGCCACCGTGTCCAAAACGTTTCAAGGAACAACCGCTTTTCCGCGGGAAACACGCCAAAGGCAAGAGAGATATTTTGTGCAATACAAATTAAAGAAGACTACTGTTTTCATGTGAGAACGAGGTAAAAAGGTGAACGATTTATTCTATGATTGCTTATTTCTTTATATTATCTTCTAATAAGAGGGGTACACTGTGTCTTTTCAGAGATCGAGCGAGCGAGCGAGCATACCATAACGTTCGTCTCGCCAAAATCAACTGATGCGCTCTCCCGACCTGAATATTAATCTAAATCTGAATGTGAATAAGGAGCTCTATTCGCCGCGTTAACAGTCTTCTATAACTCAAAAATGTTCTGTTAAAATAGAGCTTCAAATTTCGCATTTACAGTAGCGCTGAAACGCAATTTTCTTGAAAACAGCTCCAAATTTTTCAATCGACATTGCCATTTAGGACAAGGTTTAACTTTTTTTTAATATTCTTAAAATAATACTATTAGGAAACCGAAAAATTAATGTAGTTTGGTCGGTGTAAAACTGTACTTTGGTCGGCGATAAATGGCAGCTGTCAAGAGTATTGGCACGTCCGAATAGCTAGCCGAGTCCAAACGAAACAGAAAAGGAATACGGGAAAGAATGTGCCATTCTGTTGCACCACTAGTTGTGCATCTGTCCGAAACGGGAAAATAGATGTTTTCAGAAAACCTATCTCGCGGAGGCGCTCTAGTTTCATTTTATCGTGCTTGATAACAGCTAGTGTGAAGACATTATTAGCATTGTTAAATTATTAACTACTCCCATACTCATAAAATCAGTAGGGACGTATTTGCTCGCGCCGACTGTCTGTAAAAGTTTTGAAATAAACAACGTAAGATATACGTGCTTTAATCGTTTTTGGACGTGGAAGAAAATTACCTTCAATCACTTTTGTCAATTATTCAATGATTAATTGGTATTCCTCGTCATTGTTTCCAAGAAAACTAAAAATAGTTTGAACCGCTGATTTTACATCTTCTACGCAGGGTCTGGCTACGAGTTTTTGTCTTCTTTGGCGTCTGATGCAGTGCTGAATAAACAACAAATATGCATGCGTATCAGAAGCTCACAAGTAATTTACTGCTTCGACGCCATATAGTGTAGAACGTCCAGAATCGTCATTACAATTTCTCGCGATTCATAAAACAGTTTCTCTAACAGCTAATTTCCTCACAATGAAACACGAGATTTCGTTTTGAGGAAAGCTTTTTACTTTCCCGTGTACGTACATATATACGGAGTAATATGCTTAGTATAGGGAAGTTACGTAATGCTGCGCGGAAAACCGGCCAATTTTCGGCAGAAAAAAATTCATTGCCGTGCCCTGATAACGAAAAACCAAAATTTCCAAACTAAGAGAAACAATCCCGTAACACGTGGTGTAGCCAGAATACCTGTTTTGTGGGTATTTGTTACCAAAAAACCAATTGAAAGCAGGACGTCCGTCTGTCCGTCCGTCTGTGAATACAACTAGGGCCGAAACCAATCGTAGAAATTTTTCCAAATTGAAGAAACCCCTGTCCATCTGGCTCTAATCAATGCTTTGAGAATTTGAAAGACTTCCTTCGAAATGTGGGAGTTCTTTGCATGAAGCTCCACGGACATTTTCAAAATTTTCTCAAAAACGGTTTAAAATTGTTCCTTTACATTTCTTTTAAGAATACAACAAAATACACTTATTAAGGTGATTTAGATAAGATTTTCACGGTTTACTCTGAATTTTCAAAAATTGCAAAATTTGAATTTTTCCGGCGTTTTCCTCCAACTAGCAAAATTGAAGATATAGTTTTTTCCTTCAAATAAAATTAGTTCTCCAAAGTGAATTCTTTCTTGAGGGACATGTATATTTTGTTGAAAATTTTAATAGTTTTCATGCATTATTACTTGATATATGCGCCTTTTTCAAAAAAGTCATAAACCACATTTTCTCAGAAACGGCTCCAGATTTTTTCTCTAAACTTTTGGTAGAGATAGCGCCTAATGTACTCTATGAGATGACATAAACATCATGTTGCTCTATTCTTTTGTTGTTTCAAAACTTACAAAAATGCAATTTGTTTGGAATGTTCTGTCACACCAGTCATATCCGCGTTTCCCACATTTTGTAAATACTATTAGATTTGTGAGTTTAAATGCTTTAAATGACTTCAAATAATGTTTTTCGAAAACACAATAGACTTGGTCGCCTGTACCATGTATAATATTTAATAACTTTTACGTGGGAAATTCGAATTCTAGCCCATAACAAATTGAAACATCTCAGAGCTTCTATCAAGGCGGGAAATCGTTCAGAATCATGTTATGAACTGCAAGGTTTTAAATTGCAATATCTGAATTTATTTGCATATTTCTCATTGACTTCCAATGCGTGTGTCTCTATCCAGACAGTTTATAAATCAATTGTACATTTTTGAAGGACATCACGTACTATTTAAAAAAGTTAAAACAAATTCTTGATTAGGAACGGGTGACACTAAGAAGGGGAAACGTTTCTGGTGGCCACGCATTCTCTCTAGCTTCTCCGTAGTGAAATCCTTTTTTTCGCAGACTTTGCAAATGACCTGGAATAAAATCTGTGAGATTCTAACAATTACAAATTCAAATAAACGTCTAACCCTGCTTCCAATACTCGGAAAAGTGTAGTTTCCTTACGACGCTAGGTGAGTCTTGGCAGCGAGTGTGGCATTCTCAAATTATGACAATGAAATTGGATCCAGCGTGGAGCGAGAACATTTGTCGGTAGTCAAACCTTTAGGTTCAGGAAATTGCGTAATCACTAAAATTATTGCCAGAAATAAGTACTGTCGAAATCTATAAACTAAGGACAATGAAACAACATATTTGTCGGTTGTTTTTAATAGTCAAAGTACATGTCTGTAGTTGGTGCAGTCTGCCCGTCGTCGCCGTCCTCGTTGTTGTCCTCGTCTTCGTCGTCGTCCTCGTGGTCGTGCTGGTACGTCGTCCGTCGTTGTCATCCGAAAAATCTGTAAATATCCAGAGCAACATCATCACAATTAATTAATTTCCACACGCGCGTATATTAAATAATTTAGAGTGAAGAATAATCTATTGCTTATAGATAGTTGTTAATCACCTTACCAAAGCCAAATATTTCGTCGTCGTGGTCGTCGTCGTCGTGGTCGCCGTCGTGAGTTCAGTCGTCTGGAATGTCTTCCCACTCATCATCATCATCATTATCAGCTTCCTCCACCACGTTCGCTTCTGCAAAAATTCAGATAGCAATAAAAATGACTACCTTCCAAATGTTTAAACATTCTGCTATTTAAATCTTAATGTTATTTAACCAATTAATAGCAAATTAAATACGTAAATCTTGATAGAATAGAAAATGTAAGGCATTCTTATTTTCCTCACAAACTGTAGTGGTTTTCTTCTATTTCATGATATAATTAGGATTGCGATAGTAAGATTAGTGAATTTGAGAAGAAAATATTTGGCTTGCGTCTCAGTCTTCGAAAAAAGCCGTGCTTACCTCCCTTCATATTTTTGTAATAATACAACAACGCAAAAGCGTAGCCAATGCCGTAGATGAAACCTTGCATTTCGTACGCCATGCTTTCCTGTCTCTGAGGTGACTAGCCAGACAATAATAGGGATAAGTGACAATCCACCATATGAACAATTAGGAAACATTACAATAACATAGTAAATAGAAAATATAGTAATGCTGCGTCTGCTACTGCTGCCGAAGATGGTGATTTTTCGTCAGAAAAATGTTAAAACAATATGCTCTAATACTGGAAGTCGTTTTCACTCTGTGAAGTGAATTACTTCCCAACGCACACTTTGTAGTCACAATTCACGTGTTGTGGGTCCTTAAAGCTGAAACATTAGTTCCCGGCAATACATCGGTCCTGTCCGTTTGACCGAGCGTCATTCCGATCGTCTGTTCTTCTGCACATGCTCCGGTCGGTCCGTGTCCAACGCTCGGATGCAAGAAGGAGAGGGCAATCGCACCTACTCGCGTGTGCAGGATGTGGGCGCGGTGCGCACGCCCGAGGAACCACATTCGTCAGAACCCTAAACCCGCACAGACAGAGCCTCTGCAAATCTCGAGTTGCGATGTTTCCTTCATCCATGGACGCGACGCGACGCGACGCGCGCTAGGGATGCGCAGTGTTGATGATTAGAGTAAAGTTACTTGAGGTGAATTGCAAACGACTTGTCCGGCTCAACTGAATGCACTACTAAGTGGCGAGAGAAACCAAAATTACAAAGTTATTACGAGGACGTAGAACCGATTTGATTCCTGTACTGTAAGTAGATTTGTTCTTCTCCAGATTCATGTTAAATTATATTTGGAGTTTGTTTTGGCTTTTGAAAAACACGCAGCTTTGCCCCGATGTTTTCTATTAGTCTGTCTTTCGAGCTTCGTTTGCTCACTTTTATAAAGGAAGGAAGGACATATAAAAATTTCCCTCCAAAACCGCGTGCTGGTGGCGCAATGAGCGGAAATATAAAGCTTCTTTGTTTCCGTCGTAATTGCATTCGACCTAGCGGGCTGCTCGTAATAGTTTCATCTCTCTTCGACAGGGAGCAGTACCTGCTGGGCTCCGCTGCCAAGCACTCCGGTGCAGAGAAAAGTATTAAAGACACACTCGAGCTCCGTTTTAAGCAATGACAGCATTGTCGCCAAATTCAAACGGCGAAACTGGCTTTTCAAAGTAGTCGCTCCGCCCAGGGAACGAGCTTCAGTGAGCTCGCATTAACGTTCCATGAGAACAGGTTAAGCTATCAAAGTTGACATCCGTGCCACCGTGTCCAAAACGTTTCAAGGAACAACCGCTTTTCCGCGGGAAACACGCCAAAGGCAAGAGAGATATTTTGTGCAATACAAATTAAAGAAGACTACTGTTTTCATGTGAGAACGAGGTAAAAAGGTGAACGATTTATTCTATGATTGCTTATTTCTTTATATTATCTTCTAATAAGAGGGGTACACTGTGTCTTTTCAGAGATCGAGCGAGCGAGCGAGCATACCATAACGTTCGTCTCGCCAAAATCAACTGATGCGCTCTCCCGACCTGAATATTAATCTAAATCTGAATGTGAATAAGGAGCTCTATTCGCCGCGTTAACAGTCTTCTATAACTCAAAAATGTTCTGTTAAAATAGAGCTTCAAATTTCGCATTTACAGTAGCGCTGAAACGCAATTTTCTTGAAAACAGCTCCAAATTTTTCAATCGACATTGCCATTTAGGACAAGGTTTAACTTTTTTTTAATATTCTTAAAATAATACTATTAGGAAACCGAAAAATTAATGTAGTTTGGTCGGTGTAAAAATGTACTTTGGTCGGCGATAAATGGCAGCTGTCAAGAGTATTGGCACGTCCGAATAGCTAGCCGAGTCCAAACGAAACAGAAAAGGAATACGGGAAAGAATGTGCCATTCTGTTGCACCACTAGTTGTGCATCTGTCCGAAACGGGAAAATAGATGTTTTCAGAAAACCTATCTCGCGGAGGCGCTCTAGTTTCATTTTATCGTGCTTGATAACAGCTAGTGTGAAGACATTATTAGCATTGTTAAATTATTAATACTCCCATACTCATAAAATCAGTAGGGACGTATTTGCTCGCGCCGACTGTCTGTAAAAGTTTTGAAATAAACAACGTAAGATATACGTGCTTTAATCGTTTTTGGACGTGGAAGAAAATTACCTTCAATCACTTTTGTCAATTATTCAATGATTAATTGGTATTCCTCGTCATTGTTTCCAAGAAAACTAAAAATAGTTTGAACCGCTGATTTTACATCTTCTACGCAGGGTCTGGCTACGAGTTTTTGTCTTCTTTGGCGTCTGATGCAGTGCTGAATAAACAACAAATATGCATGCGTATCAGAAGCTCACAAGTAATTTACTGCTTCGACGCCATATAGTGTAGAACGTCCAGAATCGTCATTACAATTTCTCGCGATTCATAAAACAGTTTCTCTAACAGCTAATTTCCTCACAATGAAACACGAGATTTCGTTTTGAGGAAAGCTTTTTACTTTCCCGTGTACGTACATATATACGGAGTAATATGCCTAGTATAGGGGAAAGTTACGTAATGCTGCGCGGAAAACCGGCCAATTTTCGGCAGAAAAAAATTCATTGCCGTGCCCTGATAACGAAAAACCAAAATTTCCAAACTAAGAGAAACAATCCCGTAACACGTGGTGTAGCCAGAATACCTGTTTTGTGGGTATTTGTTACCAAAAAACCAATTGAAAGCAAGACGTCCGTCTGTCCGTCCGTCTGTGAATACAACTAGGGCCGAAACCAATCGTAGAAATTTTTCCAAATTGAAGAAACCCCTGTCCATCTGGCTCTAATCAATGCTTTGAGAATTTGAAAGACTTCCTTCGAAATGTGGGAGTTCTTTGCATGAAGCTCCACGGACATTTTCAAAATTTTCTCAAAATCGGTTTAAAATTGTTCCTTTACATTTCTTTTAAGAATACAACAAAATACACTTATTAAGGTGATTTAGATAAGATTTTCACGGTTTACTCTGAATTTTCAAAAATTGCAAAATTTGAATTTTTCCGGCGTTTTCCTCCAACTGCAAAATTGAAGATATAGTTTTTTCCTTCAAATAAAATTAGTTCTCCAAAGTGAATTCTTTCTTGAGGGACATGTATATTTTGTTGAAAATTTTAATAGTTTTCATGCATTATTACTTGATATATGCGCCTTTTTCAAAAAAGTCATAAACCACATTTTCTCAGAAACGGCTCCAGATTTTTTCTCTAAACTTTTGGTAGAGATAGCGCCTAATGTACTCTATGAGATGACATAAACATCATGTTGCTCTATTCTTTTGTTGTTTCAAAACTTACAAAAATGCAATTTGTTTGGAATGTTCTGTCACACCAGTCATATCCGCGTTTTCCCACATTTTGTAAATACTATTAGATTTGTGAGTTTAAATGCTTTAAATGACTTCAAATAATGTTTTTCGAAAACACAATAGACTTGGTCGCCTGTACCATGTATAATATTTAATAACTTTTACGTGGGAAATTCGAATTCTAGCCCATAACAAATTGAAACATCTCAGAGCTTCTATCAAGGCGGGAAATCGTTCAGAATCATGTTATGAACTGCAAGGTTTTAAATTGCAATATCTGAATTTATTTGCATATTTCTCATTGACTTCCAATGCGTGTGTCTCTATCCAGACAGTTTATAAATCAATTGTACATTTTTGAAGGACATCACGTACTATTTAAAAAAGTTAAAACAAATTCTTGATTAGGAACGGGTGACACTAAGAAGGGGAAACGTTTCTGGTGGCCACGCATTCTCTCTAGTTCTCCGTAGTGAAATCCTTTTTTTCGCAGACTTTGCAAATGACCTGGAATAAAATCTGTGAGATTCTAACAATTACAAATTCAAATAAACGTCTAACCCTGCTTCCAATACTCGGAAAAGTGTAGTTTCCTTACGACGCTAGGTGAGTCTTGGCAGCGAGTGTGGCATTCTCAAATTATGACAATGAAATTGGATCCAGCGTGGAGCGAGAACATTTGTCGGTAGTCAAACCTTTAGGTTCAGGAAATTGCGTAATCACTAAAATTATTGCCAGAAATAAGTACTGTCGAAATCTATAAACTAAGGACAATGAAACAACATATTTGTCGGTTGTTTTTAATAGTCAAAGTACATGTCTGTAGTTGGTGCAGTCTGCCCGTCGTCGCCGTCCTCGTTGTTGTCCTCGTCTTCGTCGTCGTCCTCGTGGTCGTGCTGGTACGTCGTCCGTCGTTGTCATCCGAAAAATCTGTAAATATCCAGAGCAACATCATCACAATTAATTAATTTCCACACGCGCGTATATTAAATAATTTAGAGTGAAGAATAATCTATTGCTTATAGATAGTTGTTAATCACCTTACCAAAGCCAAATATTTCGTCGTCGTGGTCGTCGTCGTCGTGGTCGCCGTCGTGAGTTCAGTCGTCTGGAATGTCTTCCCACTCATCATCATCATCATTATCAGCTTCCTCCACCACGTTCGCTTCTGCAAAAATTCAGATAGCAATAAAAATGACTACCTTCCAAATGTTTAAACATTCTGCTATTTAAATCTTAATGTTATTTAACCAATTAATAGCAAATTAAATACGTAAATCTTGATAGAATAGAAAATGTAAGGCATTCTTATTTTCCTCACAAACTGTAGTGGTTTTCTTCTATTTCATGATATAATTAGGATTGCGATAGTAAGATTAGTGAATTTGAGAAGAAAATATTTGGCTTGCGTCTCAGTCTTCGAAAAAAGCCGTGCTTACCTCCCTTCATATTTTTGTAATAATACAACAACGCAAAAGCGTAGCCAATGCCGTAGATGAAACCTTGCATTTCGTACGCCATGCTTTCCTGTCTCTGAGGTGACTAGCCAGACAATAATAGGGATAAGTGACAATCCACCATATGAACAATTAGGAAACATTACAATAACATAGTAAATAGAAAATATAGTAATGCTGCGTCTGCTACTGCTGCCGAAGATGGTGATTTTTCGTCAGAAAAATGTTAAAACAATATGCTCTAATACTGGAAGTCGTTTTCACTCTGTGAAGTGAATTACTTCCCAACGCACACTTTGTAGTCACAATTCACGTGTTGTGGGTCCTTAAAGCTGAAACATTAGTTCCCGGCAATACATCGGTCTGTCCGTTTGACCGAGCGTCATTCCGATCGTCTGTTCTTCTGCACATGCTCCGGTCGGTCCGTGTCCAACGCTCGGATGCAAGAAGGAGAGGGCAATCGCACCTACTCGCGTGTGCAGGATGTGGGCGCGGTGCGCACGCCCGAGGAACCACATTCGTCAGAACCCTAAACCCGCACAGACAGAGCCTCTGCAAATCTCGAGTTGCGATGTTTCCTTCATCCATGGACGCGACGCGACGCGACGCGCGCTAGGGATGCGCAGTGTTGATGATTAGAGTAAAGTTACTTGAGGTGAATTGCAAACGACTTGTCCGGCTCAACTGAATGCACTACTAAGTGGCGAGAGAAACCAAAATTACAAAGTTATTACGAGGACGTAGAACCGATTTGATTCCTGTACTGTAAGTAGATTTGTTCTTCTCCAGATTCATGTTAAATTATATTTGGAGTTTGTTTTGGCTTTTGAAAAACACGCAGCTTTGCCCCGAAGTTTTCTATTAGTCTGTCTTTCGAGCTTCGTTTGATTAATTTCATAAAGGAATGAAATGTTGACAAACGTAATACCTTCCAAACATACACATAACTTGGGCAGCAAATTCACAGAGCTCGGGAAAACAGGATCCAGGAA
>JAHLJT010009544.1:0-20890 GCA_031308135.1 Acheta domesticus | reverse complement strand
AAATTTGGTTTAATCAAACTCAACTTGGACTTGTTTATGATCGAACAGGGGGCACCAGTGTCGAGCTCCATCTTGACGGTGGTTCCCTCTGTATTGACGTCGATCAATTGCCATCCTGGAGACCGAACCTTTCCAATGATTTCAATCTTACCGAAATATACGGTGTCACTGCAGTCGGCTGGTACTTCTTCTTCGGTCTCTTCAGTTACCTGGTTAGTCCTCCGCTGTCTCGGTTTGTATCGGCACACTCTGGCAATGTGGCCTTTTTTACCACATTTCCGACATTCACCATCAAAAAACCTGCGAGCGTGATCTCCACCACACCCCGCGCACGTTGATTGATCCTCTGCTGCTCTCTGATTGGATTGCTGACATCCTTGTGGCCGTGATTGGTTTGCGCTCTGTTGCCGGCTTGTTGACTGAGTCGGTGGCCGTTGATTGTTGCTCTTCCTTGACGGAGGCTTCTCATAACCAATCCGATGAGTTGAATCGGGGTTTGGGGTTATGTCTCCGGCTTTGACTTCGGTGTTGCGAGTGGCTTCGAGTGCGTGGGCTATCTCGTAAGCAGCGGTGAAGCTTTCCGGTTTCTTAGCAATGATTTCGTCGCACATATCTCTCGATATAAGTCCTTTAATTAATTGCTCAATCAGTATTCGGTCTAAAAATGTGCCATACTCACAATAAGTGGCCGCCTGTCTTAATCTGAGAGAGAAGCTGGCGATTGACTCTCCACTTCTTTGCATGGTGCTTTGAAACTTTATGCTTTCTGCGTATTTATTGCGCGCAACGTCGAAATGTTCCGTCAATTTCGACTGGATCTCACTGTAAGTTAGATTTTCCGGGTTCTCCGGGCTCACGAGTGTCTTTAGAGAGTCGTTGAGTTCAGCCCCCATGTAAACACGTGCGTAATGCGCGTGTTCATTTTCAGGAATTTTACTCAGCTCCAACGCCCAGGTGAACCGTGTAAAGTAGTCTGCTATCGTTGTTCCGTCGGCGGCGCGGTATGCTGGCATGGAGAACTGTGGGGGACGGGGCTGTGCCGATGACGTTGGTGCGTTGTTTTGGGTCGGGGCTGTAGATTGTCGAATGGCACTGGCTATTATCTCAGATAGCGCTTGTAGAAGATCCGGCGATACGTTTTGAGCCATGTCAGGGAGGAGTGATGTGCTGCTTCTCTAACCCGCGTGGCGTCGGGGTTGGCCTGTGTTCGCAAGTCACGCGCGTGGTCGCGTTGAGGTTAGGATCGGCGCGTGGTCGCGTTTTACACTTTCTTGCACATAACACTTTTATGTTTTCTTGCACAGATCACTTCTACACTTTCTTGCACAGATCACTTTTACACATTCTTGCTCAGATCACTATTACACTTTCGTACACACTTATGTTTTACACTGCCTTGCACACTTATCTATCATCCCACTTCTGACACCACTTTTGTGTTCTTACGGGTGACAAATAAGTTACTCCGGGAAACTGAATGCTAAAAGTTTTATTGTATTCATGATACATACGTAATACATAGTGTGTTAGAACAACCACAGAGAACCCACACAGAGTGGCCACTCCCATGCTAAGAGGGAGGACGAGGAAACGTTGAATGCGTCCACCGGGCGCAGCACCGTCGACTCCCCACTCCTCCCCCCACTCTTGTTCTCCCACTTCTACTTTATTTGTGCCTATCACGCTTACTGTGAACACTTAAGCGGGAATTCAAAATTAAATTATTTTTCGCAGGTTCCTCTTAAATGCCATACTGAAAATTAACTGCAACTTGATTCTTAATCGTAATTAACCGCTTCATCTGGTCTTTGAGAAGCTGTTTTAGGTTTTCTTTACTTAGACCAATGTACTGAATTTTTGGGAATCGGTACGAAGAATTCTTAATCATAAATGGCAAGGGCTGGGAACATAGAACATTTATTTAATTTTACTAAAACATTTATTACACAAATTATATTACATTGAACAAAATTTAGTAAAACATTTATTTCACTTTTAAAAACATTTTTTGCTGTAAAAAATTTAAACAGCAAAATAAACCGATTAAAGAAACAGTATCTAACAATGGTGTTGAATTACAGAAATAGTAATGAGTACACAAGTTTTTGCAAAAATAGATTTGCTTCACATTTAATCCATTATTACTGAGAATTTACCAAAGTCAAAATTTCAGCACTTTTTTTCAAAATTCAAATTATTACATCGGAGTTGATAAAACTGATTTCCAATAGCCATCAATGTAAAATTTAATTACTTCCCCATTACAATAAAAACAATCATCACACAACAATTCAACAAATATAATTAAATTAACACTTAATTGAACTTCGTATGAACAATCAATCCATTTAAGAATTCATTTCTTTTGTCATACACATTATTGGTTCAATTTTTACAATATTCTTGTAAGATATTAGCTTGGCAACATCAGTACAAAGTCAAGACATTAGCAATAACTAGGCAGTTACAAGCAAACTTTCAGAGGTCATACATGAAATGTTAAGCAAGTTGAAGCTGAGTGGTTAGTTTTCTGAAAAATCTTTCAAATGAGAACAAGGATAAAGAAAAAATTAATTATTCAAAATGAAATTTAATGACAGATTGAGAATGAATGTTGCCAAGCATTTAACCATACTAATATGAATTAATAAACAAACTAGTGGTGCTACAGGATGGCACAGACTTTCTCATATTAGTTTTCTATTTCTTTGGGTCTTCGCTAGCTATTCCGAATGCCACATACTCCTTCTTGCCAGCTGCTATCACTGCCAAAAGTACATTTTTTTGCCATTTTCTTAATTTTTTGGTTTCCTATTGGTAGAACGGGAATAATTTTAGAATATAAAAGAACAAAAACCTAGTCATAAATGGCAATTTTCTTTTAAAAATTGTGTGCCGTTTAAGAGAAAATGCCGTTTTAGCGCTACTAAAAATGCAAAATTTGAAGCTCATTTCCACAGAAAATTGAGTTTTCAAAATATTTTATTTGAAGTTATTTGAAGCGCTTACACTCACAAATATAATAATCTTTACAAATTGCTGGTAATGTGCATATTAAAGATATAAGAGATCTTTCAAATATAATTTTTGAAAAAAAAACAACTCAAAATAAACTTTATGCTATACTAAAGAGTGTAATTAGCACTATCCGTTACAAAAGTTTGAAGAAAAATATGCAGCCTTACACGAGAAAATGGCGTTTCTGAAAATGTGAAATTTTGAGCTACTTTTCACAGAAAACGGTTGTGTTTTCGAGAAACTTTATTTGACATTATTTAAAGCACATGTACTCAAATATAATAATGTGAAAAATCGCCAATAATGTAAATATTATCGACGTGAGAAACATGAGAAAAAATTTACATTTTTGTAATTTTTGAAAAAACAACCTATAGAGCAATATGACTTTTATGTCATCTCATAGGGTACATTTAGCATTATCCCTACCAAAAGTTTAAAGAAAAAATTTGGTGTCGTTTTTGAGAAAAAACTTGTTTTTGTAATTTTTAAAATTGCACATATTGCATGCAATGTTGCGCGAAAACGACTAAAATTTTCAAAACAATGTACATAATCTTAAACAAAGAACTCGCTTTGGAGACCTCATTTTATTTGAAGGAAAAATCTCTATCTTCAATTTTGTAGTTGGAGAAAAACGCAGAAGAAAATTGAAACTTTCACAATTTTCGAAAATTCAGAGTTATCCGTGAAAATCGGACCTATGCCATGTTATTTTACTCTATTCATACAAGAAATTTGAAGAAAAAATTTGGAGCAGTTTTTGAGAAAATTTTGAAAATCCCTGGGGGGCTTCATATAAAGTACCCCCAAATTCTGAAGAATATTTTTCAAAATCTAAAGGCTTCGACTAGAAGCAGATTGACCAGGGAATATCTATTTTAGAAGAAATCGTACGTATGGTTTGGGAGCTAGCAGTGTTCACAGACTGACGTTTTCCTTTCAATTGGTTTTTCGGTATCAAGGACCCACAAAAGAGGGGTTCTGGCTACACCACGTGTTAAGAGGATTTTTTTCTTAATATAGCAACTGGTTTTATACACTTCTTCGTTTTTATGGCCCGGCAATTAATTTTTTCCGCCGAAAATTGTCAATTTTTTCACGCAGCATTACACAACTTTCCCTATACTACGTATATCACTCCGTGTATACGTACGTACACGGGAAAGTAAAAATGGACTTAAAAAAACATGATTTGCATCAAATTATTATTGAATACCGAAATTATTGAATTATTTGTCACTGAACATTAATTATATAACTACATTTGTTACAATATTACAAATGAACGTAACACAAAAAACGGATTTCCATCAAATTTCTACTGAAGATAAATAATTGCATCACATCATGGAAAATAATTAAATGAAATAGATACATTTGTTACAATCAGCAATTTTACAAGTCAGTGCAGCACGTCTACGTCCTCGAGAATATCAGCTCAAAATCGTAGCGCTCCCAGCCCGGTACACAAATGTATCCTTTAAACAAACTAAAAATTTATGTAAGTGATTGAACTGGGACAAGCATAAATAATGTACAAAGAAAATAGTATTGATAGTACCAAGAATTGAGACTGCGTATTTGAGACCCAACTACAGTGAATATGAAAATCAAAGCAATCATCAACAGAATATGTAAATCTGGCAATGACCATATGAGCAATATAGATAGATGAGATTAACAGTTGTGAATTTTTGACAAGTAAAGTCATTTAAAATAGTAATAGATAGAAAAGGAAGAAGAAAATATTTTAATGAAAACTGTCTTCCTGAATACTGCCAATAAATCGTAGCAAATCAAAGCAATCATCAACAGCATATGTAAATGTGACAATGACCATATGGTATATATGGTTTCGCGATAATATTCTTAACATAGCAAGAAAATCACATTAACATCCCCAAAGAAACCCAAAACATCCAAACGCACAACCAAAAACAGGAACGTTGCAATTCTTTGAGTGCAGGCGTGTGCATTGCATTCGAAATGTAAGGCACCACAGTTCAGCCAAGAAGTTAATGACTGCAGCGCTGTCTCCTCCTCTTGTGGCACTTTTGGTAATAAGACCAAACATGCTGTTGATGAGCTTGAAAGAATCAAGCAACTCTTTATAGACAGTTCTGGCAACAACCCTTCCAAACTTTCCATCTTTGCCAGACAGAATTCTATTAATACTTTTTACATAGAAAAAGATGGTAGAACGAACTAAGAACTTCAGAAATCTGAGATATAAGTCTGGATGGTTAATGCATCTCAAAGGTGTCACATCAATGACACGCATTAGAGCATTCATTATTAACAAACCCAAATTGGCTTTGTTAATAACTTTTGGAAGAACTGATTGCACGAAGATAAAAGTTTTCTCGATAGCAAAAGTGGCAAATCCACCTGGATTTGTCAATGCCCCAGGGTAATACTCTTTTGCCTTAATAAACTCTCGGAAAGGACTTCAGTGTCAATCGCGTGATACATCTCTGTCTCACAGTTGGAGCCCACGGAATGGGAAGATGTCAATCTCCTTATGCACAAACTTCTGAAGGTGTCTATAAATTGGGGGACAGAAAGATTAAAGTTCCTTCTCCCGTGGCTTCTGATAGAGCCAAAGAAGTTCTCCAGGATATCTTGGTTGAACTTCCTGGTGAGAAAGTAGGTACATGATGTTGACAACAGGTTCCTCTTCAACTGGATCAAACCTCTTAACGAGAAATTCAAGTTCTGCACACAAGGAGGTTTGGAGAAAGCATGACTCTTTTTGGAGTAAAAAGAGAATGAACTGATCACCCTTATGGCAGTCCGCCACAATCTCTCATGAAGAGAGGAAGCAGTTACAGCACCCTGGTATGGTCGTCCTCGGGGAGCCAATTTCCTGCTTCCATTCATGTAGTCGTATAGTTTGTTCAGAAACAAGAGTAGGTCAGCTGTTTCTGACGATCTTGATGGCATACCTGAAACTACAAAACGAATTCATATCAGTAAATGTTCAAAGGAAATGAAATGTTTCAACAACAATTGTTGCTGATAAATCAATAAAATGCGAAGTGCTCTACCTGCTTTCATTAAAGAGCCAACAGTGTAACTGAAAACTTGGGTGGCTAGGGAGACTTTCATTTTATTAATTTGCCCTTTGTAAATATGCTGGTCTTTGAGTTTTGGTAAAAATTAATAATGTCCTCCCATTTCGCCACCAATTTAATACCCTTCTTTTTGAAATGGAGGTCTTTCTCGAGAAGTTGGTTTCGTAAGCATTTAAATAAATGAGGGGAATCAAACAAGTGTACAATTTCTTGGCTATTGACCAAATACCCAAGAGGAACATTTCCCCCAGAACACTCCCTGTGGGTGGCGGACAGCAATTTCTTTACTGCAGCTTGATTGGATGAGCCCTGGTCACAAATTGAAGCTACGACCTTCAACCCCAAATCCTGACACTTCTTGATGATTTTTACAACCATGTCTGCCAGGACTAGGCAAGGTGTTGGACCATGGGAAAAACTGAATGACAATGGTTGCACCCAAGGCCTAAACACATCTTTTAAGAGGAATACATTCGCCATGGTAGCAATTTTTGGATTTCTTGTTATCCCAAAATCTTCAAGCCCATCCATACAATCCTTTGCACGATTATATGATAATTGAGGGTGGATGGCTACCTCATCCCACATCAAAATGCACTGTCTATCCATGGCCTTCATTTTATTAACTGTCTGCTGCATCATTTTAAGCCAGTGTTCATTCACGCCAGCAGCCATTGGAATTTTTTGCAAAAGGCGGCGCAAAGTTACAACCGATGGCAAAGAAAATAATCTTGCCAGCAATCTGTACCCAGAGCCACAGGACTTCAGAAGGCTCAGCGATAACACTTTCTCATCAAAAGTGAACCGACACCCACGTTTCAGTCTCTTCTGGTTACGGAGCTGGCACAAGACAAATTGGTACGTAATGGGGCTTAGGTGTTTTTCAAGCCATATAAATTCACGGCTGTTTGATGCTGTTATGGCGCCCTGCAGGTTTTCCTGGAAAGATCGTACCCGTCCCTGGAACCTCCGATACTTTCTTTGCAGCAACAAACACGGTTTGGCAAACTTCCTGCATCTTGGTGTCAGGAATTTCTCTCTCGTGATACAGATAGAGCGTAACCCAAAACCACCTGAGTTGGAACCTTTAAAATGAAAACACTACTGTAATAAACTGTAAGATTTACCACCACCAACAACAACAAAAGCAATTAAATTCTTCCTCACCTGAGGGCAACAAACGGCGTCTTGCACATTTCCTTGGGGTAGAGCACAAATCGGCCCCAACTGAAAAGAAACAAAGTAATGTGTCAATAGTTTCACAGCCCCTAAACATTTCGTTCATCAACAGAAAGCATTCAGAATTAAATAAATGTAAACGTACCTGGTAATTTAGGTGTTCCATTAGGGGCGGCATGGAGTAGCTTGTTAATATCTTTAACAGAAAAATGTAGTTTCTAACAACCGTAACAAATGTTTATCACATTTAAATAGTCTAAGACTTTACCTGGTGAAGCATCATTGGGTTCAGAGGTGTTGAAATTTAACACTGATGAATCGTAACACATATCTTCATCTATAAAAAGAATAAAGTTATTAAACCAAAATCAGTAGAATAAAGTACAACTACTCAAAAATTTAAACATACCTTCAAATGCCTCATCAACTTTTCTTTTATACGATGACTCGCAAAGGCCATCTTCCCTGGAGGGGTTTGAATTCCTGGAGCTAAAGAAAAATTACCTCTTAAGAGACTCTTCTAAGTAAGCAGTAAGAAAAATTTAACAAAAAATACCACTACTTATATTCAAAATTCTCTCCACCTTGCTGTGCAGTCCCTTCATGGACTGGGCTACCTGGAACTATTGAATATTTACATAGAACATTAAATTGGGTTTCTGATTTGAGTTTGTAATAAAAATAAGTATGTTACACTAAACGTATAATATAGCAGTAACTATCCACAGTTCTGAGCAATGGTGTGAAATGGCTCATAAGTTTCTTACTTGGCAGAAAAAGTGTAGGAACTGCATCTCTTTTCAGCCCCCGACGTAATTCCGGGCATTTACTTTCTTCCGAGAAATGCCGATCACAGATATATTGATTATTACACTGCTCCATTGTAAACCCCGAAATCAACGGATTACCGCAAGCATTAAACCATTTCGCAAACAATTCTCCGTCGTTTCGAGGAAAACGATGTCTCTTACTCAACATATCGTTGCAGTCCTTTACGACACATTTACTTCTCTTTTTCTTTAAAATAGTAGCCATGTTTTAATACGTTAACGTAGCACAAGAACTCAAAAAATACCGGTACCACCAGGTGAAAACAAATAACCAGTACACGCACGTGCTCGCCGAGAAAAGAAACAAACGGTCAGCGTGGATTCCCGCTTTGAGAAAACATTTCCACAGACTTCCTATCTTTCACGCTTGTAGCGCGACCGGTGGGCGCATTCATAGTTTGCTCGTCCACCTTGCCCTATAAGAGTGGGCCATCTATGTTTGTCTATGAGAACAACTTAACAGAAAAACCGGGAACGCGAGAGAGCGCACATCCGTACGCCCCGAGAGTAGACAACAACTGCCCTGCCAGTGTTCTTTATAGTGGAGGGGGGATGCCAGGCTGAGTCCAGTGCGCTGCGTGTTACCAACCACCCCGCGCCAAATCACCAACAAACCAATGCGGGTAGTTTTAGGGTGGATATACGACAGTTTAGTATCATACTTATGAACTTCTGCGTTTAGAGTAACAGAATCCTTGTTTTCCAAAAGTACCTTCTTTGTGAAGATCAATATTTCAAATATGTACATGCATGGTAGTGGTAATTTGTAATTTTTTGAAAAGTGGTTTGCAAGACTTGTATTTGTGAGTGTTTGTCATTGTTCTCAATATATATTTTTGGATAATGAAAGTGAATTTTTTTTGGAGAATTTCCCCTGAATATGATTCTGTATTGTAGATGCGAGTGAACATTTGCAAAGTATACTGTTCGCAGTGTATCCAAGTTAGAATTTGACTTAAGAATGTAGATGGCATAACATGAGTAGGTAAGCTTGTTGTTTAGATCTCTGATGTGAGAGTTCCATTTTAGATCATCTTGAGTAGTCAATCCAAGGAAAGTTGTTTTTTGGGCAATTTTATAGGCATGTTTTTTATGTATTTATTTATTTGTAATTAACCCATTATATCCCGAAATTAAAAATTTTCGAATTTTGCAACTATATTCATTCATAAACATATTCTGATACCTTTTTACGTGGAAACAATGTATTTTTTAAAAAATGTTAGATTTTTGAATAATTTTAGGAGCGTATGATATATCATACGTTGGGATACAAGGGCTATTTTAAGTAAAGTAGATTCCTAATGCAATGCATATATTTATTTCATAAAGGTTCACAAAATTATTAATTTCATATGAATTGGTTTACAATGCATGGTATTTAAAGAAACATTGTTTAGGATGAAGACCGATATTACATTTTCTGCAGAGAAATTTTGTACATTTGCCGCAGTTTCCACATCTACGTTGAGTAGGTCCTTCATCAACTAAATGATCTTTTCCATCAAACCGTATTTCATCAAGTACATTTCTTGATGTTTTGGGACGTACACCCCGGGGTTTCTCAATATTAGGGCATGTCAGAATAGCAAGAACAATTCTTCTTGTAAATTCCAGAAGACTAATAGTGCTATCAATATTTCGGTACAATAGCCAACTGTTAACAACAGCCCCGTTGATGCAAAATCTGACAAGTGGCCAGTACCATTTTTTTGAGCGAATTCTTATGCGGTAGAGGGCTCGTAAACCATCAAAGAGGTCAACACCTCCCATTCCTCTATTGTATTCGCGAACTAATGTAGGCTGTTGTATACTTATTTTCTTTCTTTGGTTTCTGCTCCATCGTAAGCATTTTCCCAAACCAAAAACATCATCAGTGCTTTTGTTTGTTGCTAGAGTAACAACATTATTGTCACGCCATCTGACAAGTACTACGGCATTCTCACTGTCTTGAAGTACTTGGTATTCTCCTCGAGGATCCTTTTTCATTTCGTTTAGAGGAGCTTTTTCTATTCTATCATTTCGAATTGTGCCAACACAATTTATGTCATATTCTCTCAATGATTTTAACAGAGGAAGGGAGTTGAAATAATTGTCAATATATACTGTTGATCCGGATGGAAGAAAATCAAAGCAAAGTCTTTCGGTTACACATGTTCCCAGAGATTTTCCTTGTTCCCTTTCACTGGCTCCTGTGTATGGTTCAAATCTTATCAAATAGCCATTTGAGACGCAGAGACACCACAATTTGAAACCATACCGAATAGGTTTCCCTCGAATAAATTGTTTCATAGAGTGGTGTCCAAAATATGGCTCCATAGCTTCGTCTAAAGAAAACATTTTCCCCAAAGGTAAAATTAATTTCTGAAATTTGCTGTTGAAATGCGTGATGAGAGGCCTAACTTTGTAGATTCTATCATGCTTATCTATGGTATTGTTGTCATTCACGTGAAAAAATCTGTGGAGACAATCAAAACTGTTCCTCGACATTGCGTTTTGTACCAAAGCATTGTTGGTGTCAGGCCGTGTCTCCCAGTACATACGACGATGCGACACTCTACAATAACCCGATAGGATCAAAATTGCAATGTATCTTCATTAGACAACTGTATAATGAAACCTTTTTGGGCAGCATATTTTACCGATTCTTTGACAATATGTTCAATAATTTCGTCATCAAGAATTTTTCGAAATAAATCTATAGGTGCTGCTTTGTTATACTTTAGTTTTTCTATTACAGAAGGTACTGTTTCAGATGTTTCCGAATACGTGATAGTAGGATCTAAAAATTTTTGGGTGTACATTCGAGATGTTTTAGCCCGTGCGTGCTTTATTTTATTTTTTCGTGAACCTTCACCTTTACGACAGTCTTCTCTATTAGATCCTGCAAGGCGTTCAACATCTATATCATGCTTATTTCCCTCTGACACACATCTCACTTCCATTCGTTGTTGTAAAACTCCTTTTCCGATATCTTGAAACGTTGATACGTTTCCTTCTTCATCACTGCGAGCATCATCTTGATCGCTATCTGCACCATCCGCAGGAGGCAATAGAACCATTTCCAAACTTTCAGCATTATCAATTTCTTCTGCAACACTTGAATCACACTCATCAATGTCAATGAGAGCATTCAAAATCTCTTCACTCGTTCGCAGATACTCGGGCCTGTGAAAACATTCCACAACACGTTAGTGCCCAACGTATGATAAATCATACGTAAACTGTAATTGTACGTCATATCGTCATTTCACAATTTATTTATAATTTTCTTATACCAATCTCTTTTTTTAAGATAATTAACTATATTTGACCCAAAAATAGTTAAATATGTTACATTTATTGGCATAAAATGGTAAAAATTTGTACCTCTGCGTTCCCGCGTTGCATCCGGAAGACATCCTGACATTCAACAATTCGTTGATACTACAAAATAATAGTTGGCAACATGATCGCTGTTTCCGTGCTTAATTCAAACCTTCTCCAATCCCAAATTAACGTACTAAATTCAAAAAATAAATTGTATACGAGTTGTATTAAAACTTATTAGGTGATGTTCATCGTATGATATATCATACGCTGGGATATAATGGGTTAATACAGGCAACAGTGACACTGATGGTAACCTGATTCGGTGCAGATATAATATATAATGATTATTCGAAAATTATTGTATCACAAAATATATGGGGTTGGCATATAGCGAGTTAATAGTAGAGAATTAATAAAGTTCAGTTATCTATTCATAAAGAAAAAATATAGAGGCTTTAACATAGTTGAGATAGAATGAAATATACAGAGTTCATATTTACAAAGCGATCATAGAGGTTTTTGAAAGCATTGAGTGTGGATGCAGTCGAGAAGGAGATTCCACACGTCTACTATTCTATTTCTCAGAAAGTTTTTGTGTTGAACCAGTTTGTGTCTTATCTTCATCAGGTTCATAGTGTCCTCTTAATGCATGTTGGTAGAAAGAGGAATATGTCTTGCAGATCGGCGTTGTAATATCCATTAATGATTTTGTAGGTTTCGATGAGGTTGGCACGAACTCTTCTTTCGCCGAGTTAATTTCAATCTGTCAAGTCTTTCTTCAACGGGAGATGTTAGAGATTGATGGGTATGCATGTCGCTCGCCTTTGTATACTTTCAAGTGCCTTGATGTCTTTAGTGTAATAAGGGTTCCAGATTGCAGTCCCAAATTGTATTATCGGAAGGATCTACGCATTGTAAAGAAAGGTGAAAGATTCCGCTCTGGGCAAGTTAAAAGCTTTTCTAAGAGTACATACGGCCTTATTTGCTTTCTTTACTATATAAGAGACGAATAGACAATGAATTCGACTTCAATCAATTCGACGAACAATCAATTGGACTTCCCGCGCTCCGATTGTTGTCGACGATGTCGGAAGACTCATGGACACCGATCGGCGCCTTACACTGGATGAAATTCTTTTTCAGCTTCCTCCGAACATTGAAATAAGCGGAAATGAGCAAGGGGTGACGATATCTTTACTGCCTCCAAGCATTTGAGGTTGTTCACATGATTGTCCGGGTATTGCAGAATCTTCAGTTATGGGAGTGGGAAACAGATGATTTTCGCTTGGGATGGCAATACCTTAATTGCTTTCAACCATGCTGTAGTATTCCTGAGATGATTGTTCAGGAGTACTACTAGCTGATCTTGAAACAGTCTCGACTTCCGAAGAGTGGCTTTTCTGAAGAGTGATGGCATCACTTCAATCAGTAAATCTACGAAGTTCTAACTCTGTTTTCGTCCAGAACAGAAATAGTGATTGGTCACAAGGACGTAATGACCGGTCGACAGTTTAAGTAATTGCAGTTTTTCTTTCCCTATATAATTGAGAAATGTGAATCCCTGCTTCAGGTATTTCACACGTGCACGAAAATTGTCTGCTTGACTGCTGCTCTTCATGTTCGAATTGTCACAATGTCCACCCATTTTCGGTACACTCGGCTCACAAGGATAATGCCCACACTTTCGGAAGCCGTTGGCAAGTATAGCAGGAGTCACATGTTTCTCAACTACCTCTTTTAGCAGTTTCGAAAAATTTTTCTTCTGCCTTTTTTTAAAGACAGGGTTATCCAAACGATTAATGCGCCACTTATGGACACGTTTCTTCCAGTTTTCCTTGAGTGTGCGAAACACTACTTCATCCATTGGTTGGAGTATGTGAGTAGCATTTGCACGCAGAGCCACCAAAATAATTCAATTTTTTGTCACAGAACTGAATCGTCTGTAAACTTAAATGTGAAACGTGCCCATCAACAAATAATAAAACAGCAGTTCTATATTATTTTGTTTATCCAAGGGTGGAAGAAGTTCGCTATGTATTCATAGAACAATTCTACTGCATCCAACCCGAGCCACTTCTCCCAAGTGCCCAATCGCAAGAAAAATTAAAGAGTAATTCCAAGAGGCAGTCGTTCATATTTATAGATAACTAAAGGGGTAATAATGGTACCATTGGCATTGCCAGTAAGAAGCGCGGTGAGACACTTCGCGCTTGTCATCCGAATTCACCTGTTGATATATGATTTTATCTCCCTTCCCTACAAGGACTTTATTCCCTTTCGGATTGAGAAAGAACGCGCTTTCATAACAATTGTCATATTTTCGAACTTAAGAAATTTGTGAACTTTTATGTTGGCTGTCGTGGTTACTGTGAATGGAACATGTAGAAAATAGTGGAGTTTCCCGCAAGCTTCAAAAGCTGTTTTTATTCTCTCCGACTCCAGAATGGGTAGTTGATGATAGACATTCTTGAGATATAGGGTGCTGAATACGTTATTCGTCGAAACCTTAGCAATTTTTTCTTCAATCTTTGGATGAGGGTTAGCATCTAGTACTGTAAATTTATTTATAGTCTGTGGACAATCAATAACCATTCTTGTTTTACCACTCTTGTTTTACCCTTGACAACAAAACCTTGTGCGCGCCATGGTGAATTGCTAGGTTCTATTATTGCTTCATGTAATAGCCTTTCAATCTCAGAGTCTATAAATTGGTTATTTTCGTTAGTATGTCTCCTAGATTTGGTAGCTATTGGAACACATTTAGAAGTTAAGTTAGCAAAAAGCAAACTTGGAGGTACCTGAGCAACAGCCAAACTGCAGGTCTCGAGAGGAGGCTGCGGACCTTGAAAGGCTATGTTCACAGAAAAATAGTACTGCAGGATATCATGGCCGATTACAGCATCTGAGGAAAGGTTCTTCATTATTAGAACTGGAGTACTGTTGTAAATAAAATCTATGAGTATTTCTATATCGGCTTCACGTCCCTTTATTTCAGTAGATGGAGAAGAATTTGCCATAGCAATTCTGCCACAATATGGTAGCAACTTCATGTCACATTTCCTTACAAACGAATGGTTAATAGAACTAAGAGAACTTCCTGTATCTATTAACGCGTTCCACTTCGTTCCATTTACTTTGATTACTATTGATTCATGATGACCGTTTGGCAGTGCAGGGGTGACGGATGCTAACATTCCAGTAGTCGCGGTTGAATTTGATAAAGGATGGTTGGACGATTTCGACCTACACACACGTTGATAATGTCCTTTCTTACCGCATGACCTACATTCAGCAGCTCTCGCAGGGGACGACGTTCTGGGATGGCGGCTTCCTCCACAAAAATAACTTAACAGTTGTTGACAAAACGCCGTAGTAGTAGTAGATGTCTTTAAATCTGGATAATCAGCGTAATTAGCAGAGGCGATAGTATTGGAATCAGAATAAGATGCTGAATGGTGTTCAGCCATTTCTAATGCTCGAGCTTGGTCGAAAACAGCGTCCAGGGCAAGCGTTTTTTTCAAGCAATCTTTGGCGAATCCGAGAACAAATCAAACCATCAATGAATGCATCTCTAATGTGTTCATTCTTGTTCTGTTCGGCAGAGACGTTCTTAAAGTTGCAATCCGTGCTCATTTGTTTCAAGACTTGGAGGTATTGATCTACTCATTCTCCAGCATGCTGTTTTCTAGTCGCAAGGCAGTTTCTAGCATAAATTTCATTTCTAGGTTTTACGTGTAGAGATTGTAGTGTCCGTAGCATCTTTGAAGGTATTAGATTCACTAATATACTGTCTCACATTAGGAGCTACGTGGTTTGTTAAAAGCTGTATCTTACTTTAATGTGACGCATCGTGGATGTGGATTACAAAATTTGAGAATGTTTGTTTCCAGTGTAACCATTTATCGGCAGAGATTGAGGTTAGGTCCTCATCGAATCTTTCCGGCTTCAAGTGTTTATCCACACCGCTGACGTTCTTCTAATTTTGTATGTTAAATTGTTGTGAAAATGATTACCTTCAGTTCAAATCATTATTCCTTCCATTAATTCATACAGAAATCTAAGCATAAACAAACTTGACTTCGACAACGTTTTACATATTAACATCCACAGTCTTACAACACATCGCTGGCTCAATATTACAAGGTTGTATGTGATGCAAAGCTACTTGTGAGAAACAGGCCATCAAAGTTTTGACCATAATTATATCTTTTCTGAGACAGATCTTCATAAATTTTGGTACTTATTATGAAACTTTGGTGAAAATAGAGATCAAATGCAACATTCTTTTTTCAATAACATCTTTTTCAAGCAAATTATTAAACATTATATTTTTACATTGGACTTGGTAATACTTAAGATCCAGTATATTTGAAGCAACAAAGTTGTATGTACGCATTTCACTTCTAAAACACTAGTAAAACAGTGGATTACAGGGGACAGGTTTGGAATATATATTTTTATTAAAAATAGTTAGAATTGGACATCAAAAATTGGTTTGATACTTTCAATTTTCTTTCAAGAAAAAGCTTCATATTAAATTTTGTGTGCATTTATTATGAGAAACATCAAAACATTTATGCTGGTAAATTTCAAACCACGATGTTATATAAGAGAGAAAAATATTAATATAACAATAATAATAATAATAGTAATAATATTTGAAATAAGTGGATAAAGGAAGTCGAGGAAGAGTGACAACAATATATGAAGCAGACACAAGCACACATAAATAAAATATGATGAAGAAGATAGAATAGAATTCAGGAACACTTTCTAAAGATATACACTATTGACACCATAACACAGAAGAGACTAGGATGTAAATGGACAGTGGGGCGAAAGAAATAATACAGTGAACACATTAAATATAATTTTTAATGAATTTGAAGAGTAAATTTGGGTACAGAAAAAACACAATCATCATAAAGGCATTCCAGTTCAAATGCTCTCTTTCAATGAGAATAATTGAAAATCATAATATTTGAAAAAATATTTAACTGAACAATAATTGAACTATTACAGTAAACAAATAGCAAGCTATTTATACCACCTAATTATGACAGTTTGCTCTTTGATGCTATCTTTGGGTTCTGCATTTTATAAGATTTTCAAAGAAAGATCTGTCAACCTCAGGCATAAATTTGATCATTGCCTTGTAAGACTATCTTATTTTCTGCCATTGTAGTCACCAATTTCGCTACGTTTGGTTTTGAAATATTCCAAATTCAGTAGCTTTTCTAGAAACCATTGTCAAGTATTTTATATTTATTTTAAAATAATTTTTCTCATTGTGATTCTGCTTCCACTGTGAGCAAGCAAGAGATTGCGAAAACACCAGGGCTGTCACTTTTGTGAATGGAATTTGTTTATAATTAAAAAGTTTTGAGCACACTTGAAAATCATAGAAATCATGAGGTTGCATCTGCATTAGTTTATAGGGTTTTCGTTTACATGCAGACAACAGCAGGCGCAGCAAGGAAAGTGGGGAGTAGAACTCCCTTTTAGATAGGCATCTTTCAATGCAGCTATGCACAGCATCAATTTCTTGAACAGAAGAATAGCCTGGAGTAGAAAATTTCATTACAATGTTCTGTATACCAGTATGTTCCAAGAAATGCATTATGGCAAATGACGTAATGGGGAATACAAGAATCACACCAAAGTATTAATTCTGTTATGTCAGGATTGTCATTTATCACTGCTTTCAAAATTTTATGAAGTGCACTTGCTATGTCATTGCCAGTTCTGCCCATCATGCTTTCATTCCACATGCAACAATATACTTGACCTGTTACAGAGAAATGCGCAGTGAGATTGTACACATTTAGCTTACTGTGGTAAAAAATGAACTAATTTCTGCTTTTGGACAGGATATAACATTCTGTAAATCAAAACACAGGACAGGTGATTTGTTTTCTCGATCATTGTTCCTCTCTTCTCTTGCTGCTGATTTCTCTATCTAGCCTCTTCAAAGAATCTGTCGCGTCTGCTGACAATCTATTTTCAATTTTATTGATATTTGCCTCTTCACAAAGATCACAACGATCTTTCTTTGGTTTGTGAAAGAATAAATTGTATTCACTGACAAAGATTTGCCTGTATATACATTCTTTCACAAATGGTTCCTTTTTGTTTTCCTTCTCTTCCACGTTGTGATGCAACCGCCCACGTCGGATGCCGATTCTTTGGAACGGAATCGGGGGGGAGGTCACACCACAGAACGGGAGCGCCGACACACTGATGGTGTGACGGTCGTTCCCATATAGCAGGGGGGTCGTTCCCATATAGCACGCGCTAAATTTATTTAAAGGGGCGCCAAGCGCGCGCCCACTTACCTGCTATTTCACTGCCGGCGTTGAGCGTCTCAGGGGCGAGTGCCCTGGGTCGAGGGATTGCAATGGTTTCTTTGTTTTGAAATAATAAACACTTGACTCAGAATTTAGTCTTTTTCACCCGTCCAAAATGGCGGGGACATATTTATTGTAAAAACTGTTCTTGCAAACACTGAATTACTGTTTTTGGCTATCAAATAAGTGATGATGATGAAGATGACTTACAAGTTGATGATGGCGTAATGGCTACGTCACCGCGACGGGATTGTTCACCGATCGATGGACTGATGCGGCAGGACCCACAGGAGCGCCGCTGGAGCGTTGGAACGCCAGCCTCACAATTGTCCCTCGGGATGAAGGCGCCGGCGCTCGGGATGTCAGCGGTGAATGTCAGCGCAGCAATTACGTAGCGCTGGCGCGCGTCTCAGGCCGTCACACGACACCTGGACCGCGTATGACGTTGGAAGCCAAAATCTGGCTGTTTGGAATAAATTCCGCGGTTGGACGAAGGCCGGGCAGGTCTCGTGGTGGTCGGCTCAATGTTTGCCTCTCACCAACCGCTATTGTCGTCTTTTTACCGTTGCTCTCACTAATGATCTCTAAAAGCCGATGTTCGACCGCTCTCTAACTATAACTTTTAAGTTGTTGAAAATTTCGACTGTCCTATGCTATTTCTGCTCGACCACCCTCTCTCGTGTTTTTCGCCCGTCTCAAATTTGAGCCTCTCGCTGTGTTTCTCCCCCTTTCTTTCTTTCGCACCATGCAAGGGTTATCACGTGCTTCCTGCCCAGCGTTTTCATAGGTCGGTTTGTTGAGTTCCAGAATTTTCTATGTCATTTGTAACCTGGTTGGCTAAGATGATCGCTTCCTTTCGCGGCCATTGGATGTCTTTGTTTAGCACAGAGAAGTGCGCACGTGGTTCTTGTGCTGACATGTGATGAGTTTATTGGACTTAGGGGATTATCTTGCTGCGTGCTAGCACCAAGTCTATAACGCAGTTGTTCCAGAAGTCAATCATTCTGTAGTATGGACAAAAGGGGGTTAAGTTTATGGTGGAGGGTTTCGGGAGGCCTACGCAGCTGTGCGGAACTGATTCAAGCGGCGCGAGGGACGCGTTGTCCTTGCGAGCTTCTTGTTAATGTGGCGTGACACTGGGGTGGCGACGTGCGATGGTCAAACGACACATCGCAACGTATAGCCTATACATTTCAGCAATAGTCAAACCAGACTAAGTATTCCCTAGTTGAGCTGCTCCTGCAATGGTGGGATTCTACTCGTGGAAAAGAATCTATATTTCTATCTGAAGATATGAAACTGCCTAACTGCCAGTTTCATATCTTCAGAAACAGCTCTTTTTGTATGGCTACTCTGTTTTGAAATTCCAGGTGTTCCTGAAAGAGGATCTTTATTTATGTGAACATTATATACTGGCTTCTGGTTTATATTGACGGTACCCAAGTAGAAATCTTTACACACTTGAATTATATTTCCATTAACACTGAAATGATATAAAAAAGTGTACTTGAGCCTTGAATTTTCCTTTGTCTTTCCACTACGCCTATTTTCTGGGTTGACTCTATCTGTTGTGTTAAGAAGGAAAAGTCTTTTTTCTTCAGAATTGAGTTGGCAGAATGTTGAAAAAATGTGTGTTCTTTCACCATCCGTAATGACTTTGCATTGAAATTTGCACTTTGTCAAGCAGTTTTTTGTAGATTGCACTGCTTTAGCTGGAACTACTTTATTTCGTACCAAGACATAGCTTTGTTCGGCTTGGCGAAGGGCCTTCTTCGTATTGCATTTCCAGTCCAAAACATTTCCGCTCCTCTTCCTACATACCCGCTCATGATACTTGCTCTGGCTCATGATACTGAACAGACTCTTGCAAGCACTCAATTAAAATACCTTTAGGAGTCATCTGATTGTCTGGCTGTTGATGATGGCTGGTGCATTATTTGGCAGTACATTTGAAGTGGCTGCTTCGGTGATGATGGGATTACAATACTCCTCTTCAATACTTCCATTGTAATACTCCTATAGACAAAATGTAAATAAATTTAACTGTTATTAAATTCTTTAGAGACACAATAATACAACATGATTTACTGGATTTATATATTATCAATTTAATTTTTAAAATGTTGCTTCATAATAACACAATGCTACACCATAATTCACTAATATGCATGATGTAATTAACAAACTAGATAGCTTAATTTCTTACCTTACAGAGATTCCTTCAGGATTTAGATCCAATTTTCCTGATTTTATTTGAATATTCTCACCATACCTAAGACAAAAATGTTTACAAATTGATAAACTTAGGCACTAAATTCATTTGACATGAACAGGTATCACATTACATATAATAGTTTGAAAATAATTGACCAATAAATATATTCTGTATAACAAATTTTAACATGAAACCGTATGACTAATTAGCATCAATTTCGTAATATATCTTTTAAATTCATAGGACGATGTCTATTTACCTGATGGAAATTCCTTTAGTAGTGACATCAACAGGATTGTCTTCAGATTGTATAGAATTATTGTGTTCACAGCTGTTAAACCCATGAACACTTTCTTCCTTTTCTGAATCCATTGAATCGAGGGAGCAAGACATTTCACTTCAGAAAACTTCCGTATTACAAAGGTGTAGGTAGTAGCATACAACCTAGTAACTCAATTTGCATCTGAGCTCTGAAAACACGTGGTTCTATGTTCACATACAACTTTGTAACTCAAAGAGAAGGAGAAATTGTACATAGAACTTTTAAATAACGCCTATTTTGTTCGATCTAGAGAGTGCTGCCATTTTTTGATCACTTTATAAACTAGATCTAACTTCAAAGAATCCTAAAGCATTAATAACTCATTTTTTTTCAATTTTCTTGACATACAACCTTGTTACATTGGGCCAACGTCATGGCAAGCGACCGACTGACCGTGCCACCAAAACACTAGCAAAACAAAATTCACAGTAACCAGGGCGGTCGATACAAAAGTTCAAAAAGTCCCAAAATACTCGTGCAGGATCCATAAGCACATGGAAAAGATCATTAGCTTTCAAATAATTTTCTACCTCCACAAACCAGCTTGTAACACTTTTCTGCGACACCAAAGCTCGCGATAATGACACATA
>JAHLJT010009543.1:0-68017 GCA_031308135.1 Acheta domesticus | reverse complement strand
AAGCATGGAAATTATTGTCCAGAACAAAAAACAAATCTAGATAAGATAGGAGTTCGGTTCTGTTGAGCAGTGGAACTTGTTTAGGTAAGTAATCAGTGCACCGAATAAATGAAAGTTCCTTATTTAGAAATTCTGTCTGTTATGAAAGTATTTGTAAATTTGATGTACTGGTAATTGTTTTATGGCAAAAATCACTAGAATTTTAATGATGAATGGAAAGTGTAGACTCTTGTTATTGAAGAAGTGCAGTAACATTGCACCAAGGCTAAAATTTATGGGCACATGATTGGGATGTTTAGGGTTTAAGTTTTTAATTGTTTTCCCCTTCTCAGGATATAGAACCTAGACCAGTGGTTCCCAAACTTTTTTTACCACATCCCCATTTGCCAACAGTAAAACTTCCCTCACCCCCTTGCACATTTTTATTTTGTAATAAATAAAACAAGTGTTACGTTGAGTTTCCATTTATTTTTTTCCTCTTTACAGTTTTATAAGTTAATTACGATTTTTTTTTATCCTTTTGTTGAAATTGTTGTGTTTTGGACCAAGAAGATGCAATACGTTTTATCGCAAATTAATATTACAAATTTAAAATTAAACAGGGGACAAGAAAAATCAGTGAGAAGAAAAAGCTTGCTGTGTTTGCGCATTTTTGCTGTGCTCATCTTGAACAAATATCATATGTCACAAATCACACAGTGCAATAGGCAACTCTGACAAAACTCATCTTCCTAGTGTGCCAAGTCTTTTAGGAATGTTTGGGTGTACCACAGCTTGATGGGTCCCACACCTCCCTTGACTCTCCCTTGGGCGTGCCCCCTCACTTTGAATCAATGACTCAAGCAATCTCCTTCCCCCCCTTTTTTTTTTCTCTCAAAAAATTTGCTCCAAAATAATAAAGAGTCTCCAAATAGTGTTTTTCATTTTTTTACACATGCGCGCACAAAATAGTGATTAATAAAATGCAAGAGATTGGGAGACCAAAGGCAAAGTAGCCTTGAATAAAGCTAAAAAAACTTGTCCACTTTTTTTACCGTTATTCTTTCAGACTTGGTGAGACTAAGTCCACCTTTCTGTCCCCATACACCCAAATCAATTAGAGAAGAGGAAAGTGTTTCTCTCTTTAAACTATAGTATAACAAAATTCAGTTTTGTGGGAAAATATTTCCATCGCAAAGGGTGCATGCCATGTGTATATGAAATGCTTCCTAGCTATGAGAGAATAATTCATGTAATACATCAGTATGATTATGTATTGTTATATCTTAAAATTATTTTGGAGTCCAGGATTCTTTCCCAGTGTGATTAATTTCCTACAGCAGAGATGTTATGTTGCATCTTCAAAATGATTAAAGGAAAATATTGTCACAATTTTATAAATCATGGTTTTACATTTAAACATTGGTTGGTAAGGTAAATGACAGTTTTGGAGTTATCATTATGAGTGGAGACTTAAAAGCTTGACATGTTTTTCTTCTATGAAGAGGGGAGTTCTGTTTGGAAATGGTGGCCACTCAAGCAAAATCTGGAAAAAAATTTAAGTAAGTAATGTGATGAAATGCTTACATTTTTGCTTATTATTTTCATTAACTCAATAATTATAAATTAAATTTGATACAGAGGATAACATCTTTCACAATTACTTGCAGGTACATTTTTCCTCGATTTTATCTTTGTTGGACTGAGTTTTTGGAATGAAGGTGCTAGTGCCTTGTGATTTAACATCCTATATTGAAGCAGATTATGGCCCAGATTGGTTCACACCTGTTACCCATGGGATTGGAAGAGCATTCCACCTAAATGTTCATTGAAAATGGAATGTGGCCACCAGAAGAGTGTATCAAGTAATTAAAAGGACAATTAGAAGTATCCAAATTTGAGAACAGTATTGATTTTTCTAAGTTTTATGAAGTTAAATTTAATATTACTAAAGCATACCTTGTATTGTAAATATTAGAAAAAATGAAATGCCGTAAATACTTGAAAATTGTCCCATAGTTTCTTTTAAAAAATTTGTAGCTGAAAATTGGGGTGTGGGTATTATTTATGTCAAGGCTGGTATTACAATGCACATGTTTTCTTGTAGCCCCGGAATCGCTCCCCCCTCCTTTACTACATTAGTTGAATTAAGAACAAATGATGGCAATGAGGGTTGTTGAAAAAAATCAGTACCAGAATGTTCTCTTCTGTGTACCCCCCCTCTCTCGCATCTAGCAAAATGAGGGCTTGAGAATATTATCACAAACTTGAAGGCTTATCTTTCACCACAAAAGAAGAATTATGCATGATAGAAGAAACCAATTGTAAATGGCGCAATGGGAAGGGAATATGATGTGAATGAAAGTTGCGTTAATGATTGTCTTAAGAACAAAACAGCTTGAAGAAACTAATGTTAATGGCTGGCAAAGTTATTTCTCTTTATTGCATATAACACATTGTGCTTCAACATTAACAATGTTAAATTACTGTAGTTCCCCCCCCCCCAATAAAGTGAAAAAAAAAAGTTTTTTCTCTGAGATCCCTTTTCATAAAATTAGGATGCAGGTATCATTCGAAGGCAGGGATTATTTAGAGTACATGTGGTATATTTGGAAACAGGTGCCATATTTACTAGCCATAAAACATATGCTCATTAAACTATTGCAAATATTTAACAATGTATATTCTTTTCAGTTAATAAATTATTAAGAGTATCTCTCTCTTGCAGCTTGTGAATTATTCAAAATATTCACTTGCATTTTATGTTTCTCATATTTCTCATATTTTGTAAATGACCTGCCATTAATAATGGAAACAACAAAACAGTACTTAGGATTGGCTGATGACACGAATATAATATTCAAAGAAGAAAACAATATCCCTACAAGGACAAAGCCATTCTGCCATTGACAAACTAACTCCATGGATCCACCAAACAAACTAGTACTAAACAAAGGACAAAACAATCACAATGCATTTCCGCAACACTCACTCCCAACAAGACTCACCAAATTTAAATATTAGAGGGCAACAGCATAACACAAGCACAGAATACAATTTCTTGGAATCCCCATACAATCCAACCTCAAATGGAATTCACACCTACAAGATTATTAATTTAAATTGAGCAACTTAATTATGCTCTTAGAAATAATACTAGAAACAGCACCATCGAAACAGCCCGACGTGTACTTTGCGAATGGTGCACTCTGTTCTCAAATATGGAATAATAATGTGGGGCCAAGCACCAGAGGCTAAGCAGACATTCAATTACAAATAGAGAATCATCGCGACAATAACAAATACAAAAAGAACAGAGTCCTGATACTCAATTCAAGAAACTTAACATACTCCACTTACTGCTTGTTATACATTTACGAAGGTCTCATGTTTGTAAAGAAATCTAATAAACAACAACCACCTTACAATTTAACTCAAACTTACACTCATTACAACACAAGACAGCATATAACCTTCATCAACCATTGTGCACAATACACTATGCCAAAAGGTACATTCTCTACAGGAATACAATTCTTCAATAAATTACCTATAATCTGAGAACAGAACAGGAATACACAACTTCAAGAATAAACTTAAACACTTCCTTTTGGCCAAAAACTTTTTTTTAATGTTCAGGATACATCAGTAACTAATATGTACAAACTGATTTCAGGTGCTGCAGTAGGACTAGGTGTAGGGAATAGAAAAAAACCTGGCCAAAACCTGCCTCCTGCCCTTACCATTTCAAGATTGGACAATTATATGCTAACATTATTACTTATTGTAGCTATTATGATAATTAATATTATGTACTATTTTATGTGTTATTTTTACTATTATTACTATTACTCTTATTATATTATAGTTATTATATTATAGTAGCAGTAGAATGACAGTAACAAGTAAATTTTAATTTTACATTAACATAAAACTACATTCTAAAATGTTAAATATTTGCTACTACTGAAAATAATTGTATACTGTATAATATCTTAATCTACCTGTAAAAAGTATTGTAGTATAATTTTTAGGGCAATGACTCCATCTCGATCAGGTTTTTTTCTGTCCAGTTTCCCTGGTCCTTTGGCAAATCATGAGGATGGCCCTTGCTTTGCTTCTGGACAGTAAATGTACTTCCCTCTCTATCCCCCAATATAACATTGACTCGTCATACACGATTGTAATTGTATATGTGACTCAATAAATTTTATATTATTATTATTATTATGTTCCATTGTGCCAAACATCTGTCCAGCTGGTTCACCAAAATCCAGTGAAAATCTCTTTTAGTTAATTTTTATCACAAATGTCATGTGTAGGATTTTATTATTCGTGCCTTGATTGTTGTCTGACTATTTTCAATTATTTGAAATTCCATTTCTGTAGAATTTATTGCTGTTGCAGCAAGTTACTGCTTCCAAGAATAAAGTGATATTTCATGTAATATTACAACATATTTTAGTGAAGTAAAATTTCTTTTTAAAGGTTTGTTTAACGTTTCATAAACATTTAATTTAAAACCAAATATGGTATCTGAGTCTGTTTTCAAATTTGACATGAAAACTTGTTCAATTAGTTTCATTTAAATGATTTTCAAGATCTAGTTGTGGGTGATGTATTTTGGAAGTCCTCAATAGATAAGATTCATTATTAAATTTGACCATTATTTTCAAAATATATTACTTTAAGAATGTGAGATATTTGTTTTGTATGGGAATATCCAAAATAAGTGCATTTATTTCTCTTTCTTAGAAATATATTGTATGTATTTTTAAGTTAAATAATGCATCTTCATAGGAATTTAAAATTCACGGGTGACATTGCGACCATACTGATCAGTGGTGGCCCACCACACTGGAGGTTGTACCTCCATTGAATGCTGGAAATGTCAGCATCGAATGACAGCTTTCATTTCTACTCCACTTTGACCCCTGCACTTTGCAACAAGCACTATTGTTTCTACATGTTTTACACAATTAAAATTATTTTATTTCAAAAATTTCACTACCCTGATATATTTTGTAAAAAAGAAAGCTCCTTCCACATACACACACACACACACACTCGTATTCCCACCAGCGCTTTCTGACTGTAACTGCAGGGTGCTGCAGGCGGAAAGATCCACCATGAGAAACAGAAAGAGACTGGCTTCCAGAACAGCCAACTTTTCACAAAGAAGTCATCAAATGTACAATTTGAATCAGTAAACCTAATGTCAATTGAAAACAAATTCTCCAAATTTCATCAATAAGGCATTAAATACTATCAATAATTGACTGAACTTGTGTACTTTCAATAACAAGCGAAATTCATAAAATTAAGTTTCAGCTAGTGTCAGACGAAGACAGAAAATTGGGATTCCCTCAGGACATTGCACAGTGCTTGGCAAGATTCCCCTCACTTATTGGTTGAGTCATGGAAGGCTTTGTATTATCGTGTGTTGATGCGCAGGGTCAAGGAGTAAATACAGTAAACACCGTAATAGAGGCAAGAGTGAAGAATGTGGTTCAATATCAGGGAGGCATCAGACACCACAGAGAGCTCCAGTTGGGCACTCTTTGGTTTCAAAATGATTTCACGTACATTGATATCACTGCAATATCTTGAATATTGAAAGTCATTAAATCGAGAATGTATATTCCTAACATATAATAAAATATTTTTTCCATTATCTGGGGGTTGTGCAAACTGTGCAACCTAAGCATGAGCCGCCACTGATGCTAATTGTATTACAGATAAAGAGAATGGATAATTTCTAAAGCAACCAAACCAATTTTATCTAAAACAGACACCTCCTGAATGATTAGCATTTGTGTTATGATCTTAGGTTTCATACATTTCTTTACTAGATTTGTTTGTCTTTATTATGTTGAATTATTTGAATATTTGGAAGTTACATCTTAATTCTATAATTGACATTCAGGATACATTGCAGGAGTATCTAAGAAAATACACTGCTACAGAAGATTCTTATGTTGAACTGTACAAGTTAATTATAAATTCCCAATGTTACTTCATTATATTATCTTTCTATCTGTTTTCTGCTTGATTGTTTGCTGTAATTTATGATTGTTCGAAAATACTCTTAATAATATGATCCAGTACCAAAGTAGAACTCTATTATAAGAGAACTCTTTTGAGTTTTTCACCTATAATAGTTGATGATATTTGTTTCCAAAGGAATTTTTATTTTCACAAGTATGAGTCACAAGTTGAAACATACATTGACGAGCCAGAAAACACAGCTGTTGTTTCAGCATCCTTGACAAAGTCTGCGGTAGTAAGGACTTCCTGTTCTGGAAATACCTTTCCAGAAATAAACCCAGCTCACATATGAAAGGAACTGTTTCTGCTTATTAAAATTTCCTTTATGTTGTTTTATTGAAGGTGATAAGGTTTGCGAAGTCCTTTGAGAGCTCATTCATGCTAATGTCCTCATTATGCTAGAGAAGTGGGAATAGTGCGAGCTGTGCAGTATTTGGCAAGTCATAAGGCTCATCTTATGTATTGTGTTCTTTGTATTTAGCTTTTCACAATATCATGGTGATATTGGTGTTGACTGGTGAACAGCAGAAAGGAACAGAGAACAATTAAAGATGATGACCTAATTTAGTGATGCATTTTAAATTCCAAAAGTGATTTCTCAGAAAAAGAAATTAATGTGAATATCCATAATATACACTGTAATATTGGTACAGTATTCTTTATGTCAATTAAAAATTGCATTGTTCTCAGAAATCATCCTTTTAAAAATAGTTTTTAAATGAACTTGATGAAGGTGAAGTTGCCTGATATGCACTTCATGCCTGTTGAGGCAACTAAGCTTTTTAAGAAATTTTTAACTTTTATTAAGAATACATGTCAAAATGTTTATTGAACATTCATAAAAAGATGAAAGTTAACACAAGAAAACTTTTAATCAAATGAATAGATTACTGAATGTCATATGTTATTTTATGTGTCATGTTAGACCTGAAGATGGATGGCTGCCGCTCTTCTGAAACATTGTGGAGATATGCATGACCTCATGTAAGCTGTGAAATATAATATATGCTGTCTAAAAAAGAAAAAAGAAACAGGCTTTATCAAACCCAAAGAAGGTAACAATAATTTATCTTTCTACTTGGAAATGTTACCAGATCTTGCCCCACTGGGAGAAGTATCTCCCTGGAAGGGGGGAAAATCCTGCAAGCCTGCATGAAAGACTCCGCAAGCTAGAGTCCTACTTCCCTCTACTTCCTAGAATCAATAAATACTCTCTCAGACATTATCAGAATTGAGATAAAAAAAATTTCAACAACACTTCAGTATTAAGTGATTAACTCACAATTTGGATTCTCTTTTTAGAGGGACTTGCCCAAGCTTTTATTTAAAAATCATTATCTAACGGTATCCACTAAGAGCATTTAAACTTTATTACTAGTTTTCACAAAACTGATAAAGTATAAATTAACATGCTCTTGCCATAACCAGTTCGTATATTCCCATTTTCTCGTCAGATAGCAGTAAAACACCAGGCGGATTTTCTTAGTTCGAGATTGTTGTACATGTGTTTGCCGTACATGGAATGAGCTATCTCTCAATGTATTTATTAGTTGGGCTTATGATTATCTCTCACTGTCTCCAACAAATTTTCAATGTTTCTTTCTCATATTGTTTTAAAGGAAGTTATCTTCAAAGAATTTTGATTTTTTGAATACAGATGTGTTATTTTAATATAAATTCTGTAAATCAAAAGTTTGTCTATTAGTTTATGCTTAGAAGAATATGTGGATTTGTTTATATTTTGTAGTTCCAGATTTTTTGGAACTTTCTTTGATTCACAACACTTTTGTTATCTAATGTAAGCAGTGTCGAGGGATTAATAATTTTCTAGCTAATAAGCATTTAATTTAGAATTTTTCATAAATTAACAAGTAAAGACATTATCATAGACTAAATATTTATATATTGTATTGTAAATATGTGGTTCTAGTCAAAGATTTTTAAGCTGTTTGTTGAAAATAATTTACAAATAAATTGAATGATCAAATTCAAATTGTTCATACAGCCATTTTAGATTCTAGACCAGAGATACACTATTATACATTCAGATTTAGTGCGTATTGTATTTTATTAGTTTTTGCTTTTAAAACAGAAAAAAAAAAAATTGAAACAATTTGGAGAATGAAATCGGCATAACACCTGGAGGAATAATGTAGGAAGAAAAAACATGTAAGAATAATGTCTCTGAAAACTCCACCTAGTCATGGAATTTTTTTTGTATATCAAATTTAAAGCTATTAATTTTTCTTGAATTTTCCCTTTTTTAGATAATGAAAACAGAAAGAAAATGTAAAGGGTTATTCAGTCCTCATGAAAGTGCATTACTCTCTGCGATTTTGTTTCTTAATTGAATTATATATTATGAATAATATTCAAGAATTAATATTATAATTAATATTAATTAATATTTTAATTAATATTAATAATATTTATAATTATTTATGTAGTTGACTTTCTTGTGGAAGGATAGAAACTTTTATCAAGTGTTTTTACTTTTTATTGTCATTCGAAATATTAAGAAGTCCTAATATTCATTCATATTTTTGAATCTCATTGTATAAGAAATACATAAGACTGTTTTAATAAATAAAATTATTTGTTGTAATGAAAATTGTTGGTCTATGAAATAAAAGTTTAAGCCCAGAATGTTTACTATATATTCTTATTCCCCATTTCATTGCATATATTTTGTTGGAGACTTATTGAACTTCATGTAAAATATTCAGCAAAGGGCTTTAAATATATACATAATAAGGTTTGTATAGTGAAACATGTTTGAATTGGTTTCAAGTTGTTTCTTATGTTTGAATGCAACATATTGTTACACGCTGGCCTCTCATTTCTTAGAAGATAAAATGCTTTTGCTTTCTACTGCAAGAGTGCAATAGACAAACCATGTGCATAGATGCCCTGATCTGATCTATTCACTCCACAGACACAGTTTTCAGATTAAAAGGGTGAGCTATAAATTTTAGTGATTCTTCTCTGTTAGTGGTAAATTTGGGGGTGACATTCTTAGGAGTTCTTGTTGAAATTTTGATATTATACTTTGGACAGAATATTTAATATTTTTCTAGTGGACAATGGACAACAATTTCTAGTGGTAGTGGACAATAAAACTAAATAAACATTTTTAATTTCTACTGTACATACTCCAATTTTAAGATGGGCAGAGAAAAAAGAACAAATTGTAAATTCAAATATATCTTCATATCACCTCAGATTCATATACAACTTGGTGCATATATTTTGCAAATGCACATTCCCTCTTCTATTACTTATTCTGGGGAAAAACAACCTTCACAAATCCAAATTTAGACTATGAAAAATTTCATATTTCTATTACATTTAAATTAATCAGTTGCATTATTTTTTATCAATCATTTACATTATTTTTTCTCACCACCTGGAAATTGCTGTAATTATCTATGGCCATGTAAATGGTACAGCACAATAAAAACGATTTTCCCCAAGTTTCATTGCAATGAAATATTTTGTGTAAGTTTGCTCTATATTATAAATTAAGTTTCTGTTATTGATTTTGTAAACAAAATTGTGCAAATATGATTGGTGATTTTTATATTATTTTTTATTTTAATATGTTTTAAAAATACAAAAAAAATTCTTCTAAACTATTATCACAAGTTCCCTTCTGACAGGCTCCACACTAGTGTTGTCATTTAGTTCTGTAGTCTGTAATGTTTTATGAAACAAGAGATTAATTTTTTCTTACAATTTTTCTACATCATTGGCAAATGCAATACATGTATAAATTATAGTTTATTAGTTTCCTTCTTGTTGTTCGGATAATTTATATTCTTTTTCATTGTCAACCTTCTTTACTTCTTTTGTGATGCTGGCTCTATTCATTATTTCATACTCTTCTTCCTCATCTTCCAAAAATCCATTATTGTCAATTCCAGCATTACTTGGTCGGCCAAATTGGAACGTGGACACTGGAAAATAAACAATTAACATTGTGATATAAAACAAATACATGTGATGAAAAATATCAACATAATGAATACTTACCATTACTTGGACGTTTAGTATAAGGCGGAAGAGCACCATATGAAAATCTATCATCAGTAGAAGTTTCTGTACCCAGATCGTACATTGAGTCAGTATATGGCAAGTACTCAGGATCATCGTATTTTGAATCCATATATTCGAGGAAAGGAGGAACTTGAATAGTTTGTGATTCACGTTCTTTATTTTCTTGTGGTCTGTTGAAAAATAACACAATAATTTAATTTAAGTTGTAGGCTTCAGTGACCAGGGTTATTTGAGTGCTCTCGCTGTGTTGTAGATTGTTTTGCAAACATTTCAGCCATCATATTTTAGCATTTCCGCTGAAAGAAGGCAGACTACCATATTCAAATATAATATTTTTTGTTAATGCGGATATATTTTGTCATTTGTATTTTTCAAATTTATCCATTTCTTTGAATATTGTGTTAACAAATCTCTTGCATTATTTCAAATATGATAAACGATAATTGTGTTAATGTGATTTCCTTAATAAAAATAATATTGTTTTGGATATTTTTCTACATAATATGAGAAAATGTGAAATTGATACAATAACATTCAAGTTAATTTTAATTATGAAAAATTTTATCCTTAAGCACTTTAGAATTGGATGAAGTTTGTAATTAAAAATTTTACACCAGAATTATGCTTATTGTAAGTATTTGCAGGAAATTAATAAAAAAAGGAATATTTGGACTGTTGTCTATGCGGTTGTAGATGTTTGAATGTAACAACTTGGGAGGTGAAGATGCAACTTTAAATTACTTGAAGTAATATAGATGTAATTGAACTATAAAGTTTTACATTAAATTGAATTCGTCTAAACATCTACATAGGCAAATGAATCCTTTCCCATTTATAAAGAATCAATGCCTCTTCTGAAATAGTGATCAAGGCCACCATTGACTACTGTATTTAAATATTGCAGTCTTCTGCTAATGAAACTATATGCTAAAGTGGTCTTAATGGAACTAAACAGCTTGAAGTTGGTTTCAGATATCCTCCTCCATGTCTTGATGTCAAAATGTTGTTGTGTGAAACATGAAGTGTATAAGAACAGCAGTGGCGTAGCGTCAGGGGACGCTGAGATGCTGAGCATCCCCGTTTATAAGAACCTTAAATACTGTATTGATAACCTTACAAGTGATCTGTTGAGCGAAACACGTTTTGTATTAATTTTAAATTGATTTCCTATGATTGAATTCGGCGGGCTGTTGAAGCTGGCCTGTGATTGCTTGGAAGCTAAAATGCTTCTAGCGTCTGCCGCCAGATTGCGACGAGCAATGACGCATGCGCAGATGGCGAGGTCCCCTCTCCCCTCTTCACCCCAGGCTCAGAGAAACCCGACTGCTTTACGCTAGCATCTACTGCGGAAAGAAGCTCGTTTGTGCACGAGTGCGCAGCACACTTCAGGCGGTCAGTAAATTATCTCTCTCTCTCACTCGGGAGTCCCCGCTTGGTCATGGGTACAAACTGTAGAAATAGTGCCTGTCTACTATTTCTTAATTAATATCCAAGAAATTGTATTATCTCTTGAATAGATTACATATTATTTAAGTCTGCAATGTATAAATTAACAAATGGTCTTATAGCCATTCGCGTTTAAGAATTAAAGCTGAGCCATTGTATAATTTGTTTTCAAGACATAGGCAGTCCTGACAGCTGTGAGGATTTTGTGGAAAGTGCCCACACCGTCGTAAGCAATCGAGATCGTGGAAGTAGGTCCAGTGTATCTGCCTTGTGTTGCCTTCGCCTGTTAGATGAAGTAGTTGATAGTGACATTTTGTGCGTTATTGTTGAGCATCCCCAAACGCGCGAGTCACGCTACACCACTGAAGAACAGACCTACAGTATCATACAATCACATTCAACATTCTGCTCTTTCCCAACGAGAAATTGCCAGGGAACCGAATGTGTTACTAACTTATTGATCAATGAGAGCTGAGTTAAAAGAGATTTTCATGTTAAAATTTCTGTGTTCTGAAACTATTAGTGCATGATGAAGGAAAAGTTAAGGGTGAAAATATCTAGTCGTTTTGTGGCTTCCAAACAGTAGGAAACTGATGATGGTGGCTAAGCCATCAAAAGCTGCTCATTAATAAACAATATGGCAACACCTTGATTTCATTATCACTTTATCCCTTATTTCATTAAGGGATAAAACCAGCTGCAGCTATTGCTTAGAAAAGTACACACATTCATTCTGTCTGTGCTCTATTGAAGCAACATTTATTTATGAATTTATTTCTTGAGTTACAATATTTAGTAACTGCAAAGTTTTGAGAAAAAATATGGGTAATTTCATGTCAAATCAGCCAAGATTTCCCAATCATCTTCTGATTCGACTGAAACTTTTTTTAATCGTTTTAGAATGACGAAACAACACCGAATATGATCTTTTTGGTGTTAAATTTTACGTTCTTTTGAAAATTTTGAAATGTGATATTTTGCATGAGTTTCAGAAGGTATTATCTAAAAACCAGTAAAACATCATCAAATTTGATTTCACTTTGCAACTTGCTTTATATTTCTAATGAGTACATCCCACCTTAAAGGTTTGATATGATAAACCTAATTATAAGGGCATTAATAAGGCTATATTAAGGCCAAAGTAAATAATTACGAATTTTTTTCAAATTAATTTTATCAAATACTCCATCTCAGATTTTCTTTTTTTTTGTCATCTAATTGAAGCGGAGACATTGAAGTTTATAGTAGTTAAAGAATCTTAATGGTAAATTGGAATTTACCAAAGTTATTACAATCATTTTTGCTTTTTATGGACTTAGGAGAACTATACATATGTAAACGTTTATCATCAATGGAAATCTTGCTTTCGTTATTTAATGATTAATTCTCGTACATTTTAAATGTATCTAAAGCATATTTTCGAAGACAGAAATGTCTCTTTATACCGGGTGACCCACCAATTGTGAGCACCCTCATATCTTGTTAAGGGTTCACAACATCGAAAAGTAGTTTTCGCTCATCAGGGTGGGATAATGGGGCAAGTAATGTGCTTTAGAGATATTGTTAGTAACATTTTTAGTTTTGTGCGGATATAGTAGCCAACTTTTTATAGAACTACGCATTTACAATTCAAGGCAGTGTACAGAAAGTACGTTGGAACAATGCTCATGTTATACATGCTCTTTTCGGCCAAGCGAAGAAGCCATTGTTCCAACCAATTTTGTCATAATATCAGACGATTTAAATCATAACACGGCAGCGTGTATTATTTCCAAATACAGCTAATTAGTGTTGAAAGCAAATTTCAAACATGAGAAAACTAGTGGTGCTATAGAATGGCACAGAGTTTTCTGTATTATTTTTCATTTCCTTCTGTCTTGGCTAGCTTTTTGGAATTGCCACATATTTTTGCCAGCTGCCATCTATCGCCGCCAAAAGTAAGTTTTTTCATTTCCTTAATTTTTTGGTTTCCTACTGCTGGAACGGAAATAATTATTTTAAAATATTAAAGAACAGTAAAACCCTCGTCCTAAATGGCTATTTACTTTTAAAAATTTGCAGCTGTTTCTAAGAAAATGGGGTTTAAGCGCTACTAACATGCAAAATTTGAAGCTGTTTTCACAAAAAACTTTTGATTTTAATATAAAGAAAATTATGGAAAAACATAATTTGAAGTCATTTGAAGCACTTACACTCACAAATATAGTAATATTTACAAATTGCTGGTAATTTGCATATAAAGGTGTGAGAGAGACTTTTTCAAATAAATTACTTTTGTGTATTTTTATAAAAAAAAACTTCAAAATAAACTTATGTTATAATAAAGAGTGCATTCAGCACTATCCTTTCCAAAATTGAAGAACAAATTTGGAGCCAAGTATCAGAAAATGGCATTTGAGCGTTTTTGAAAATGTGGAATTTAGAGCTAGAATTTTCACAGAAAGCAGTTGAGTTTTCGAGAAACTTTACTAGACATTATTTAAAGCTCATGCAGTCATTAATATATTAATGTGAACAACTCGCCATTAATGTAAATATTAACGACGCGATAGGCCAAAAAATTAAATTTTTGTATTTTTTGAAAAAACAAAAGAATGGAGCAATATGGCGTTTATGTGATCTCATAAAGCATATTTAGCACTATCCCCATAAAAGAAAGAAAAAGTGTGGAGCCGTTTTCGAGAAATTCTTGTTTTTTGTAATTTTTTAAAATTGCACTTATTACACGCAATACTGCGCAAAAACGACTATAATTTTCAAAAAAATGTACATGAACTTTAATATAAAACTTACTTTGGAGAACAAATTTTATTTGGAGGAAAAATTTCTATCTTCAACTTTGTACTTGTAGGAAGACGAAAAAAATTAAAAATTTTCGAAAAATCAGAGTTAACCGGGAAAGTGAGACCTGTACCACCTTTATAAGTGTAGTTTTCTTTAAACCTTACAAGAAATTTTAAAGAACAAATTTGGACCTTTTTTTGAGAAAATTTTGAAAATGTTCGAGGGGTTTCATGTAAAGTACCCCAAAATTTTGAAGAAATTTTTGAAAATCGTGGCGCCCCGAGTGGACCCAGATCGACCTGGGAATATCCATTTTGGAAAGAATTGTACGTATGGTTTAGGCGCTAGTGTATTTTACACACACAGACTGATGGACAGACGGACGTTTTGAAAAAAAACAACACTTTTTCGGTATCAGGGGACCCCAAAACGTGGATTTCCGTTAAAATCTCGAAATCGATTTTCCGCTGCATTATAGAACTTGTTGCATGGTTTGAAATCCCCAAACGACTGTTGAATGTAAGGGATGGACCCAGCCCAGGCATCAACTCATAAGAAGATGACTACTTATTTATTTATTTTTTCTCTTTTTTTCCTTTCTTTCTTTTTTATTAGTATAGTTTTTTAATATTCATTTCGTTTTTTCTTCTTTTCTGTATTTAATACTTCGAAATATCTATATTGTACATTTTATTTTTATGTACATATGCTGACTTGTCATACATGGCTTATGCTGTATTTATGTGACAAATAAATATATTATTATTATTATTATTATTATTATTATTATTATTATTATTATTATTATTATTATTATATTACTTCATATATACAAACGTATACGGAGAAGTAAGAAGTGGTGCTACAGAATGGCACAGATTTTCCCATATTAACTTTGTATTTTCTTAGGTCTGGGCTAGCTATTTGGAATTGCCACATACTCTTGCCAGCTGCCATCTATGGCTGCCCAAAATATATTTTTTTGACATTTTATTAATTTTTTCTGTTTCCTAATGGTAGAACGGAAATATTAATTTTAGAATATCAAAAAACACAAAAACCTCGTCCTAAATGGCAATTTTCTTTTAAAAATTTGAAGCTGTTTTTTAAGAAAATGGCATTTAAGTGCCTCTAGAAATGCAAATAAAAAAATCAAATTTCAAGATGTTTTACTAGTTTTTTAGATAATACCCTCTGAAACTCATGCAGAATATCACATTTCAAAATTTTCAAAAGGAAGAAAAAATTGAATGCCAAAATGTCAATATTCAGTGTTGTTTCGTCATTCTAAAACAATTTAAAAAGTTTCAGTTGAATCGGAAGATGGTCAGGAAATTTTGGCTGATTTGACCCATATTTAAGTTTGAATTCCTCTGAAAATCTGTTAAAAAGAGTGAGTGTCATGCATTGCTGTTGTCTATCAATTGTTTTATTAGACAACCTGGTTCATATTTATGCATTACATACTCAAGTTGCAGCAACCACTACAATCATGACTCCACATTGCTATTAGCTGGGTCGTCAATGAGAAAGGAAGGAGAAAAAGAAGTGAGTGAAGATGAAAGAATGAGAAGAAAATGAAGAAGAAAGAAGATGGAATTGTTGATTTTCCCAATATTGTGTGCTCTACATTCACTTAACGAATCATGAATTCTTCTAATTTCTTATTTACCATGATACAGTGCAACTCGGACAACTACTTGGCCATAGAAAGGCATTGCACTGTTAATTTGTAACTCACGTAAACATATCACACATATATTAATAGAAGGCATTTTAAATAGCTTTCTGTTTACCCCAGTGTGTATATTCATATAAAATACGTTCTAATATGTTCTTATTTGAGAATGATCTCTTGGTAAAACATTATTTTATATTTACCAGAGTCATGATATTTGTTGTAAAGTTCAGGTTCTGTGGTTTGTAATTTCCTGTGAATCTATTGAATGATTGTGGACATAATGACATTATTTGCTTTCTTTATTCCATCAACTAAAACATGAATAAGGATGTACTTACTTATGAGAATACTTGAGTTGCCATTGCCAGAAAAATAATAAGAATACTGAAAATATAATAATGAATACTATGGATAGGAGAAACCAGATTATCACTTTTTTTTTGTAGTTGGGTCCATATGTTTTCTGAAAATGAAAATTAGTGCCAAAACAGTGAACATTTTGTTTCTTCTTACATTGAAGTTAAATAAGAAAATCATACATACTCTAATTCCAATTTTCAATAGTTCTTCACCATCCCATTCATCCCACATTTTCTGAAGATGTTCTTTTGTCAACTCATACGAGTTACTTTTGGTATCAACAGGAAGAGTCATCTTGAATATCCAGCATTTGTCACTGTTTGGCCATGTTCTCAAACAAGGTTGCATATCCGTTAAGAATACATTTTCATATCTGTAAAGTTAATGAAAATCTTTCAAAGCTATTTTTCAAGATCTACTTTTAACACATTACAGGCAGTAATAAAGGAAATAGATAAGTTTTGTTTGTTTTAGAGCTCAAAAAACTGAAGTCATTTAAACAAACTTCTTGGTATTATTACTCACGTGACAACAGCGTTTAATGTAAGGTTTATATTGCTACAGAATTTATTTGCTTGTGTAGCTATTTCTTCCCTAAATTGTACAAGTTGCACCTGTACCTGAAAATTAATGTATGTTATCTTTCAAATCAAAAACATTGCTTCTTAATAGAATTTAATTTGTAGGAAAAGAAATAATAGAACTCTTAATATGAACCACTTATCAACTAAAATTGTTAGTTACATGACAATTTATAATGCGTCCACATTGTGTAATAAATTAATCCAATTAAAAATATAATATATCAACATTTTCCTTCAAAAAAGGGAGTGCATTTATCTCTCTTGGAAATTAAGCACTAATCTTTATAATCTATGATCCAAAGAAGTACAGAAAGCAATACAAATAGGATAGCTGGGAGATATGAACGTTAAAAACAACAGACAACCATGATGGAGTTGATGCCTATCTGATATCTAAGAACTTTTTTCAAACTGAGTTCATTGTATTATAATCTAGGTTTCTGTGAGGATTCTTGTAACTCTTATTTGTGAGTTGAACTGCAACACTCCAGAGACAGAAAATATCAAGGGAAATGTATAAAAGAATACCATTTCAAACAGGATCAAATGTACTAGAAACAATACAAGGAGTGGTACAATCATGAGAACTGGATTATAGTGCTTCGAATCTCTAAGAGGTGTCGTTTAGCCTGACAGTAGTGGAGCAAGCCTACTCGACAACACTGAACTGATGTGATATCCAACTTTTTTGTTTTAATGAGAGAATATAACTAAGACACAATGGATTTTTGTAAGTCATATTCAGATTTTGAATAATGATCTTTTTAGAGAATTTTGAATATTTAATAATAGATTCTGAGTATGAATCTCTTGCAATTGTATTGTGACAAACACAGGAAAGAAATTGTATCAGATCTGAAAATGTTTTTCAATAAACTGTAGGCTTTTAACAATCTGCATAAAGACACATTCTCAACCAGCCACAAGTTTAATATGTGTTCATGATAGAAATAAGGATATATTAATATTATAGGATGTTTAAAAGGACAGTTATGCACTGTGCTAGGAAAACATCAATAGCAACTATTGTTACATTAAATTCTAAGTGAACTATTATAAATGGTTATTTGTAAATTATATCTGTACTAACTTACATTACAAAAATATTACATTTTTGTATTAAATAGTATTTAAATTGAGTTCATTGCATTTTTTAAGGTTCAGTTTTAGCAAAATTAATGAATTTTTGGAGTTCAAAGATAGAAAACTGCTAGAAATAATTGATTAACAATTTCTAGCAACTTATCCTGAATTGAAAGACATATTTAAAGAGCATTTATTAATAAAAGTGAGTTAAAAGTTCATTTAAATCAATGGTACTTATGATTTTTCAAAAAGATCTTTACTTGCCTTCAAAAGTAAACTTTTTGACTGTTACGGAACATCATATTTTTGTACTAGAAATTGGTGTAAATGTGCAAAATTTTTGTTAAACTTTTTTATACTTTTTTTAAAACATTGTTTTTGTTGATTGAATTTTACATATGAAGTTTTCAAATCCCTCTTGGAGTTCTTAGAGACCATCACTACTTTAAGAAAGTAGAACTTTTCTTGATATTACTAAATTTATATTTTATATATTGTGTATCATTACTATTTCTTCGTGTTAATGTTAATTTTGGGTGTCCCATATGTCTTGAGTAACTGTTAAAGTACTTACTGAATCACTAAATTCAGCAATAATGTTAATACTTTCCGAATCTTTTGGGTCAGGAATTGGACCAGCTGTTGAGGTTGGAGAAGTTGTTGTCAGTTCTCCTAAAAGAAAGGGAAAAAAGTTGTTGACAATTTAATTGTGAACATCGTTCTGTTGATGATTCAAACTTTTGTTGATGTAAGGGTATAATTGGTTTAATATTGTTCGTATGTTTAATTCAAATTTTTTGTTATTATGTTAAAATCAATCCTTGTGTTATGATGTTATATATAATCATTATTTACATAAAAGATTGTTACATATGACCTAATTTTTTGTTGATGTAACTGAGGCCGCTAATGACCAAGAAGCTGAAAAGTGACAAAAAACAACAACAACAACAACAAAATGATGATGATGATGATGATGATAAAATAATTAAAATAAAAGTTATGTTATCCTATTCCCCTACCTGAGCGTTGAAAAATAATACGAAATCCCTTTGGCTTTTCAGATTTAGTTTCTGATTTGTGTGTTACAAATTGAATGTATGCAGTTCCCTTGTAAGGTATTTTATAATATTTCTTTCCTGTCAGGGTCCATGAAAGGACAGGGTTGTTTGCATCACCTGTGGTAGTCTCATCTAAATGAAAAATTTGAAACAAATATTATCAGTTTTGTGCATTAATGTAAATCACATAATACCTTCATAATATTTAATTTGGGAAAACACGTAGGGTTTACAGATTTTTTGATTTGAATTTCAAACATACCTGGACTTATTAAAACATAATCAGAAGTTTCGCCATCAAGATCAAGTCTGTCAACAGTTATATCCACACTGTACCCTTCTTCATACTTCACAAGCCACCGCTGGCATTTATCTTCGTTCTCGTAGGTTGGCTTTATTTCTCCTTTTTCAGCTGTGAGTTTTTCAAGACTGCAAGAGATATCTGCGGGAGATAATTCCTCAGGTGCCATTCTTCCAGGTCCGTCAATAATTTCAGGAGTTGCAGCAGTTGTTGCTTCTGAATTTTCAACTGTTTTCACTTCTGGATTTTCAGCTGTTGATGCTTCTGAATTTTCAGCTGTTGATGCTTCTGAATTTTCAACTGCTGTTGCTTCTGAATTTTCTGTTGATGAGTGATAGAATGTTGAAGCATGAGCATGCACCTCAGAAGTGGCGGAAGCTGTCTGTGTTGAAGTTGTTGGGAAAATTTCATGGCTTGCCGAGATTGGAGTGCCCTCAGTTGTTTCTAATAACATCCATAATAAATTCATCAAAGGATTTACATTTAATTATGTTGGTTTTGTTATTGATTGACTTGTCTAACCTTTAGGAGGACCCGGGAGTTAAAAAAATTATTTTTTTTTTGCAAAATTGTTTTTTACTTCTATTCTATAGCCCTGTTTTCCCTCTGTCAGGAAATGTGTATATATTTTGCTTGTTTGAGCTTTCAAAAAAATTTTTTCAAATTTTTAAATGTTCAGTGCCAGGGTGCTCATGTTCCTTAGCCTGATGAGCTGTCACCTTGCTGTGCTGTGTATAAATATTTTGAATCCTGTTAGGCAGAGAGTTTTTTTAGTTGTGACTTTTATGTTTATTGTTGTGTGTGTTTCCATCAACCTTGTAACAATGGAACAATTGAATGTAACAAAAGAAGGGAAACCAGAGAGTTCAAAAACTTTTTTTTTTGCAAGATTTTTCCTAGCCCTGTTTTTTTTCCCCCAGAAAATATATACACATTTTGCTTGTTTTAAAATTTTTATTATTTTTATTATTATTATTATTATTATTATTATTATTATTATTATTATTTTTATATGAACTTTTAAATATTCAGTGTCAGAATGTTTGTGTTTCATAGCCTAATGAGCTTTCACCTTACCATGCCGCATTTTCAGTTCCTCATATTTTTTCACATTTTGAATTTTTTTAAAGCAAAGAATTTTTTAAAGTAGTGAATTGTATGTTTATTGTTGTGTGCGCTGCCGTCAACATTGTAACAGTTGAACAATGTAACAAAAGAAGGTTTAAACTAAAATTCTTGTTTGTTTTTTTTGCACAAAGTACATTTTTTGCTACATAAGTAATTTTGTTCTGGAACCAATCAACCAATTTAATTGAAAATTTCAAGGTTATTCAAATTAGTTATTCAAAGTTAGTTATTCAAGTTATTAGTTATTCAAGTTAGTTATTCAAATTATCGTTTTCCATATTATCGCGGCAAAAAGTATTATTCTTTCACAAAGAACATGAGGGTTCAGGGCAGGAATTTATAGCTAATTTACTTTTGAAAATATATTTTATTATATAGGAGCGAATATTTTGTCAACAAAACTCGAAAAAAAACCTCTCTTTTCTGTATTCAAAATTCGACTAGAATATGGTTTAGGATAGAGATCACAGAATTATGAAAACGTGCACAAAATTCACTTCTCCCCATTGCTCATCACACACAATTTTTTAACTGTTTTTGACGTAAATATATAAATAAAAAATCTGTGTTTCTCACAAGGTTGCCCATAGAAAACAATAGGCCTGAGGCAGGAGATTCATGGGGACCCCTGATTTCAAACAAAAGCCCCCCCCCCCCCGGCCGTACACATACGTTTATTCTATTATTATAAATGGGTGCACCCGAGATTTTTTAAAATGTGTTACATGGATGATGTTAATCTATGGTGTTATGGCGAAATTCGTGTTAAGCGAGTTCGTGCTACCGAGGGTTTACTCTAATTTATTATACTTCAACAACTGTTAAATGTAATTTTTCTTCAAAAATTATTTTATTGAAGAAAGTTTGTATAATTTTCGTTATAATTATACTCTCAATAGTTTACTTATTACAATTTCTCATAAATTATGAAACAAATATTCATACAATTACTTTTTATTTAGAAGTTAATGCTTAAATCATCTTCTGAGCTTGCGGTTTGAAAGTACGAAATTCGTGTTAGGCGAGTTCGTGCTACCGAGGGTTTACTTAAGTTAATTATACTTCAACTACTGTTAAATGTAATATTTTGAATGGAAAAATAAAATAGAGACCCAATGAAGTTGAGACTTGGAGCAAGTTGCCCCAGCTGCCTCACCTTCCGGGCGCCACTGAAACTCCGGTTCAGAGGGAAAATCGGACAACTCCGTAAGCCACACCCAGGAAGTTCACGAAATGAATGTAGTCCGAGGCCGGTATTTCAAAACTCAACCTGGAATGAAGATCCTGACCTTCGAGCGCATTTCGTGGAAAACGACGCTTCATAGTCATGCTTTTACATTTAATTAGCAATAGAGCCAAATAAGGAGAAAGAATGGGCATCGCTCGAGAATCTTTTGCAGTTATCGAACGCGTTTTCTTGCTTCGAATTGCATAAATTAACAATTTCTATTAACTATTTAGAAGTTAATGGACCACTGAAAACCTGATATCCAGGGTTGGATTTGTTCCGAGTATCTCCTAAGGCCGTAAGCATGAACAACCATTAATAATATTAAGATATATTATTAATATATATATGAAAATATTATATATTTATTAAATATATATAAAAAATATTATATAAAATAATATTAAGATATATTATAAATAAATATGAAAATAAACTATAATCTTTGTAAGTAAAAAATACTATTAAAATATTTGTTTATATTATGAACCAATTTAAAAATAACTATTAATGGCCACTACCCAGTTGGACCCTAAGCCCTCATTAAGTTTAAGCTTACATCCTCCTGTAGGCACTTCATTACGATTCTCGATTAAGAGGATTCTAGTACCCTCTCGATTAACTACTTTATCATACCTGTTAGAACATCAGGTGATTGGGTTGGAGGTTTCACAGGAACTGTATTTAACCCCCTCTTTAGTTGATCTGCGGCGGACATCCATGCTGCGCCGAAAATACCTAAAAAAATGCAAACGGCTCGTAGGTCGCACTTCATGCTTCAAATCAGCAAATGCCTCCAATGACATTCTTTATCGCTCTAAGCGCACCGAAGTCTATTCAAGGAAGAGAGCTCATTATCTCGCTACTCCCACGTTCGTGACGCTTTTGTCTCAACATTTCTTGTTTTCTAAGCATTTTGCGATTACGTTCAGGATGAGCAAGTAGTACAGACCTTCAGCTTGTTTGGAGCTCATCGGAGGAAGCTAACACCAACCGTTGTGTTGATTTTTACACAATTCTTATTGTTCATTTATTACTTTCCCGTATACGTATAAACGGAGTAATATACTTAGTATAGGGAAAGTTATGTAATGCTGCGGAAAATCGATTTCGAGATTTTAACGGAAATACGCGTTTTGGGGTCCCCTGATACAGAAAAAGTGTTTCTTACTTTCTCGCCTTACGAATACTTCGTAAGAAGAGAAAGTTATGTAATCGTGCGGCGGAAAAACGGGGAATTTTCGCCAGAAAAACTCTTATAGCAGGGGTCTGGTGACAAAAAAGTGGATAAAATCTGTTGCTAAATTTAGAAAAAAATCCTCTATCTCGTGGTGTAGTCAAAATCCATGATTTGTTGCTTCTTCATACTGCAAAATCGATTGACGGCAAAACGTCCGTCTGTCCGTCTGTCCGTCTGTTCTCAACGCTAGCGCCTAAACCGTTCGGCCGATGTTCTTCAAAATTGATATTCCCCGATCGTTTCTACTCGTCTCAAGGCCTCTTGAATTTGAAACCGGTATTTTAGTATTTGAGGATACTTTACATGAAGCCCATTTTGAGATTTTTGTTTATATTTTGTTGTTGAATAGTGCGAAGTACGTTGAAGGGAATGACGTAGGTATCATTTTCGTTGATAGGCCCAATTTGTCGAAAATTGCAAAAAACTGTTTAAAAACTGCAAAATTGAAGATAGAGATTTTTGTCTCAGACAAAGTCGGTTGTACAAAATTAGCGCTTCAAATAAGGTCATGAACCCTTTTTTGGAAAAACGAGTAGTTTTTGCGTAAATTGCGATTCAAATTTACAAAAAAAAATTCTCAAAAACCTCTCCAAATTTTTTTTAAAATTTCTGCACGTGTGTAATAAGGGACGGTAAATATATAAACTAGTGGTGCTATAGAAAGGCACATACTTTCTCGCAGTAGTTATTTTTCAAATGCCGATCAGCGGATAAATTATTTGGAGTAAGCCGTTCACCGCTGCCTTTCTTGGTCATGTTTGAAAGACATGTTTTTCGCATGTTGACAATTACCGGCTTCCTAATGATAGAACTGATACAATTACGTTTTGACTAAAATATAAGTAGTTAGCCCGCATATCTGCACCTTCGGGTTGAGATCTTCAGTAAGGAAGATGCCGAGTTCGATTCTCAGATGGGGATTTTAATTTGATGAATGTGATGTTGCAGGAAAAAACATTGAAGAGTGTAGATTCTTTATTGAAAATCATTTGAAGTACTTCTACTCACGAATAGAATCAATGCAGATAAATAGACAGGATTTGTCTGTGTTTTCCCTAACTGCATCTTTTAAAAAATTTTCAACTCTGTTATTCGATTTCTGAAGCGTATGACATGTCAAGTCAACCGTTGTCTAGTATATATCTGTATGAACCAATTTAAGTAAAATTATGAGCATTTAACGTTAAATTGTAACACAATATAACCAGAAGGCATGCGATGAACTTATATATCCCTAACGGTTCCAAAAATTGTTATTACTTTCTCGCCTTACGAATACTCCGTAAAGCGGTTCACCGCTGCCTTTCTTGGTCATGTTCGAAAGACATGTTTTTCGAAAATTACCGGCTCCTAATGATAAAATCGATACAATTACGTTTTGACTAAAATATAAGTAATTGCGATAAATGTACTGGAAATGTCTGTATATATTTGTTCAAATTTTTAACTTTTAATAATTTTTTACTTCTCCTCTTGTATTTGTAAAGCGTATGTACCATCGTATCAATTGTTTCTTAATCATGCATTTGCCATTTTATAGGTCGGTTCTATTCTTTCGTGGCTCTGTTCGACACAGGCGGTGTTGGTGTTGCGTAGTGGTATAAGTGCCGGTTCGTTGACTGAGTTTCGGATGTCGGGTCTCGGTACGGAAAACGTTTGCTGGTATAATACACTTTTGCTGGTTTATGAAGTAGTGAAATAGCAATAAGGACCGTATAGAAGCAGAGCGAGAAAGTATGTGCGTTGGAAGCACCACTAGTTTTTTCTTTTCAAAACGTCCGTCCGTCAGTCTGTGAACAACACTAGCGCCTAAACCACTCGTGCGATTTATTCAAAACTTGATATCCCCCCGTCGATCTGCGTCCACTCGATGCGTCGTGATTTTGAAAACCTTTGTTCAAAATTTGGAGGTACTTTACATGAAGACCCCGGACATTTTCAAAATTTTCTCAAAAGCGGTTCCAAATTGTTTCTTTAAATTTCTTGTAAGAATAGAGTAAAATACACTTAAGGTGGTATAGGTCCCATTTTCACAGTTAACTCTGAATTTTCGAAAACAGCAAAAGTTTGAAATTTTTTCGGCGTCTTCCTAGAACTATAAAATTGAAGATAGAGATTTTTCCTTCAAATAAAATTTGTTGTCCAAAGTGAGTTCTTTCATTAAGGTCACGTACAATTTTTTTGAAATTTTAGTAGTTTTTGCGCAATATTGCACGCAATATTTGAAATTTTAAAATATTACAAATCCAAATTTTCTTAAAAACGGCTACAATTTTGTTCTTTAAACTTTTAGTAGGGGTAGTGCTTAATGTTCTCTATGAGATGACATTAACGCCATATTGCTATATTCTTTTGTTTTTTCAAACATTACAAAAATGTAGTTTTCTTTTACTTTCTCACATCATTAATATTTACATCAGCGGCGATTTGTTTACATTATTATATTAATGAGTACATGTGCTTTAAATAATGTCAAATAAAGTTTCTCGAAAATTGAATAGTTTTCTGTGAAAACTAGCTCAAAATTCCGTATTTCAGAAACGCTCAAACGACATTTTCTCAAAAATGGCTTCAAATTTTTTGTCCAAACTTTTCGAATGGATAGTGCTAATTGCACTCTTTAATACGGCATTTAAGTTCGTTTTGGGATATATTTTGTTTTTCAAAAATTACACAAATGTAATTTTTTGAAAGTTCTCTCATACCCCCGTTAAAATGCTCATTCCCAGCTATTTGTAAGCACTATTGAATTTGTGAGTGTAAGTGCTTCAAATGAAGTTTTCCGAAAACTCAAAAATTTTCTACAAAAAAGAGCTTCAAATTTCGCATTGACAGTAGGGCTTAAACGCCATTTTCTTGAAAACGGCTCCAAATTTTTCAACGAAAATTGCCGTTTAGGACAAGGTTTAACTGTTTTTTAAATATTCTTAAAATACTAGTTTTGTTCTATTAGGAAACATTAAAAATTAATAAAATGTCAGAAAAATATAGTTTGGGCGGCAATAGATGGCAGTTGTCAAGTATATTGGCAAGTCCGAATAGCTAGCCGAGACCAAACGAAACAAAAACTAATACGGGAAAGTCTGTGCCGTTCTGTAGCACCGCTAGTTTCCTTCTTTAAATGGTTCGAGATTAGAAGTGAATTTCGCAATTCGAGAACTGGTATTGTCATATAAGCCTAATTCATTAATCTGTTATTATTGCGACTCATTTGCTATGAACTTCGAATGTTATTGTGTTAAGGTACGATTTAGGTTCCAGCACAATTGGTGTGTAAGAAAATAATGGGAAGGTAAAGATTCATGAAATCATATCTGAAGAAACTTAGCGTTGAAGTAACGTCAAATTTTATTTAAAACTAATTTACCCTTTTTTCCTTTCCCTCTACATGTAAAGTCATGTCATGCTGCGGAGAATCTATTTCGAGCTTACAAAGGCAATACAGGTTTTTTGGGACCCCCGGTACTGAAAAAGTGTTGTTTTTTTCCTCCTTTCGAAATGTCCGTCCGCCTAAAAAAGCAGTAGCGCCTAAACTCTTCGTAGGGTTTTATAAATGAATATTTCCCGTTCAATCTGGTCCGAGTCGAAGCGCTTTTGAAAATCATTCTTTAAGGGGAAATGGAATGCCCTATCCTGGCAATGTGAAATGTTTTAGACTAAATCTCAGAATCTATTAAAGTTAGGGTATGAAATTTTTACAGGTTGCAGCTGTCACTCATAATAACACTGAAAGAACGGACGTGAAAAATGTTTTCTATTTTTGTAGATAAAAAACATTTTTTCAAAATGCATTTTTTTACGTTTTCTAGTAAATAAAGTTCCATTGAATGGATAATACTAAGGTAATTAGAAAAAAATTGTTTCAGTAAATGTAGGAGACCTTTACAACACCTCCTGAAAATTTCAGATTCACAAGTATAAAACTGAGAAAAGGACAATTAAGTGTCAAAAATATAAACTTCGGGAACTGGGCTTTAAAGATGCAAATATCAAAACACGCCAGCTCTATAACTTGCTTCATCAGAATAATCGTTTTACAAGTTTGAGACTTTTTTATGTTTATTAGCTTCACAACATAGAATTTTCACTTCACTTTCTGCACGTCCAAGTCTTTTAGTCTTTACGTGATACATTGTGTAAAAATATCAAAAAGTATTGGAGCCTCTTAAGCCCAATGAAAGGAGGAATCCACATAAAAATAATTTTAAAACATACTTGTAAGAATGATATCATTATATTTACAATTTAGTAATAATAATGGAGAAATATGAAAAAATAAAATACCAAAAACAATTTTTTAACCGCAGAATGATTCCATTTCCCCTTACATTTTTGGGGTTTACTTTAAATGAAGCCTTTGGGATATTTTCATTTTTTGCAAAAATCACTAGCAATGTTTTCTTTTCTTTGCAAATGGCTCCAAGTTTCTTGCGAGAATATAGTGAAATACACTTATAAATAGGACCCGGATGTTTATGACCTAAAAAATACAAAAATATGGCCATAAATATGACTTACTTGAAATACGATAATTTCCATGTAAGGCGAGGTTTCACTCTCCTGTACTATTCATAAAGTCATATTTCATTTCTACCACAAGAGAACCCAGAAATTGAGAAAATGTGGAAAATATACTTTAGGGGGCAATAGATGCTAACTGAGAAGAGGGTGGGGGAAAATCAGAAAAGCTAGCCCAGACCAAAGAAATAGGAAAACTAATAAAAGAAAGTCTGTGTCATTCTGTAGCATAAGTATTCAATTGATTTATTACGATGAAAGTAGTTAATTTTTATTTTCACAAAAATCATGAAAACTAATGATCTGTAATACGCGTACCAGTTTGAATACAGTGTTTTTCATTCGCTTCTCTTCGTACCTCCCATCTGTTCGAAACTCTTTAGTTTTAACAATGGATTGCAAAACTGTTTCACTTGATTAACACTTAACGCATTTGAAAAATACTACTGTTATTTACATCAAATAGCAAAATTAAGTAGTAGGTAATGAAACGTTTATCCAACTTACCGAAAAACACAATAACTCCTACTGTGGCCAAAACGACAAAAAAAGTGGTGTAATTCATCTGGGAATTTTATTTTCAGGCACCATCCTCCTGTCGTTCGTACATGTCAGTGTATGTGTTTCCTTGGTAGAGATAACTGCCGATTGATAAGATAGGGGAAAAATTATATCTTTGTTAGGAACTGTGACGCGGCGAGATTATCAGTGCGGTTCCGATGAATAATCGAGAAAATAATTAGGATTACTTTCTCCCATACTACATATGTAGTGCAGTTAAAGTTACAAAAATTGCAGCGAAAAGCGGCATATTTCGGCAGAAATAATGCGTATTGTACTCGTAGGTAACCAATACCGGAAAAGTGTTCCTCTAGGTCACGGATGTCCATCTTAGAAGGGCTTATGGGCCACTATCAAATTCTAGTTAAGCCGCAGGCTGCACCGTCATTTAAGATGTTTTGTACCCTAAATACTGAGATTAGACTGAAACAAATATGTATTAGATATGACTTTTATTCAACATACTTAATCATTAATGTGCATGCAACGAGAAAATTAATATATCACTAAATAATAATAAGATAAATTGTGCAATTGTTTAGTGAGAAGTTTGAGGGCGTTCAACTTCATTCACCAAGTTATTTCACATTTATAATTAGTTATGTAATTATAAAAATGCACAACAGAATAACTAGAAAAACGCTGAATTTGGTTGGTATAATCAAATTTTTCAAAGCAGTGGCGGGCCGCACAAAAAGATCCGAAGGGCCGCATGCGGCCCGCGCGCCGCCAATTGGACAGCCCTGCTGTAGGTGGTAAATTTTTTCCTCTAACACGGTGTCTAGTCAGAATTCTGTATCAGTATCAACAGCTCAGTACAAGAAATCTACAAACAATACATGTACGTTACTTTACCACGCATTGCCAGATGGCATTAAACAATTAAAACCATTTCACAAAGGGTCCCCCCCGATAAGATGGTAAAAAGTTCCCCTCAACCAAATTACATATGAGTGGTTACACTATAATTCTAACATAAAAATAATATTTTTGAAAGGTTTCGTAGCCTCCGTCCTACCACCCACACCCCTATACAGCCAAAAACGTGTTTTTTTAATTTCAATTTTTTTCGACAACTGAACACTATTTTATCAGACTGAAAAAAATATGATAAATAAGAACACAACTTGGACTATCAGAAAAATATTTTTCAATATTTTCTCACGCCCAAATTCGAACACAAAAAAATATTTTCGAAAACAAATATCAAGAAATATTTTTTACTGTGTCTTAGAAGCCTGGAACAGGCTCGAAAAACATGTCAAAGGTTCCTCTTTACACACAAATTGTTGTCTATTTTTTTCAGATTTTTCCGATTACTGGGCTGCAGTTAAAAAATTAAAAACAATTTTCCGCCTTTAAAACACCTGGACTTTCAATATATTTTGAAACTTACTGCAACGGTTCTCTGCATTTATTTTAGTGTTTATTATACATTTGCATACATTGCTGTATCACCCAATAAAGTTTTGATTTTGGAATATACTTACGAAGTATCATTTTTAAAGCTTTCTAATCCTTTGTATGAGAATATCATACGCTCAGGAAAGATAATAGTGTTTGGCAGTTTATTAAATAATAATTCCGTCATATTTGAGGGATAATTGGGGGACATGCGGAAAAATGAAGGGGAAGAGGTTAGACCCAGATTTACAAGAACTGTTTTACTTGTCTTAGAACACAGACACCGGCACGAAAATAATCTTAAAACTTCATCTCAGAATGCTTGTAAATTTTTTTCATATTTTTTTAATAGCTGGGTCATAGTTTAAAAAAAACTAAGACATTTGTAGTCAACCACTTGGCAGTTCGGCAGTTGCCGCGTCCTAAGCACGTGCGACCTTGCTTGAGGAGGAAGGCCACAGAATAGCACCTAAAACATTGACAACTGAGCCTAGAAGGCGGCGCCTCCCGGACAGATTAATAGTAACGCATTGGTTGCGGAAGCCTGTGGTCTCTTGTCTGTAGATTGTTTCAGACTAGAGAAAAAGTTATCTTTTCCTTTACCTAAGTATTTGTTCTTGAATACGTATAAATATGGAGACACTCGTACAATCTGTACACGTGCGAAAACTCTGCACTTTGTAAATAATAATTGTACAAAAATTGAAAATTGATTTAATGTAGCACACAACTGCAAACGCTCATCCCCCGAAAAGTAGTTTACGGCATTATAGACCCGGTACTGTGCGACAGAATTCATTCCAATATTGCTGAGCGTTGAGATAAAAATTCGCAGAAAATAAAATAGTCCCGTTAATTTTATCGTGAAAGATAATTTCAGTTTTTCCTTCAATTTAATTTTACATTGATATCGGCTTCTCTTTTCTGTCCATCTGTGCTACGGAAAAGGCGCACCCAAAATAACTAATATGGAAAATTGTAAAATGGGATGATCATGAAAGTGGTATTTTGAAAAATACATCCCAACAACATAATCGCGGCTTAATATGTTCCCCTTCACTTCCCCACTGTCCCCCATCTATCCTGCACACGAAATGTCCCTTATCATTTCCCCATTTGTCATCTACCCGTCCCCCAAAACATGTGTGTTAGAATTTACTTGTTCTAAAAAAAGTCGTGTCCCCAGGAGACAAGCAAACCTGGTTTAAAAGGCATAGGAAGCATCGCTTCCGAGTTATTTGCCATTATAATGTGTGTTGCAATAATTTTTTTATGTCATAATCTGCAAACTTCTATTTTTTCTTCTAAAATCTGTTTGATGTAGGATGGGGTGTAATTCTTTATCCACCAGTATCACACTTACAAGATCTTGTGTCGATTGTTTCTTATAAACTGCCAAAACAATCGTCTTTCCGTAACGTACGATTACTTATGCAAACGATTAGATACTTTGTAAGTATATTCCAAAATCAAAACTTTATTGGGTGCTACAACAATGTATGCAAATGTATAATAAACACTAAAATAAATGCAGAGAACCGTTGCAGTAAGTTTCAAAATATATTGAAAGTCCAGGTGTTTTAAAGGCGGGAAAATGGTTTTATTTTTTTAACTGCAGCCCAGTAATCGGAAAAATCTGAAAAAAATACACAATTTGTGTGTAAAGAGGAACCTTTGACATGTTTTTCGAGCCTGTTCCAGGCTTCTAAGACACAGTAAAAAATATTTCTTGATATTTGTTTTCGAAAATATTTTTTTGTGTTCGAATTTGGGCGTGAGAAAATATTGAAAAATATTTTTCTGATAGTCCAAGTTGTGTTCTTATTTATCATATTTTTTTCAGTCTGATAAAATAGTGTTCAGTTGTCGAAAAAAATTGAAATTAAAAAAACACGTTTTTGGCTGTATAGGGGTGTGGGTGGTAGGACGGAGGCTACGAAACCTTTCAAAAATATTATTTTTATGTTAGAATTATAGTGTAACCACTCATATGTAATTTGGTTGAGGGGAACTTTTTACCATCTTATCGGGGGGGACCCTTTAAGTTAAAAGTAAAACCTTTTCTGCTGCATAACTGTTTCTATACAATTAGAGACTATCCTGATCGTCAAAAATGAAAATAATGTTTATTTTAACCAAACAATGATATATAATGAATTAGTTTACATTTGTATTGCATAATTTTCTGAAAAAAAGACTTAATACGCCTGCAACAAGTAATGTACTTCAGCTTCCGGGTCAATAACCCCCATCTCGATCAGGTTTTTTTTACAGTTACCCTGATCCATTGGGCAAATGCTGAAATAGCCCCTTGTTTTGCTTCTGGACGTAAATGTAGCTTCACTATGCGCACATTTTGTTGAACACTCCTTTTGCTTTTAGTGGTAGAAGTACAGCTGAGGGTGAGTTACAATTTCGTTAGCAACGAAGAAAAATTACATCTGCAGTTCGTTTACCGCAGTTATGTTTTCTATAACTCGGGAACCAAAATGTCTAGTTTGGTTTACGGCTAAACATCTTTCCGTCCATCTGTGAACAGGGCTAGAGGCTGAGCCGGAAGCAGGCGACAATTGACATTTTCTGATCGATCTGACCGATATAATGGCTCCTTAAATTTGAAAGGTTTTTTGTTTCTTTTGGGGGAATTTTACATGAAGCCTCATTCAGTTTTTTTTCTCAGAAATGGTTCCAAATTTCTGGTTCAAATTTTGTTATCGGATAGAGCAAAGTACGCGTATTAATATGGCGCAAATCTATTTTCGTTGAATTCTCTAATTTTTTTCAGCGATTTCCTGCAACTACAATATTGAAGATGGAGATTTTTCTTTTGAATGAAATATGTTCTTCAAAGTTAGGTATTTAAATGAGGCCACGTAAATATTTACTTTCTCGCCCTTACGTACGTAAGAAGAGAAAGTATTGTAATCCTACGCCGGAAAACGGCGAATTTTCGTCACAAGAGCTCTTGCCGGGCCCTGGAAACGAACAAGTGGATAAATAATTCCCATAAACTATATAATATCGTTCATATATCCTCTAATACGTTTAGTCAGAATCCATGTTTTAGGGTCCTTGATGCCGAAAAATCGATTGACGGCAAAACGTCGGTCTGTCCGACTGGTCAACGTCAGCGCCTAAACCGTTCAGCCGATTTTCTTCTAAGTTGACGTTCTCCGATTGATTTAAATGAACTCGAGGCCCTTTGAGTTTGAAACGGATATTTTGATTTTTGGGAGTACTTTACATTGAAGCTTCCACAACATTTTCAAAATTTTCTAATAAATTGCTTCTAAATTTTTGATTATTTTAAACCATTTTTGTTAGTCGCGAATTTAAGGGATAAAAAAACAATCAACAATCAATTACCATAAATAATATTTCTATTTACAAATATATCAGTCAATTCACTTTTTAGTTTCTCGCTACGCAATACAGAGAAAGTTGTTAAATGCGCAAAAAAACGGCGAATTTTCGGCAGAAAAACTGTCATTACAGGACCCGATATCGAAAAAATGAATAAATCCAGTTGCTAAATTTAGAAAAAATTCCTCTTACATGTGGTGTAGCCAGAATACATCCATTTAGTGGGTCCTTGATACCGAAAAATCGAATGACGGCAAAACGTCTGTCTGACCGTCTGTGAACAACGCTAGCGGCTAAACCGTTCAGATCATTTCTCTAAAACTGATATTCCCCAATCGATCTGGCAGATGTCTCGTTCCCTTGAATTTGAAACATTTATTTTATTTTTTTGGGGGGGGGGGTACTTTACAAGAAGCCCCTGAGACATTTTCCAAATTTTAAAAAAATGGCTCCATCGTTTTCGGAAAGTGTGAAGAATATTTAAGAAAATGGTGGAGGTCTCATGATCATTAAAGATCCTGATTTTCCAAAAAGTTCCCATTTTTTCGAGGTCTTCCTACTCAAATATTGAAATATCGAGGTTTTTTCGATTAATGAAATCTGATTTTTCAAGATATATGTTGAAATAAGGTCATGTATACAATTTTTCGAAAATGCGAATTTCGCGTAATTTTTAATGAAAATACGGGCGAGAAAGTACGTGCCTGGTTCTTGGTCGCTTTGAGCCTAGTGGTTCGATTTCAGATGGTCCCTGACCGGTTGATCCAGTATTTTCTGGAAGATCTTTGGCTCATCAAACATGATGAGGTCTCAGGCAAATACTCAGGTAGCTACAAAAGGCCCATGGGATCTAGACGGGCGCTCTGGCGGGGGTGCACAAGGAGTTTGGTTTCTTCACGCGGACCGGGGAACACATGAGAATACCTGTGTACAAGTTTCTCTTCCCGGCCCGCCTCAACTCCGCTCCCGCCTTAAACCACTGCCCTGGTAACAAGAACAAGGCCTGCCGGAAGGGCTGCACCCGCCCAGACGGCACAGCCGCGTTCGAGACAGTCGGACACAATGAGTGCCGATTCAACTTGGCGCTGTGGCACGCTCACCACAACATCTGCGAGCATTACAAGGAGGCCGCAGTGGCGAGTGGATTGAAGGTCCTTAAAGAAAACTAGGTAGTGGTGGATAGTGAGCGCCCGGATCTCGTTCTCGCGCGGGGGCTACACTCCATCATCGTGGATGCAACGGTAGTGGCGGCGCGCGCCGGTAAGCTGCAGGAGAGATGCTAGAAAAAGAGGAGTAACTTTTAACTTTTTTTAAAACTTTTTATTTAACTATTAACTTTTTAACTTTTAATTCATCCATTTATGAAATAGAAATTGTATTTGAAAAATTCTGAATAAAAAATTACTTCAACATCATTATCGTTGTTATTAAGATTGGGGTCTTCATTTTATTCGATGTGTCCCAATAATTAAGACGTAGCTTTGAACAGAACAGTCCAGATTTCCTACAACTGCAATTTCTTTTGCACTTCTTGCGCTTGCGAGATATTTTGTGCAGGACAGATTTATTAGCGGGTGACCTCAGAGTTGTGACCGGTTACAGACCACTATTTATTCTTCCTCAGGCCCAGTCTTACTAACTTTTAATTTAATTTTTAAGGTCGCGACAATTTTCTTAAGATTCGCACGAAAGGAGATTAAGAATGCATCGGAAGGGCCTGCCAAATTCAGTCATGTTGTTTAAAAGTATAGTTCCGAATGCTGAGATATAAGACCCTTACAAGATAAGACGGAGAGAGATATGAAAGCTAGGAAGGCAGATGCTCGAGATAACGGCAGTGGGCAGAGTAGGGGTTGCAACTTAAGATATCTAATATTTTTGAGCTTGTAATATTGCCTCGAAATAATATTTGTTCAACACACATAATAGTCATGTGATTGTGGCGCGCGTTAGAACGGTACTCGTGGCCATGAACATACATATTTTATAATTTATTAATAATTACATTATTTTTCAGTTTATTGTATAATTTCCAGGTTAGTTATTAGACTTATTGTAGCAATGAATGATTTTTAAAATAAATTGATGTTTTTTGAGCTATTAACAATCATCTTATTTTTTAATGTGTTATGGCTACGTTACAAATTCCAATGTAAGTTTTGGCGGAGAACTTCAGATTCCTAACCACCTCAAAAACGAAAGTTGCAAAACATTATCCACACTTTTATTTAGAATAGCTCCTGTCAGCCCCTTAAGAATGAACGACGACAGTCAAGGTAGCTGTGTTTAAAACTAAACAGTCGGCTTCTTCGACAACTTTCTTGCTCTTTCTTTTTATTTTCTCGTTTATGTACGTATACAGGGAGTAATATACGTAGTGTGAGAAAGTTATGTAATACCGCGACAAAACACGGCACTGATGTAGACAAAATTGATAAAGCCTGTTGAAAATGCAAGTAAATTGTAAGCAAAAAATAATGCAAGCAAAAAAATCGATAATGTAAGTAAATAACTCCTTCTAACACATTATGTAGTTAAATTTCACGAATGATGATTCCATCATACCTAAAAGGTTGTTTTTCTTCTTTTTTGAAGGTCTATCCAACTCTCCGTTTGTCTGCCGACTGTGAACAATACTAGCGCCTAAACCACGAATAGAATTTTTTCCAAACTGAATACTCTTCTGTCAATCTCGCCTCACTCAAAGCTCTGCGAGTTTGAACAGCATTCTTGAATTTTGGGGGTACTTTACATGAAGCCTCGGGATGTTTTCTAACATTTCTCAAAAGTGGTTTCAAATTTTTCTTCACATTTTTGTAAGAACAGTCCAAAATACACTTATAAAGATGGCATAGGTACGATTTTCACTGTTAACTCTGAATTTTCAAAAACAACAAAAGTTTGAAAATTTTCGGCATCTTCGTACAACTACAAAACTAAAGATAGAGATTTTTCCTTCAAGTGAAACCTGTTCTCCATGATTAATTCTTTCAATAAGGTCTTGCAGATGTTTTGCAAATTTTAGTAGTTTTCGCACAATATTGAGTGAAATATATGTAATATTAAGAAATATCAGAAACAAGAATGTCTCAAAAACAGCTCAAATTTTGTCTTTAATCTTTTGGTGAGGATAGTGATAAATGTACTGTATAAGATAACAAACACCATTTTGCTCTATTCTTTTATTTTTTTTCAAAAAGTACAAAAATGATTTTTAAAACTCGAAAGTTTGCTGTGAAATGAGCTCAAAATTCCGCATTTTCAGAAGCGTTGAAAAACTGTTTTCTCGAAAACGGCTCCAAATTTTTTGAACGTTTAATGCTGAATCGCCTGAATGTATTCCACTTCGATGTATTCTTTTATTTTTTCCAAAATTACGTAAATGTATTTTGTGATATCCCTCACGCCGTTAATATGCACATTACTAGCAATTTGTACACATTATTGCATTTGTGAATACAATTGATTCAAATAATTTCTTGTAAAGTTACTCGAAAACTCAAAAGTTTTGGGTGAAAATTAGCTTCAAATCGCACATTTTCAGAAACGCTCAAACTATTTTTTTTCTCTAAAATGACTCCAAACTTTTCAATGAAAATTGCATTTAGGACGAGGTTTTACTCTTCTATATTTTTCTTGCTCACGATTCAGTTCTACCATTACGAAAACGAAATTTTTCAAAAATTGTAATTGGGGAGGGGGGCACGAGAGTTGGCAACACCAAAAAGCTAGCCTAGACCAAAGAAATTATAAAATTAACTAGTACGTTAAAGTCTGTGCCATTCTGTAGCACTACTAGTTACTTTCTCGCCGCACTTAAGCAATATACAGAAGTATTGTAATGTTGCGGGGAAAAAAGTCGAATTTTCGTTACAAAAACTCTTATTGCCGGGCTCTGGTAACGAAATAGTGGATAAACCGACTCCCTATATATAGTAAATTACTTTCTCTAACACATTGTGTAGTAAAAATCCATGTTTTGTGGGTTCTTGATACCGAGATGTCGATTGGCGGCAAAACAAGTCTTGTCCGTCTGTGGTCAACGCTAGTGCCTAAATCGTCCAGCCGATTTTGTCCAAAATTGATTTTCCTCAATCGATATGGCTGATGTAACTGTCCCTGGAATTTGAAAGCGATATTTTAATTTTGGGGAATACTTTACAAGAAACCCCTCAGACATTTTCGAAATTAAAAAAAATGGCACCAAAGTTTTTGATTACATTTTGTTGTCGGATAGCTTAAAGAACGCTTAAGGAAATGGTGCAGGTCTCGTTTTCTCAAAACTACTCCACAATATGTTTTAGAACAGTCTTTTCGAGCACGTAATGACTCGACTATTACACACACCAGCACTTAAAAGTACTACACTATCGCACTTCTCGGGAGCCTAGCCGGGAGGTTCGACTGAGCTTGTTCGACTGAGGCGGTGCAACGCTAGTGGGAGATACCTGGTTGAGGGAAACCCTAGCAAGCCGACGTTTAGGTCGGCGCCGCATCTCGCCATCCAGCGAGGGATGGTCAGTGCCACATAAAACATTACGCTCACGGGACTAAAGACCTCGACCTAAAGACCTTGAAGACCTAAAGACCCATCTCGATCAGGATTTTGTCCAGTTTCCCTGATCCATTGAGCAAATGCTGAGATGGCCCCTTGTTTTGCTTCTGGATGTAAATGTAGCTTCACTGTGCGCACGTTTTGTTGAGCACTCCTTTTGCTTTTAGTGGCAGGAGTAGAACTGATGTTCGTTGAAATTGATTTTCTGTAACTCGGGAACAAAAATTTTTCTAATTTCATTTTTCTAAAATAATAGTTTTTTAAAAGTCTTTTTCTAGTTTTTCAAATGTTGCTAATTTCGCATTTTTTGTTGTTTTTTTTAAATTTTGGGCCTCAAGAAAATGTGCGCATATAATCTCTTCCCCCATACGTCATACACAGTTTTTACTGTTTTTTTACCAAATAAATAAATAAAAATAGAGTTGACGCGCCCGGAATTGTCAATCAATCAACTCGTCCTCGTCCCAGCCGCCATCCATTGGCGCCTGCCTAAAATACATTTTTCACATTTTCTGAATTGTTTGGTCCGTTAGCGGTGAATTTGCACGGCGACTTTAAGTGTAATATTAGGAGCGTAAAACGTTTTCCCGTATGCACATTTTTGCTGAAAATTTTTGTTGAGTTGTTTTTTTGAGAAAATATCATTTGAACGTACGTGAAAGTGCACAATTTTCAACTCAACTTCAGAGAAAGTTTTTGAGTTTTCGAGAAACTGTATTTGAAGCACTTATATTTACAAATGGAAAAATATAATACAAAATCATACGTAATTTTAACACAGAAAACATACATACAAAAACATGCCACTGTACCTATACTGCTTAAGCAGTAGGCGAGGAGGTAACTTTATAATTTTTCCACTTAACAATTCTTTACTCTAACCTCCTTTCGGATTTGTGTATTACCATCTCTATGCTTTTGAAAAAATTTTCGGAAGTTTTGTTCGTAAAATGGTCATAGAGTCTTTCTTTCGCCTCACATCTGAAAAGTCATCTGAAAATTTTATTTTCAGAAGGTCTTTCTTGGGATTTGATAAGTGGTAGTAGTCCAATATTGACTGTAAGATGAACGGTCCAACTCGTTGAAACTACAGTATTTCACAACATTCTTTGAAATCTGGGCAGTGAGCAAAGATGCATTGTCAAGAAGAAGCGAAACATCAAGAAATTTCACGCACCGAATCCAACTCACTCTCTGCACAAAACTTAGTATAATGTCGACAGCAAACGTAATTTGGGAGGAACCTGGGCCTATGAAGCACACTTGATACAAGATTTAGCAACGTTTTCGATTTCTCTTTCGATCCCTGGCATGAAAACAAACAAACGAGCCATACCTTTCATCTTCACAATTCTTACTGCATATAAATCGTTTATAATAGATTGACGAAAAATCGGTGGAATGACAACTCGGTGCTCGAATAGTAGACATCCAGCTGATTGGGTGTAATTCTTTTTGGGGTCCTTGTAGTTGCAGCGATAAAGTTCCTAACCGCTTTCCAAAAATTGTATGATTTTTCCCAAATGAGCGACTTTCCGTGTTTCTCGAGCTATATTCTTTGCGCGAAAATTGCCTAATTTGATTCAGAGTGAATTGACCAAACTCATCTTCTGTTCAGGTTGAGTTAATACTACCACTTTGTTTGTCGATACAGTGATCTTTGGCAGCGGTAGACGAGAACAATAGTCGGCATTTATATTTAATTTCGTTTGCCTGTATTCAACATCAAAATTAAAATGCGATAAAAAATCGACGGGATGGGAGCTGGCAAGAGAGTATGTGGCAATTTCAGATAGCTAGCCCAGACCCAAGGAAATAGAAAACGAATACGGGAAAGTCTGTGCCATTCTGTAGCCTCACTACTTTAATTTAACTTTCTAAAACAGCATCAATATCTTACAGTATTGTTGTTTTGTATACTTGATTTTGAAGTGAGAGTTGGTGGATTTGAATCTAAATTTTTCAATTATTTGAGAACTATTCCTTGAAGCGTTTGACTTTTTGAATGTGTTGGAATTCATTCACAGTTTGATTTTGTGTAGTTTCAGATATCTTGGCAAAATTAATCGACGTCTATATCGTTAGTTTTGACGATCTGCGTGATGTCTGTAATCTTGAAATCGGTATTTGACTTTCTTGACATGCATTTGACAGACAATGTGATAAGCCAGTGACACGGGTGTCTGGAGGACATCTATCATTTATGCCAGAAGGAGAATCGTTTCGATCAAACGTCCTAAACGGAAATTGTGAAAGAAAACGACATTCGTCCCTTGATTTTACTTTATAAGAGGACAAAGCTTGTTCGGAAATTTCTCTACTACAATGATTATATTCTCCTTTCTGGTATACGTACTATGTATACCCGTAGTATTTGAATGTAGTAGTATGTAACTCGTAGTATTTGAATAACCGCAAGTATCCGTCCGTCACTCATGTTTAGTCCAGTTCTCGTGCACCATTGAGACATTTGAGAGGTCATTCGACGTGTCTCGGGGAACTCAATTTGTTTTCCCAAATTTGAATTCCCAAAAGCTTGTTTTGGCGTGTTATAGCACTGCGATTTAAGTGAGTAGACCGGGAATTAAACCCATGTCACCTAAAAAGATCTATGTAGCTTGTTTAAACACCAGTAGCCAGAGGCAATTTTCGTTCCACGACAGCTTAATTTTCTTCCACGAGGATGGCAATTATTTAAGTGCAACAAGTAAATGGCGCGTCAGTAGTGGTGCTATGTTGCTTGGAAGACGTGAAGTGTTTCATATTTATTACAGCATTTTTAATAATAAATTTGCGAAAATCTACGTAATTTGCAGAACGTCAGGTGAAAACGGAGAAAACCAGAACCGTGGAAATGCTAGAGAATAAAGCACATCCCTATTCGACTTTGCACATTTACGTGCTTAAGCGAAAAATACCGATTTCAAAATGAATGTGCTTAATAACTTATCCTTATTAAACTTAAAAAACACCATGTTCACATAAACATACAAAAATCACCTTTTAATGGTTATAAAGATTCGCCTACAAACTGATTAATACAGGAATTGCATAAGTAGAAGTGAACACAAATCAGACTGAGTTTGTGGAGTTTTAAACTCTTCAAAAATTAAGGGAATACAATTTGTAACTGTTAATAATATGGAATTGCAATATTAACAGTTGGTATCCCGTACGACCTAATATGCAAAATCACTGGACGTTGGGACGTTTTGAACGGAAGTATAACATTATCAGCTACTGCGATGCATTGGTCCAATTAATCCATTGGCAAGGCCTTCTGTAAGAACTTATTGGAACTGAGCTGTGCATCAAATTTGAAAATTTTCAACAAATGAACACCCTTTTAAAATGCATCGGCGACGCCAGCTAATACGGAGTAATATACGTAGAATAGAGAAAGTTATGTAATGATGCGCCCAAATAAACGGCGATTTTTTTTACGAAACTAGTGGTACTACAGAGTGGCACAGACTTTCCCGTAATAGTTTTCTATTTCCTTGGGCCTTCGCTAGCTATTTGGAATTGCCACATACTCTTTCTTGCCAGCTGACGTCTATCACCTCCAAAAATATATTTTTTGTCATTTTCTTAATTGTTCGGTTTCCTATTGGTAGAACGGAAATATTAATTTTAGAATATGAAAGAACACAAAAACCTAGTCCTAAAAGGCAATTTTCTTTTAAAAATTATGTGCCGTTTTAAAGAAAATTGCGTTTTAGCGCTACTAAAAATGCGAAATTTGAAGCTCATTTTCACAGACAATTTTTGAGTTTTCAAAATACTTTATTTGAAGCACTTACACTCACAAATATAATAATCTTTACAAATTGCTGGTAATGTGCATATTAAAGATGTGAGAGATCTTTAAAAAAATACATTTATGTAATTTTTGAAAAAACAAAAAAACTCAAAATAAACAACGTCATATTAAAGAGTGTAATTAGCACTATCTATTACAAAAGTCTGAAGAAAAAATTTGCAGCCATATGTAAGAAAATGATGTTTGAGCTTTTCTGAAAATGTGGAATTTTGAGCTTCTTTTCACAGAAAACGGTTGTGTTTTCGAGAAACTTTACTTGACATTATTTAAAGCACATGTACTCGTAAATATAATAATGTGAAAAAATCGCCGCTAATGTAAATATTAACGACGTGAGAGACAAGTCAAAAGAAATACATTTTTCCGATTTTTGTAAAAAAAAAGAGTAGAGCAAAATGGCGTTTCGTCATCTCATAAAATATATTAGGCACTATCCCTACCAAAAGTTTAAAGAAAAAAATTAGAGCCGTTTTTGAGAAAATCTTGTTTTTGTAATTTTTTTAAAATTGCACATATTGCACGCAATATTGGGCGAAAACTACTAAAATTTTCAAAGAAATGCACATGACCTTAACGACAGAACTCACTTTGGACAACAAATGTTATTTGAAAGAAAAATCTCTATCTTCAATTTTGTGGTTCCAGAATGACGCCGAAAAACTTTTGAACTTTTGCAATTTTCGAAAATTCAGTTACCCGCGAAAATCGGACCTATGCCACCTTCATAAGTGTTTCTTCTCTATTCCTGCAAGACATTTAAAGAAACAATTTGGAGCCGTTTTTGAGAAATGTTTGAAAATGTCGGAGGGGTGCTTCATGTAAAGTACTCCCAAATTTTACAGAATCTTTTTCAAAATCTCAAATCTTCGAGTAGAATCAGATCGACCGGGGAATATCCATTTTGGAAGAAATCGTACGTATGGTTTAGGCGCTAGCAGTGTTCACAGACGGAGAGACGGAGAGACGGACGGACGGACAGACGGAAGGACGGACGGACGGTCGGACGGGACGGACGGACGGACAGACGGACGTTTTCCTTTCAATTGGTTTTTCGGTATCAAGGACCTACAATACAGGGTTTCTGGCTACACCACGTGTTAGGGGATTTTTTTTCTTAATTTAGCAACTTGTTTTATCCCCTTTTACTTTCTCGTATACGTACGTATACACGGAGTCATATACGTAGTATAGGGAAAGTTATGTAATGTTGCGCGAAAAAATGGCCAGTTTTCGGCGGAAAAAAATTCATTGCCGGGCCGTGATAACGAAAATGTGGATAAAACCAGTATGTAAGGGTATATATGTAAGTGATATGCCCTCGTCCAGTGGCGTAGCGTGAGTTTTGGCTTAGGGTATGTAACTTGAGGAATGAGAAAATAATTTAAAACTCCTAAATATTTCTCATTCACCAATACCATTTCTGTCACTTTAATCAATTAGAGCACACAAATAATTTGTATATTTAAAATAAAAACTGATCCAGTAAAAGTAATAATAGCTCACGTACTTCATGTAGTTTACTGGTTGAAAGTTAGAAAAAGTTGACTTAAGTTCACGACCTAGCAAGATATAAATATGTGTCCTCATACTTTAATAATAAGAGCGCTATGAAACCCAATGATTTTCAAAACTGTCCAATTCATATCATTTCGAACCCAGTAGAATTGGCACAATTTATGAAATGGAAAGCAATGATCTGTAATAAAAATATAATAGGAAAGAGAAAATCAATCAATTTACAGACACGTAATGAAAAACAGCTGACAGCTGTCCTTTGCTGCTTACATCAAGGGTTTCGTCCAGTATGGCGGGGGCAAAAGAGGCTTTAGAAATTTCATTTTTAATTCAATGGGACATTACCGTGTTCACACTTGAAATTCAATGAATCTGAATTTCTGGAGAGATTGCACGAAACACTGGAATTTTCATATCATCCTTGTCAGTTTTATCATATTTCATTATTCCACTTATTTATTCCATGAAATTTTCTCTATTTGATGATCCCCTATTTTCATTATGGCTAAAAAATACAAGTCCTTGTCTCCCAAAAAAGGAAACAACTCGAATGAAGTGTGACAGAATTTCCCTATTTTCTCTTATATCACTGTTGTATTGCTCAATATTGCATGTGTTGGCTGCTTAAATAAAATTCCATCCTCTCATATTTTTTTCAAATATTTGAACTGTATCTCACGTGCTATAATTTCTCCACGGCACAAAAATGCGAATCCATAATTATGTAGGCACTTTGGATTGCGTGGTGCTCGCCATACCAGGGCACAGACGTGGATTGCACAGTCACATACCCTTGTGCATTCAACCAGCACAATCCCTAGTCTAAATTGGCTACAAATGTATAGTTCTCAACTGCATTAAAATAAGGTAATAAAAAATAAAACAATTGATTTTTTTAAAATTCTGGCCCTCAAGAAAATGTGCGCAGATAAATCTCTTTCCCCACTGGTCATATACAGTTTTTACTGTTTTTTGACAAATAAATAAATAAATAAATAAATGTTCATTAATTAACCTCGTTCTCTTACAAACACCGAAGAGAACAATGACGTTTTGTAAAACGACAGCTATTTCGTAGCCACCACGGTAGCCTGGATGTAATGGATCACTGTACATCTGATTCACAGCGCAGGCAGCATTTCATACTGATTCGTTCATCGTTGTGAAGAATCGAATTCCCAACGGCGCAATGTTTGAAATATAATGAAATATTTTGTAGTAGTAAAAGAAAATAACAAATGAACAATCATTTTAAAATAAAGCAGTTGATATTGTCAGGGTATGTAACACATCATCCACATCCATGGACGCTACGCCTCTGCCCTCGTCTTTTAAAAATGGAAGAACGGTTCTGTTTGCCGATGACACGAATGTTCTTTGCAAAAAAGAAGCAGTAAATAGTACGATTTAAGAAGTTTAAAATTAGTTTAATAATAACAAATTAATTGTTAACGAAGGAAAAACTATTTCAATGCAGTTTTGTATTTCGAATCGGCAATCGCATGTTCCATTGAAAATGAACAATATGCAATTAGCTGAAGTCGTAGTAACAAAACTTCTAGGTCTCTCAATTCAATCAAACCTCAAGTGGAATGTACATATAACAGAATTAAACACTAACTTAATTTCATTATGTTACGCCTTCATGCAGCTCGTTGCGTTTATTTTGCAAATGTACATTCCCGCCTGAGATATGGCATAATATTCTGGGGAAGCTCATCCTGTAGTACTCAGACCTTTAGATTGCAAAAGAAAATTATTCGAATAATGAAAAAAATGCCTTCCACGTGATCCCTGCAAGCCTCTTTTCATTGAACCTGGAATATTACCATTGCCTTGCCTATTTATTTACGAATCTGTAATATTTGACTTCTTGGCTGTCCGGGAGACGCCGCGACGTTGGCTGAAAGGCCTTGGTGTCTCCCGGGCAGCCAAGAAGTCATGGACTGGAGCCGCGGAAGCTTACATGTAAATCTGTAATATTTGTCAAAAATGATCTACTTAGCGGAGGGAACATATTTTCATGCAATATTGATATTAATAATTACAACATTTTTACGTCGTAAAAATCACGTTCATCGAGTGTCAGTATCAACAGCTCAGTACAAGAAATCCTCATACAATACATGTACGCTACTTTACAACGCATTGCCAGATGGTATTAAACAATTAAAGTGGGTACACAAATTTAAGCTAAAAGTAAAATCTTTTATGCTGCATAACTGTTTCCGTACAATTAGAGACTATCCTGATCGTCAAAAAGAAAAATAATGTTTATTTTAACCAAACAATGTTATATAAAGAATTAGTTTACATTTGTATTGTATACATTTAAAAAATATTTAATACGCCTGTAACAAGTAATGTACTTCAGCTTCCGGGTCAGTGACCCCCATCTCGATCAGGTTTTTGTTCAGTTTCCCTGATCCATTGAGCAAATGCTGAAATGACCCCTTGTTTTGCTTCTGTCTAGCTTCACTGTGCGCACGTTTTGTTGAGCACTCCTTTTGCTTCTAGTGGTAGGAGCACAACTGACGTTCATTACTATTTTGTTAGCAATGCATAAAAATCAAATCAGTAGTTCATTTACCGTTGAAATTGTTTTTTCTATAACTCGGGAACGAAAATGTCTAGTTTTTCAAATGTTGCTAATCTCGCTTTTTTTATTATTTTTTTATTTTGGGTCTCTAGAAAATGTGCGCAGATAATCTCTTCCCCATACGTCATACATAGTTTTTACTGTTTTTTGATCAAAAAAATAATAAGTAAATCGCAACCGTATCAAGCAGTGGTTGCGATCATGCGACTTCTAGCGATACGACAGAGAAAGACGCGAAATGCCGTGTGATATTCCATCGTGGCCATAGGGGCTTGAAGGGCAGAGTTAGAAAAATCGCACTATTGGTCATTAGCAAAGATGTCTAGTGCGTTCTTTTGCGATGTTTTACATACACTTCTGATGGGACAATATCTGCGATATATCTTGTCAGATCGCGATAGTAGCTCGAAGAGCAAGTACTTATCCAAGTCTTGCCAGATTAAATCAACTGATGGATGGATTTCGAAGACAAAAATTTGGCTCATGCCATGGAGGCCAGGCTCATGGACGATAGAGGTTCAGTGAGTTCTCCATTTAAACGCTAGAGAGCAGGATAGGTCTTGTTCAGAAACTACTTGGAGTTTCGTGCGTAGTCTTGGGATCGTTTATCTTCTGAATTAGCACATACCTGGACATTTCTTTTTGCATACACAAGTTAAACTAGTGGTGATACAACAGCACATACGTTCTCGCATTATTTCTAAATTTGCAATTTTCGAAAATTCAGAGAGTTCGACAAAAATGAAACCTGAGCCATTCTTGGATTGGAAAAAATTGAAGAAAAAATTCGGATTTGTTTTTGAGAAATAAACTTTTTTTGTAAATTGCATTAATTTCGAGCACAAATTACACAAAAACTTAGTTTTTTTAATGTTCATGAACTTTTTAAAGAGTTAATCTCTTCGAACAGATTTTGTTTCCAACAGAAGTCTCTATATTCAATATTGTAGTATTGAATCGTTATATTTTTATGATTTTCGAAAACATAGTAAGTTCGCTGGAAATGAAGAACCGTATTGTCTTTTGTCAGATGCAAAATAAAAATTTAAAGAAAAAAATTGGAGCCGTTTTTTAGAGAAAAAGTTGTTATAAAAATTTTTAAAATGTCTACATTACATGCAATATTACGCTAAAACGACTCAAATTTTCGAAAAATTTAAATGAACTAATTTAATGATGTCTTTAAATATCAGATTTCATTTAGGAAAAAATCTCTGTGTTCAATGTTGTAGTTGTAGAAAGCCACAGAAAAAAATGGAAATTTTGTAATTTTCGAAACATCAAGGATTTAAACAATGAGACCTGCACTATTTTCTCAAGCATCCTTGACTCTATTCTTGAACAATGTTCAATAAACAAATTTGGAACTTTTTGAGAAAATATTTACGCTTCATGTAAAGTATCCTGAAATTCAAAATGTCCGTTTGAAACTCAGAGGACCTCCAGCCGATTTTAATCGATAGCGGAATACCAGTTTTGGAGATAATCTGCTAAAGGTTTAGGCGCTAGCGTTCACCACAGACGGACGCTCTAATAGTAAAATTTAGTAACACGTTTAAGTGTCAAGTGAAATCTTTTCTGTGGCATAAGTGTTTCTATGTAATTAGAGACTACAACGTGCATCAAATAGAAAGTAAAATTAATTTTAACAATGATTTCGAATGTATTAATGACCATTTGGACTGTGTAATTCTAAACAACCTATAACAAGAATTGTACTTCAACGTCTGGGTCAATGACCCCATCTCGATCATGTTTTTTGTCCAGTTTCCCTTATCCGTCGGGAGAATGCTGGGATGGCTCCTTTTATTAATTTATTTGTCAAAAAACAGTAAGAACTGTATATGACGTGTGGGGAAAGAGATTTATATGCGCACATTTTCTTGAGGGCCAGAATAAAAATAAAAAAATAAAAAAACAAAAAAAACGAACAAATGAATTTAGAAAATCATTATTTTAGAAAAATAAAAATATTTGAAAAAGGTTTGTTCCCGAGTCATAGAAAATCAATTTCAACGGTAAATGAACTACAAGAAAAAAGGAGTGCTCAACAAAACGTGCGCACAGTGAAGCTACATTTACGTCCAGAAGCAAAACAAGGGGCCATCTCAGCATTTGCTCAATGGATCAGGGAAACTGGACAAAAACCTGATCGAGAGGGGGGTCACTGACCCGGAAGCTGAAGTACATTACTTATTACAGGTGTATTAAATATTTTTTTTAAATGTATACAATGCAAACGTAAACTAATTCATTATATATCTTTGTTTTCTTACCATAAACATTATTTTTCTTTTTCACGATCAGTATAGTCTCTAATTGTATAGAAACAGTTTTGCAGCAGAAAAGATTTTACTTTTAACTTAAATTTGTGTACCGACTTTAATTGTTTTATGCCATCTGGCAATGCGTTGTAAAGTAACGTACATGTATTGTATGTTGATTTCTTGTTCTGAGCTGTTGATACTGACACTTGATGCACGTGATTTCTACGGCGTGTGTTGTAATTATAAATATCAATATTGCATGAAAATATGTTCCCTCCGTTAAGTAGGTCATTTTTGGTCATTTTTGACAAATATTACAGATTCGTAAATAAATAGACAAGGCAATGGTAGGATTCCCAGCTCAATGAAAAGAGGCTTGCAGGAATCACGTGGAAGGCATTTTTTCATTATTCGAATAATTTTCTTTTGCAATCTGAAGGTCTGAATACTACAGGATGAGCTTCCCAGAATATTATGCCATATCTCAGGCGGGAATGCACATTTGCAAAAGAAACGCAACGAGCTGCATGAAGGCTGACAGAATTTGAAAGAATTCTGAATGCATAGCATAATGAACTTAATTTAGTGTTTAATTCTGTTATATGTACATTCCATTTGAGGTTTGATTGAATTGAAAGACCTAAAAATTTTGTTGCCTCAACATCAGCTAATTGCATATTGTTCATTTTCAATGGAACATGCGATTTCCGATTTGAGATGCAAAAATGCATTGAAACAGTTTTTCTTTCGTTAACAATTAATTTGTTATTATTAAACCAATTTGAAACTTCTGGAATCGTACTATTTAATGCTTCTTTTTTGCAAAGAACATTCGTGTCATCAGCAAACAGAACCGTTCTACCATTTTTAATAGACGAGGGCATATCGTTTACATATAGCAGAAAGAGAATAGGACCTAAGATCGAACCTTGCGGGACCCCATGCTCAATTGGCAAAGAACATCTTTTGCATGGTCCTTGTTTTGCCTCTGGACAGAAATGTAATATCACTCTCTGTACCCATCTTTTAGAGTTCTGTAGGTAATGCAGTTATTCAAATTACAATGGTCTGCAAATTTTAACTTTTTGGCTGGTGTTTGTATTTTAATAGGTGAATAACTTTAGCGTGACCATACATTTAAAATCCGTTTTGCTCCATCACGTGTCAGTTTTATACAATACAAGAAGTATTAAAAGTAAAGCTTTACTTTCGAATTAAATACAATTATTTTTTAAAATAAAATAAACCAACAAAAATATTTAATAGAAACAATGTTTGAGCACCATGTTTGTGTAATCTCATTTATTTGAACATTAATAACATTTCTAATTCATTTTTCAAAAGAACGCGTTTTAGATTTCCTTGCGTGAAAAAGTTTTTTCCTCTCTCTTGTCAGTGACCAGCCAATATGCTAACATAGATTCCACCTTCCTTAATAACGTTGTTCCATTTCTTGATGTCTTAGTAAAATCTTTCACCCTGCTCCTCATTGACACAACCAAGATTTTCTGAAAAAATCCAAGTGAGAATGTGGGATATGCACATTAACATTCATATTGCACCCTTTCAACCACATTTTTTAAAATATTTTTTTAAAATTTGGATCCTAGTGATTTTCTAGGAAGATATTAATGACTTCCTTGAAAATCGTCCATGCTTTTTTCTCGATCTGTGTCAGTCTTCAAGTATGGCCTTTTTCGAACTTCCATACCTGTGATCCAACAAATATTCCTTCTTTAATATTTGCATCAGATTTTACTGGAAATGTCTTGCATATACTGTGTACGTGTAACAGAATATTTTTTGGGTTCACAAGACTGTCATACAGTAATTTTTTGTTTCTGGAACAAGATTCTTTCGCTGTTTCCAATATTTTCTAGTCCAGTGGTAAGATCGTGCTCTACTGTCCCATTCACATAAGAAACATGGCATCTTCGTATACCCAGAGTGTTGATCAAGAGGCATGCCGATAACTTTAAAATCTCCGCATACCTGCCACTTATGCTCTTCTTATTTCATTTTCTCTAGAACTAGTTTCATGCTCTCGTATGTTTCCTCGAGAAGAACTGAATGGGCAATTGGAAGTGACGATTATTTGTTTCCATTATATAAGAGAACAGCTTTTATACTCACTTTTGCGGAGTCTATAAAAAGCCTCGAATCACTTGTAATGTATTTTTAGCTCCCAAAATTCACTAAAACAGAAATATTATGGCAATATGTAAGATTCTCTTCTTGATAGAAGTGCAGGACAAATTGCTCCTCACGGTCACGATACCATGCAAATGATGTTCCTGGAGCTAGGAGGTTCTTTTCTTTTAGTCTTGATCCCAGGATTTGAGCAGCAGCCTTAGAAAGACCTAAGTCCCTTACCAAATCATTAAGTTCATTTTGTATGAACTTTTGAGACTGCTTGACTTCCTCTCCTTGACCTGGGTCTGAATCTTCAGAATTGTCTTCAGAGTTTGTTTCAGAGTCTGAAGATGATTCGTTTTCAAATGTTTCTGAAGGGGAAGGCACAGAAAAACGTGATTGATGAGCTACGAACCTTTTTTTGATAAGATATTTGAATAAACGAAATTTTTCAGATTTTTTTGAATTGTAGCCTGGAACGTCACATACACAAAATAAAAATCATCTACATGATTTCAAGAATCATGTCAAATCAATGGAGCAGCAAAAGGCAAGCTAATTTTCTTGCCTTTCGTTCCTTGCTCAACAGAAGTGACATACTTTTATGGAAGGCCATTTTTTGTCCAGATCTCCTAGTTTCATACCAAAGTAGGCATGGGATGCCTTTTTAAAAAGTTTGTAATGTTCAGTCTTCTTTTTCTTGCCGCAAAACTCCCACAAATGGGACAAAATGTCAGGATATTTTTTACATTTTCTGGAAGACATATTATTTCACTCATCGAGCAAATAAAGCGTCCACTCAGAAATGTAACTGCTCACTAAATGAAAACTGATAATTTATAAGTAATTTATAATATATTATAAGGGATTAGAACATCATGTAAAAACAAACGAATTCTATCTTTCATTTCTAAGCATCATAACGTATCTCAAGATTTCCTCCTGTACTTTAAAAAATACAAATCATTGTTAAGAAAAGTCATAAGGCAGGCTAAAATCATGAAACACGATCAGGATATTTTGAACTCAAATAACAAAACAAAATCAATGTGGGATATAGTAAAAAATGCGACCAAACCAACTAGAAACCTTATAGAGAATGTTGTTTTAAAAGATAACGATAGAGATGTGAACGATCCGGCAACAGTGGCTAGTCTCTTTAACCAATACTTTTCGAGAATTGCTGTCGATCTCACTAAGGGTTTTCAGCCACAAAATTCAACATCTGACGTTTCCCTAAAAGTCTTAGACACTATGTTCGTTTCCGAAACCTCTTCCTATGAAATTCTCAAAATAATCGGTAAATTAAAAAATAAATATTCGGCCGGTTTAGATGAATTTCCGGATTGTTTGTTAAAGACGTGCGCGCCAGCCATTATACACCCGTTAACTCACATATTTAATGCATCCTTATGCACCGGAATTTTTCCAGATATTTTTAAAACAGCTAAGATTAAGCCGCTCTTCAAAAAAGGCAACAAAAATGAAGTTCAAAATTATCGGCCAATTTCTCTTTTGTCAGTTTTTTCAAAAATATTAGAGAGACTTTTTTATGTGCGAATGGAAACCTTTCTGAATAAACACGACGCGTTTTCAAATTGCCAACATGGATTCCGGAAATCAAAATCTACGGAAACAGCCATTTTTTCTTTTCTTAAGGATGTTGCCTCATCATTGGATCAAAACGAAGCAACTATTGGAATATTTTTAGATCTTTCAAAAGCTTTTGACGTCATTGATCATAACATTTTACTTTCAAAATTACCTTCGTATGGAATCCGTGGTATTGCTCTAGATTGGCTATGTTCGTACCTTAAACAACGATCTCAGAGAGTAGAAATACCTTACTGGAATGATGGAACTTTATGTACACACCTTTCCGGTTCTTTGCCAATTGTACGTGGAGTCCCGCAAGGATCGATTTTAGGCCCTATTCTCTTCCTATTATACGTAAATGACATGCCCTTAGCGATTCAAAACGGAAGAACAGTTCTCTTTGCGGATGATACAAATATTCTTTGCAACAAAGAAACCGTAAATAGTACAATATCAGACGTTTCAAATTGGTTCCGTAATAACAAATTAAAAGTAAATGAAAATAAAACAGTTTCAATGCAGTTTTCCATATCAAATAAAAAATTCTGTACTCCATTGAAAATGAACGGTGTGACATTGACTGATGTTAATGTAACAAAATTTTTAGGTCTATCAATTCAGTCAAACCTCAAATGGAATGCCCACTTAAATGAATTGAACACAAAATTAAGCTCATTATGCTACGCGTTCAGAATTCTTTCAAATTCCGTCAGCCTTCATACAGCTCGTTGTGTATATTTTGCCAATGTTCACTCCCGCCTGAGATATGGCATAATATTTTGGGGAAACACATCTTATAGTTCACAGACTTTCAGATTACAAAAAAGAATTGTACGAATAATAAGCAAATCCAACCCACGTGATTCTTGTAAGTCACTCTTTATTAATCTAGGAATTTTACCATTACCTTGTCTCCTGATTTACGAATCAGTAGTTTTTGTCAAAAATGACTTACTTAAGGACGGGAATATATTTTCAGCAAACGCCGATGTCTATAAGTATAACACACGACGTAGTAATCATATTCACCAGGTGGCAGTATCAACAGCTCACTACAAAAAATTCACATACAATTCATGTACATTACTCTACAACACTTTGCCAGAAGACATTAAACGATTAAATTCCATAGAAAAGTTTAAGTCCCAAGTAAAATCTTTTCTGCTGCATAACTGTTTCTATACAATTCGAGACTATACCGAGCATCAAAAAGGAAAGTAGAATTAATTTTAACAATGATAGTTAATGTAATTATTTATCATTTGGACTGTATAATTCTAAAGAACCTGTAACAAGTATTGTACCACAGTTTCTGGGTTGATGGCCCCCATCTCGATCAGGTTTTTCGTCCAGTTTCCCTGATCCTTGAGCAAATGCTGAGATGGTCCCTTGTTTTGCTTCTGGGCATAAATGTAACTTCATTATTTGTGCACGTCTTCTGAATTTCAGTGGGAAATATAGTTATTCAAATTATCGTTTTTCATATTATCGCGGCAAAAAGTATTATTCTTTCATGAAGAACATGAGGGTTCAGGGCAGAAATTTATAGCTAATTTACCTTTGAAAATATATTTTATTATATAGGAGCGAATATTTTGTCAACAAAACTCGAAAAAAACTCTCTTTTCTGTATTCAAAATTCGACTAGAATATGGTTTAGGATAGAGACCACAGAATTATGAAAACGTGCACAAAATTCACTTCTCCCCATAGCTCGTCATACGCAGTTTTTAACTGTTTTTGACGTAAATAAATAAAAAATAAATACTCAACAGGAATCGATGTAAATGTAAGAGAAGTATATTTTCGTGTGACAGTGTAGCCAACGAAACAATTTCAACAACGAATTTAATGATATTTACTTGCTTTTAACAGAAGTAACATACTAGATATGTCCAAAACATTGATCATAAAAGTAGTAATTGTGAGAAAATGGTACGTGATAGAGAAAAACCGTTTGTACTTTCAAAATCAGGATGATATACTTTATAAAGATATATTTTGAAGAAAACCCCAGAATCATGAAATCGTGAAGACCAGTGTTATCGTTCTCCATGTTCTCAAGGCAGGAAGACCTCCACGATTCCTATACGAAGGGTACGAAGAGGGATAATAGCCAGACTCTGTAGCTTATTTGACTTTGCAAATAGATTTTATTACACTGGAACAAATTTTTCTTATAAATTCTTGCCAAACATGCTCATTTCTTCTGTATTCAGAATTCAACTTGTGTATGGTTACGGTAGGGATTCCAGAATTTCAGGAAAAAGTACACAGAATACGCTTCCCCCCATAGCATGTCACACACAGTTTTTAAATGTTTTCCAAGTTAAATAAATAAAAGCCAAATGAGAAAAATAATAAATATTCTTGAAATTTCCAATTTTATGCATTATCGATCGTAAAATATGCAACAATCCAGTATAACCTTGAAATATGCAATTTTATGCAGTACAGCTCAAATTCGCAAAACACATATTTGAAATTAGCGTATAGGGACCCCCATTCGGAAAGAAAACACAACTGCGGACTTCTACAACTAAGCCGAAGAAATATGAAATTGCATAAAAATCCGATTCCCACCTATCATGAATGCAAAGATGTTCTGTTGTATCGCTAGCATGAAGACATGTAAAGCATGCTGAATCTTGCAGTCTTTATGACAAACTACTAGTAAATAATACAACTAATAGTAGTTTATACAGACAGTCCCACCAACTACGGGCCATCGCCGTAACTTCTAAACGGTTCACAGTATCGAAATGCAATTTTCGCTCAACAAGCAGGAATTATGGGACAAGTAATATGGTGTAAATATAGTGTTTGAAATATTTTTAGTTTTCGGCATTGTTGACGAAAGAGGTCTCTCCCCGCTACAATGTCGGCGCCGCGAAGGCCACCTTCCTCAAAGGCGACAGTTCTTACAGGAATTGTCCGTTTGATTTAAAATCACGTCACTGTCCGTTTAATATTAACGAAGGCTTTGTATATTGTCTTTGCATATAATAATAATAATAATAATAATAATAATAATAATAACAACAACAACAACTCCACCTAGGGAGTACACGACCTTGCAGTTGGTGGTGGAGCTTGAGTACCCCCATGAGCCTGAGAGCTATGTCAGTGGTAGCCTAGCTACTGGTAGGGCCTCTCTTGCTGAATAGGTTGAAGGTGAGGGGTCCGACGAAGAAGTACTCCATTTTGAGGAGAGTAGAGAGGGAAGGGTCATGAACCTTTGGACTTCCTGTTTTCGGCCCATAGAGGGTACAGGAGAGAAACTGGGTTGGCACACCAGGCCACTGATAAGAGTGGAGGCCCGAACCTTGCATTAGCCAGCGAAGGAGGCTGCCTTCAGCAGTCAGTGAAAATCCCCTAGGGTTTAGTAATGCCGACTGGCGATCGGAGGGACCCGTTGCTGGGCCCTGCGGGGGGATGCCCCGAGGCCACTGTGGGTCGCAGTAACGGATGGCAGGAAACAACCCGAGGGTTAAGTGTGATCTGTGAACTCGAACTTGCGTCCTGCGAATCTTCAATTCAAACCAATGAGCAAAATGGATAGAACAAGAAATGTAATGAATCTTAACGTGCCTTGTTCTATCAATGTCCCATACCTGCTCAGAAACCGAGCTAATGTCACCTTGTCGACGTCTGGCCATCCCACGGATGTTAGTCCCAGGGACCCAGAGCCGGCAGTAGCTCGAAGCCATCGTCAGAGATAGACCCGGGATGAATTAAAGGAGGTGATGTGGTGCTTTTACTATGCAAAAGCTAAAAATGGGGGCTCAGAAATAGAAGTTTTCAAGGTATGGAGAGAGCGGAACCCAGATATGAGACCTACCCTAGACTCAAAGAAGCTTGCCAGTCAACGTCGATACATACTCAGCAGTGGAAAATTCAGAGCCGAACAACTTGCTGACATTGAGAGAAATGCGGAGTATGTACTTCACTCGAACAATCCACATGATGTAGAACTTGAAAATGATGATCCCATGGAAGGTTCATCTCTTTCGAGTGAAACACACGTCAGTGGTGAAAATTCATCTGGCAATGAATTACACGATAAGGACATAATTCGAAATATCCTTCGGCGCGAGATAGAAAGAGTTAGTCAACTTCCGTTTGAATCTCGCGAACCGTTGAGGAGAATATACGAAAATGCCAAAGCTAAAAGAGTGATAGAAACAGTGAATTCTGTCTTAAATGAGGTGGTCGAGACCCCAGGCAGAGATCTAGATATTACTGAAATCAAACACATCGTGTATGGAACTGGATATCTAGTGTCTCAGGTAATTTTGGGGCCAGCCAAGAACACCGATGGCCGACAGTCAGACAGAGTAAAAAGCTCCGTACCTCCATGGATGAAAAGAATTATGAAACGGATAGGCGACACCCGGCGCGAAATATCACTCTTAGCTGAGGCATCTTCTAAATCAACGCACACCTCTTAAGTTCAACGAAAAATATTCAATGTTGAACAAAAATACCAAATTGAAAATGACACCAGCAGGCTAATGGTAGTTGAAAAGCTAAAAGAGAAAATTCAAGCATGGCCTCAAAGAATTAGACGTTACTTACAAACGTAGAAGACAGAACCGGTTGTTTGAAACAGACGCGAAGAGATTCTATCGCAATCTGACTCAAAAGCCGAATGGCAAAGCTGTTACTCCTTCAAAAGATGACGTCGAAGCATTTTGGGCAGGAATCTGGGAGGAGAGGAGATCCTACAACAAAGACGCATCTTGGCTTCAATCTGAAGTTGATGCTGCCGCTGAACTTGTAGAAACAGTGGAAGATGTTCACCAATTCTCGGAAGTGGACCTCTTCCAAGCAATTAAGAACATGGGAAACTGGAAGTCCCCCGGGATTGATAAGATCCAGATTTATTGGATTAAGACATTAACAGCAATACATTCTCATCAAGCAAAGGCTGATAATAAAATTTTAGAAAACCCAAAGGAACTCCCGGAATGGCTCACACGCGGCATCACATATTTGCTACCCAAAGCGGGAGACTCTTTGGCGAAGAACTACAGCCCAATTACTTGTCTGCCAGTACTGTACAAAGTTATCACTGCAGCCATAGCTGACAAAATATACAGACATCTAGATAAGAATCATCTAATGCCAGCTGAACAAAAAGGATGTCGCAAAGGCTGTTATGGCTGTAAGGAAATCTTGCTACTGAATAAAGACATCTTAAATGATGTAAAGAAACGCAAACGTAATTTGAGCATGGCTTGGATTGACTACCAAAAGGCCTTTGACAGTGTACCACACGATTGGATTTTGAAGACCCTGGAGATCTATCGATTTCATCCTAGACTTATTGAATTTTGCAAGGCTAGTATGAAGTCGTGGAGTACCAGGTTACTAATACACAGCGGAAAGGAAGCAGTAGAAACCAGAAGTATTCAGATTAACAGGGGTATTTTTCAAAGAGATTCCCTATCCCCTCTGCTGTTTTGCATTGGTTTGATCCCACTATCTAGACAGTTGTCGCAAGCTGACTTTGGTTTTAAGCTCTATGGTGATGAAAGGCCAGTATCACATTTGTTTTACATGGATGATCTTAAAGTTTTTGCTAAGAATGAAGCGATTCTCTCCCATATGCTGCCTGTCGTGAATGACTTTAGCAATGACATCTGCATGAAGTTTGGTCTTGACAAGTGTGCAAAAATCAATTTAAAAAGAGGAAAACTCACAACATCTGAGAACATTGAAATTGATACGCACACTGTGATTCAAGATCTTGAGCCAGGTAAAACTTACAAATATCTGGGCATTGAAGAATGTGAAACCATCTCGAACGACAGAATGAAAGAGAGATTTCGTAGGGAGTATTATAGGAGAGTGAGACTGGTCCTGCAGTCCGCTCTGAATTCCAGGAATAAAATATCTGCAATAGGTAGTTTGGCAGTACCTGTAGCCGAATACAGTTTGGACTAGTGGATTGGACTGAGCAAGAAATTCGCACCATGGATCAAAAAACCAGAAAACTGCTAACAATGCATCATGTTTCCCACCCTCGAGCTGATATACATAGACTTTATGTGTCACGTAAGGAAGGAGGAAGAGGCCTCAGACAAATTGAGGCCTCCTGGCACAACGCAATAGTCGGGTTGGGGAAGTATGTAGTCAGCCATCAAGATGACCCTCTAATGAGGCAGGTCATGAAATCTGACCGAAGAATGGGAAACAGAGGCATTGTTGTGTGTCAAGATGCATTGCGAAGAAAACTAGGCAAGACACGTCGAATAACACAGACACTGAACTTCTGATGCTGCTAAACATGAAGTGTGAGAACAAATTGTTAAAGAAATCGTAGAGAGAAAGAAATTTTATCTGCGCACATTTTCTTGAGGGCCAGACAAACCACTCCACGGACAATACCTAAAAAGAATGGACAAGGTGCAGATCAATAAAGATCAATCATTTATGTGGCTTAAAAGGGGAAGAATGAAGCCAGAATCGGAAGCACTTGTAATAGCTGCCCAAGATCAAGCCTTGAGAACACGACATTATGATAAAGCGGTTCTCAAAATTTCCCGAGATGACAAATGCCGAATTTGCCAGGAGCAAGTAGAAACCATTGATCATATTGTCTCAGCTTGTCCAATTCTAGTGAAGACCGAATACTTAAAAAGACATGACAGGGTGTGTAGCTACCTCCACTGGCAGATCTGTACCGCCCTCGAAGTTCCAAACACATGCCCCAAGTGGTACGAACACTCACCAAAACCGGTGACGTCTGTTGGATTGTGTACGATTTTGTACGACCAACAAATTCAAACTGATCGCACGATAGCGGCAAACAAACCGGATATTGTTATCCGGGATTTTGAGAAAAAATCGTGTCTACTTGTGGATGTTGCTGTGCCTTGCGATCAAAATGTCGTAACCAAGGAGGCAGAGAAACGTCTTAAATACAAGAGTTTGGAAATTGAGATCAACCGAATGTGGGGCGTAAAAGCACATGTCGTACCGATAGTTATCGGAGCTCTGGGATTTGTTCCGCAAAATTTGTGTAAGAACTTGGCTAAACTTCCAGGTCATTCAATGGACTGGGAAGTGCAAGAAATTGCTTTCAGGTGGCTTTCGAGTTCCGACTGGCAAAGGCGAACGCCTGATTATTTGTCATGCAGGCTCTGCCAAGACAGGATTCGTACCACAAAGTGAACTGATATTTCGATCCCGAGCAAAACTCCACTCTGATTATCATGGCGAAATGGACGCAAATAAATTTAAGCAGTGGTTTACCACTCAATTTATACCCTTTCTGAGACCGCAATCTGTAATCGTTATGGACAATGCGTCGTATCACTCAGTTGTTATAAACAAGGCTCCCTCCTCCAATACGAAAAAGGCAGACATTTTAGAGTGGCTATCCAGCAAAAACATTTCATGTGAAGCTACACAGACTAGAGTGGAATTATTGAATTTAGTGAAAATGATAAAGCCGCGATTCAAAGAGTATGATTTGGACACAATTGCAAAAAATCATGGACATATGGTAGTTCGATTGCCCCCATATCATTGTCAGTACAACCCAATTGAATTATTATGGGCACAAATAAAAAAAGATGTTGCAAATCGAAACAACACGTTTAAAATTGCTGATGTTGAATTGTTGGGTAAGGAAGCCATACAGAGAGTAGATGTTGAAACATGGGCAAAAAGTGTTCGCCATGCTGAAGAAATTCAGGAAAGAGATTTTTCTAAAGAATGTGTGAAGGACGCTGTAATGGAGCCCATTATTATAAACCTCCAATCTGACTCCGATTCAGAGGACTCCAGTGACGAAGAGAGTGATGAACGATGATATAATGTAAATTACTATATGAAATAAAATTATTGTTCTCCAGAATTTTCGCTAATTATTTTCTTTAAATGTTTATGTTCATTTTTATAAAGAATACTGTAGTATATCCGCGAAAAAAAAACCACGATATTGTTATCCACGGCGGACGCTAGTAGACCGTGGCTCCAGTAACTCGAGTAGTCCGTGCGTTATCTCAAAGCGATTTCTTGTGCGCCGCTCCTCGCCGCTCAGCTGAGAATCGCGTGGGTCGACGAAGAGTGGCAACAGCGGAAGGACGCAGCCGCCTTCCTCCCTGCGCGGCCGACCCGCCAAGTTACATGACGGTGACAATAGACAGTTGTCTTGGAAAGTCTCTGTCTTTTTTAATGGATATAAAAAATGGCCTATTTCATGTCCTGTTAACAATGCACAGTATCTGCCTTTATTGTAGACAGAAATATAGAATTAGATTTTTATGATACTAGTGGTAAATGTTTCATTTTATTTTGCGTGAAATGTTGCAACATGAGGCCGATAAGCCGAGTGACGCAATCCTATGAAATAAATAAAATCACTTTTACCACGTATGTCATACACTATTTGTAGACAGCCTTTTTGAATTTCACTATATTTTAATTCAAACATAAATCAAATCTACGTTGTATTAAGGTCAGCAGTAGCTCATGCGATCAGCCGAAAGTATTTTGTTTTCATTGTTATATTCACGGTTTTATCTGAATATAATGTCACTAATGAAATGCCACTTTTAGCGCTAGTGCTAAAAATTTAACTCTCACACTCAGCACGCTTTGCTTACCCCAAAAGTAACTTCTTTTTGTAGGTTCTCTCGTGCCCGTGTCGCAAGACTTTTTGTAGGTCCATCTCGACCAGGTTTTATCCATCTCGATCAGGTTTTTCTGTCCAGTTTCCCTGGTCCTTTGAGCAAATGCTGAGATGGCCCCTTGCTTTGCTTCTGGACAGTAAATGTAACTTCCCTCTCTCCACCCAATATACATTGACTCGTCATACACGATTGTAATTGTATATGTCACTCAATAAATTATTATTATTATTATTATTATTATTATTATTATTATTATTATTATTATTATTATTATTATTATTATTATTATTATTAGGTTCTCTCGTGCCCTGTCGCAAGACAGCTAGGAGGCATCTACAAGAACACCCGTCTCGTATTAAATGATTTCTTTTGATAAGTATTTAACATGATTCATTCTAGCCCAATTTTCTAATTTATTAAACAATTCTAAAAATGTTGCTTACAGAAAAGTGAATTCTACTGTTTGGTAGTTCATGAAAATTCATATTTTTGTCTATCTTGTCACACTCAACTCTGCACTTCACAAAACCCTTTTATAAGTACAATTACATTGGACTACAAATAAAGAATATTCTTATTTGTAAAAGAAATAACTCCATGGGAATCATTAATCAAAGTTGCTGTTATTACTCTATGCTAGGCATTCTGCCATTGATAATCAAGATCAGTGATATTTTTATACAGCAAGTTATCAAAATGCAATTCCAGCAATACACACAAACAGCACGCAAATGTACATTACATATAATACAAGCAGCCGGTATCCCCAAAGTCACTTGATTTCCGAAACCTGCAGAAACCTGCGTAGTGAGCTTATGCGCACCCTAGCTGTATCTCTCATATCTGACCGCTGAACTACGGGAGAGAACTAATTGAACTACTGAACTAATGAACGATGACCGGCGAACTAAGAGAACTAAATGAACTACTGAACTAAATGAACTACTGAACTAAATGAACTAAAAGAACTAGGAACGGTGACCGGCGACCTAAGAACGCTGACCCGTGACAGATGAACTATAGTTCACTAAATGGTCGTTCCGTATCGTATCGTTCCTTTTCAAGAATAGTTCAATTGAACTAGTTCGTTCGCGATCGACACATCCCTATCAAGTACACTCAGGCCCATCTTCGCGATGGAATATCACACGGCATTTCTCGTCTTACTCGGTCTCGATCACACGAAATCCAGCGGAATGACTGAGAAAGATGCGAAATACCGCGACATTATCCTTCGCGAAGATGGGATTTGATTGGCCAAGTTAGAAAAATCGTAGTATAAGTATCGAGAGATTTTTCTAACGCACTATACTTATACTGCGAAAGACGCGAAATACCGTGACATATTCCATCGAGAAGACGGGTCTTGTGGTGCAAAGTTAGAAAAATCGCAGTATACTCGGTCTTGCGACTGTGCTGCTGTGACCAGTGAGAAACACTGGTGTCGATTGTGACTTGGCGCAAAGCATCGCAAAGCGTGGGCGCGAAGTTGGCGCGAGTTGGATACTTTTTCGAAAAGTGTTGAATTTGCACAAGCAAACGGTTGTGTAGTAACGTAGCTTTAATAATCCAGTATGATGAAATTCCCGCAATTAGTCGTTATATGGAATGTTCATTGTAAACTGCACAAAGAACTTCCGTACTTCGTGAAAGATGTATGATAGAGTTAGGGAAGGAAATTGAATTACGCTGTGTGGTAAGTGTAGTTTGACTTTATATGTTTGTCACTAGTATTATAGGTTTTGAATGGTTTTGAGCACTGAATTGCTTTTACAAACTGTGTTTTGCATGTTGTATATAATTAAATCGACATGTCTTTCAACTGTAAAAGGTATTAGAGATATGTACTACCATAGAGTAGAGGTTATTAGAAGTCGACTAGTTCTGTAAGAATCCATAATTATGTTTTAAAAAATACTTAGCAATTGCTGCTTCTACTGATGGGAACAACTTTCTTAAGTTGTTCTGTGTTCTCTACCTCAGCCCCTCACTTTTTCTTTGGCAGTATTATTTATTTTCATTATGACCATTAGACTTAGTTTTGGTCTCGTGTCTGCAGTATTTTTACTGAAAATTGTATGTTTTGTGTGAAACATGCTTATTTATGTGGTGGTACAGCTAGTACAATTTTTGGAAATGTTTGAATAAACATTTTTATGTTTACTTAAAGGCCAATGTCTTCAACTGCTTGTTCAATTTTATATAATTGCAAGAAAATGATATGTGGATTTTGTGTTAATTTTTTTAAAATTCAAGAACAAAATCTGTACATGTTGTAGCTTACATCATCCCTTCATCCTTCTTTTCATGTGTTGTGGAAACTGCTAATTGTGTCAGAACGATGGAACAATGATTGAGGAAGTTTGATTATTTATGTATAACTTCTCATACACATTCACTGCATTTAGTGCAAAGCCGTTTGTTTTGTTTTTATTATGTGTAATTCATAATTTTATACTGGACCTTTTAATTTGTTGTTTTTTGGAAGTAAGTGATTTTTAACATGCATTATGAATGAGTTTGTGTATGTGTGTATGTATGTGAATGTGTTGTAGGAGTATTGTAATATCAGAATTTTCTTCTTTAGGGCAATAATGAATTGGTTCCAGATGATTGAAAATCTGGAGTTTCTGTGACTACTGCTGTGAATCTGACTGGATAGTTCTCAATATGAAGTGAAGGAGGACGTACATGCAAGTGATGGGTATTATTCCTCTGACATCTTTCTTGATGTATCCTATCGGATCTGAAGTAATGATGTAACATGAGAACTGCAAGGACTTGCTATCTTCAGTGCTCATGTTATATGAGGAACCTTCAATGGAAATGATATTGGTATGTTATCTTTTGTTTCAAACATTTGTAACTGTGAATGTTTTTTTAAATAAAGAAAAAGTGGTAATTTGCAGATCCTAATATGGTTGTTCCTTTAAGATGAGAACTTGTGCATTCCACATTGTAAATTTGTGAAGTGGTATACCAACTGCTCCAGTGGTAAGCAGTCAAGACAATAGAATTGTTTCTTTATTGAACAGAAAAAGAAACTATTGATGGTTTAATTCTATTATGCCAACATCATTGTGATGCGATTCCCCTTTTGTTAATTCATGAGCACTAATGGAGCCAGGAAATGTATACTATTTTAAACTTTGTGCCAATTTATTTGTGTTTGAAAATTGGATAGTCATGTCTATCTCACTTTGTTTGCATTGAATTCCAAAGTTAAAAAAGTCGGTAATTAATTTGTTTTTGTCTAATTTGCTCTGCACTTGTCAACTGCTTTGCAGATCTCTCTTAGAGCTGGTGACAACTATACAGCATTGCAAGGTATATAGAGCTGCTATTAGAGTTTGTTAAGATTGCATGACAAAAAAAACAAAGCACGAATAACTTGGCTATGAATATCATATTAGTATACATGTTTTGTTTTTTTTTTTGTTTTATTTGAAGTTTGAATTCTGTGGTAAAATATATTTGGAGATATCTTGCTACTTGGTTTGAACATTAATGTGTATGTTTTTAAACATGTGATGCCGAGTAGAACTTGTCCATCTACTTCAATTTTTGGTAAACTACACAAAGTTACAACTTATAAGACTGGATATGGATGAGAGCTTTAGCAAGTATATCATATTTGGTACACTTCATAAACCCAAGGTTTTCCTTTCTGCTTTTTTAGAAGCAGTATAAATTGTTTGTAAGCGTTGTTTGTCGCTTGTTATTTACATTTGAATATTACAATTTAAATTGGATGTCAAGTTAGTCAGAAGAAGTTTGCATTATAATAATAATAATAATAATAATAATATTTATTTATTTGTCACATAAATACAGCATAAGCCATGCATGACAAGTGAGAATATGTACATAATAATACAATGTACTATTTAGATATTTCTAAGTATTTAATACAATACTGAACTTAAATTCAATTTTCCTACTAAATACACTACAATACAATGTTAATTAACTTTATAAATGGTAGTGTAAGAAGATTAAAATTGAAAAACAATACTAATAAAAAAGAAAGAGAAGAAAAAAGTAGCAGTCGTCTTACGAGTTGATGTCTGGGCTGGGTCCATCCCTTACATCCAACAATCAGTTTGGGGGTTTCAAAACATGACACAGAGTATGTAAACAAATTATTAGTTATTTATACTAGTTGATATTTATGTAGATATGTATTTATGATGTATTTATTCTTTTGTACTGTAGAATGGATGGTTTAGCAGGAAAGCTTTCAGTTTATTTTTGAATCTGTGTACTGAGTTGAAGTATTTAAATTCACTAGAGAGTTTGTTGTATAGTGTAATGCCTTCTATAAGGGGACTTTTTTGAAAGAGTGAAGTTTCTCTGTGTGGGACGTGCAGATTTACTTTTTGTTTATTTTGTGTTCTTACGGGTAACAAATAAGTTACTCCAGGAAATTGAATGCTAAAAGTTTTATTGTATTCATGATACATACGTAATACATAGTGTGTTAGAACAAATTAACAGAAAAACCGGGAACGCGAGAGAGCACACATCCGCATGCCCCGAGAATAGACAACAACTGCCCTGCCAGTGTTCTTTATAGTGGAGGGGGGATGCCAGGCTGAGTCCAGTGCGCTGCGTGTTACCAACCACCCCGCGCCAAATCACCAACAAACCAATGCGGGTAGTTTTAGGGTGGATATACGACATTTTCTCCCTCTTTTACTGATTATGTGATTGGGCTAACTGGGAGAGAATCTTGATGGTGGGACCCTGATGCGAGCTGATCTTCGTGGGTTCTGAGGAGTGCCCAGTAGGCTTGGTGCTGGCGACCTCAGCTTTCTCGGGGCTAATGGAGTTGCTGGTGTTGAGGGCATCACTGGTGTGGCTGGTACCGTTGGTGCGGCTGGTGTGACCGGTATCGCTCGTGGTTCTATGGTCTCATGATAGCGGGTTCGTCTTGATGGATGCCTATTATCCATTTGTACAGGTTCGAGTTCACTTGACGGTTTATTATCTGGAAAATATCTGATTTGGTCAATATGTCTTTTCACTGTCTTATCTCCAAACTGTATAGAGTAATGGAGATCTCCCAGGCGGTCGATGACAGTGCCTGGAATCCATTTATCCAGGTTAGGGTTGCCGGACAGGAAGTAGACCTCTTGTCCTACTTCCAGTGTGCGGAACGTCGAGTCCATTTCAGACTGTTGTTTTTCGCTGACCCTAATGTGAACATTTTCTGGCCTTAACAGATCGAGTCGTGTGCGAAGTTCTCGCCCTAAGAATAGTTGAGCTGGAGACTGACCAGTGGTGGAATGTGGAGCTTTGCGAAATTGGCGAAGGAACTCATTTAGATTGCTTCGCAGGGATCCCTTGGTAGTCTTCATTGCATAAAGTGCATCCTTCACAGTTTGGACATAACGTTCTGCTTGGCCATTAGTTGATGGGTGATATGGTGCTGTTAGCTTGTGATACTTCACACCACTGCTCTTCAGAAATTCTTTGAATTCTTCCGAAACGAACTGTCTGCCGTTGTCTGAGACAACAGTGACAGGACTTCCATAGTCCGTAAATAGATCATCCATCAAGGCTGTTGTTGCGGCCGCAGTTGTTAAAGTCGTAGGCTTAACTTCGAGCCATTTGCTGTAGGCATCAACTACAATTAACAGCATGGTGTCGGCCACAGGACCGGCGTAGTCGATGTGGATTCGTTCCCAGGGTGCCTTTGGATACTCCCAGTGATGGTCACGAAACTTATACTGCGATTTTTGTAGGAAGAGCTCTGAAGATAACTCAAATTCCATCTTCGCAATGGAATATGTCACGGCATTTCGCGTCTTTTCTGGGTCTTGCCGGTAGAAGTCGCATGATCGCAAGCACTGCTTCATACGGTCGCGATCGTGCGAAATCTAGCGGAACGACTGTGAATGATACGAAATGCCGTGACATATTCCATCGCGAAGATGGGATTTGAGTTATCTTGAGAGCTCTTCCTACAAAATCGCAGTATAGGAGGTGCGTGTGCATGGGATGCACATGTAGTGCAAGATTTTGCGAGTTTTTCAATATCCGAATCGATGCCTGGCCAAAACACAAAGGAACGCGCCATTCCTTTCATTTTTAGAATACCCAAGAGGGCTGTGTGTAGATCTTTGAGAATGGCATTCCGTAGAGCTGGTGGAACCACGACTCTGTGCTCGAACATCAAGCAATTAGCAGCGAGCATGTATTTCACTTCAGGGGCCTTGAAGTCGTGACGGGCAAGATCTTGGCCTGACTCCAAGAGTTTGACGATCCTGCCGAGATGACGATCTTTTCTTGTCTCGCGTGCGATGGCTTCCGACCTAATTGCTAGTTGCTGTGTCTCATGAACTGCAAAAAGATCGAAATCGTCGAAATCCTCCGCCTCTTTCCTCTGCAGCGGACTTGAGTTCCGGATGGCATGAATGGTGGATGGAAGGGGTGTTCGAGAGCAGTAGTCAGCATTTGCGTTGGCTTTTGACTTCTTGAAGAGAACATCGTAGTCAAAGTGCGCCAAATTGTCTGCATAATTGGCCATGCGACTGATGCACTGGTAAAGACTTTTCTGGGTGAAGGATCTGTGTCAGGGGTTTATGGTCGGTGATCAGTGTGAAGTGGCAGGCGTACAGATATTTGAAGAACTTTTGTGCTGCCCATACAATTGCAAGTGCCTCTTTGTCAATCTGAGGGTACTTCTGTTCAGTTGCAGACATTGTTCGACTTGCATAAGCGATTGGGCGTTCTCGACCATTGCTGAGTCGGTGTGACAGTACTGCGCCCAGTCCAGTTTTGCTGGCGTCATTTGCCAATAAGAGTGGCAGTGCCGGGTCGTATTGCATAAGTACCTGGGGTGAGATCAGAGCATCCTTAAGATCCTTGTAGGCTCTGTCGCCCGCTGGAGTCCACACGAGAGGATCATTCAGCAGCATGTCTCTAAGTGGTCGATCTCTGGTTGATAAATCTGGATAAACGCGCTATAGTAGGATGCTTTCCCCCAAAACAGCTGCAGTTCCTCCGGAGTTGTTGGTTTCGGCGCATCTCGGACGGCTCGGATGTGCGTATCCGATTTATGGATGCCTGTTGCGTCGACCTTGTGGCCAAGGGCTTCCAGGACAGGTTCTACGAATTTGCATTTGGCTTGGTTCAGATTGAGACCATGTTGGCGAAAACGCTCCAAGGTTGCATTGAGGGCCTCAATGGGTTTTTCGAAATTGGCTGCAAAGACAATAGTGTCATCGAAGAAACTTACAACATTTTCGAGACCTTGTATGACTGTGTCCATTCGCCGCTGCCAGATGGCCGGAATATTAGCTGCACCATAGACGGCACGGGTTGGGCGGATCAAACCATGAGTTGGAGTGTTGAGAGTGAGGGCGTGACTGAATTCGTCGTCAACTTCCAGGTGGGTATACGCGTCAGTGACATCTAGATGGCAAAAGAGGGTGGCGCCTCGCATCCGGTTAGTCAAGTTTTCTACCTTTGGGATTGGATGTTCATCGATGATAATTCGAGAGTGGGTTTGTAATTTCCCGTGATTCTCAATTGGCCATTCTTCTTGGCAACTACATGCGTTGTAGATGCCCATTCCGAATATTCTACTCTCTTGTAGAACCCGGATGCGATCTTGGCGTCGATTTCTTTGGCGTAGGCATCACGCAGGGCCACGGGGAAGTCTCTAGCTTGAGCAAAGATGGGTGTTGCGCCAGGCTTGAGGTGCATCATTGCTTGTGGGTCAGATAACTTTCCGGGAAGGTCGCTGAAGACATCCTGGAAACGGTTGATGGTGGCGTCGAGTTCATTTTGCTGCTCTTGCGATAGAAGCGGCTCGGTGGAGAGGCCGTGAATCGATTCTGGTTTGGCAAAGAGGCGTTCAAAGTTTATTTCTCGCACAAACTCCGAAATCCAATCTCTACCAAGAAGCGTCTGAAACTCAGCGTCAACGACATAGAGGTTAAGGTTCCTGGATGTAGTTCCGATGGAGGCGGTGACTGACGTCTTACCGATGCAGTTGATGCGGTGACCGGTATAACTGGCGAAGAGGCGATCAGTTTTCTGTAGCAGG
>JAHLJT010009542.1:0-34602 GCA_031308135.1 Acheta domesticus | reverse complement strand
CATCACGAAGAATGGAATTCAAATGGGATTGGATAGAATTAAAGAATCGAAGCCATACCCCGACCAAAGAATAATAGGCAACTAAAGAGAATTTTAGGGTCTGCAATTATTTTAGCAGGTTTTGCTATAATTATGGCTCTAACGATAGCTCCATTATATCGATTATTGCGAAAAGATCAGAAATGGGAATGGACGGAACTTCAACAGAAAGCGATTCGACGATCTTAGCATATGTTTGTCAAACATGCACGATTTCACATCCAGATTTCACGCAGCCTATGTATCTACAAACGATAGTAGTGATTTGGGTGTGGGAGCGATGTTGTACAAAGTCATTGATGGGGAGACAAAAATCATCAATTTGTCAGCAACTGCTTTAAAAGGCCGCAGATACCGTTTTACGACATCGGAGAAAGAAGCCTATGCCGTTGTTTGGGCCCTAACTAAATTAAGAATTACTTAATGGGGAGGAGTTTTGTCATCAAAACCGATCACAAAGCCCTAATCTTTTTAATCGTTGCAATTGGCAAAACGATAGGCTGATGAGGTGGTCACTGTGGCTACAACAATTTGACTTTCGAATCGAGTATGTCGAGGGGCAGAAAAAATGTATTACCTGACTTACTCAGTCGTCAGTTCCCAGCTCCAGAGACGAATATCACCCATAAAGGCGTCGAACAAGTCAATGCAATCGATCTAAAAATTCCTCAAAGTTTTCTATGGGATTGGTCCACATTGGCAGACCTTCAAAATCACGACGACGAAATTAGTAAAGTCAAGCGTGTGCTTGAGGGAAGAGGGCAAACAGAAAGACGAAGAAGTCGTGACGAAATTGCAGAGAGATCCCGAGAGGTGGAGATTGACCAATGACATGGTGCTGATTCGATTGAACACCGCTCCAATTACCTACAAAAATTTGGATCCCAAAAGCGCACGCGGAGGAACTAATTAACTATGTCCACGCTCAAGCCGCACATTACGGGTCCACAAAATTAAAAGCATTATAAGCGAACTATGTTATTGGAAAAACATGGATAGGGATGTGAAACGAGTATCAAGTCGTGCGAGACATGCATGAGGACAAGTTTCCGAATCGATCGTATGCGGGTACAGTGACACCGATCATTCCCGAAGGGAAAAATGATATCATTGCAGTCGATTTGTACGGGCCATTACCAAAATCGAGGCGCGGGAATAAGTATATCATGGTCATCATCGACTTGTTTACAAAGTTTACACAAGTGTACCCCATTAATAAGATCACCACTAACCAGTGTTTACGACAGCTGGAGAAATATTAGCAATAGCAGGACAGTATCGTAGAGTCTTGAGTGACCATGGAACTCAATTCACTAGCCAACTGTGGAAAACAGCATTACAAGAGAAAAATTTAACTCCAATTTACTCGTCCATTCGCCACCCGCAATCAAATCCAAGCGAACGGGTGATGAAAGAAATGTCGAGACTGTTCCGAACTTATTGCAGCCAGAAACATGACGATTGGACCGGAGTTAGTGCCCCATGTGAATCGATGGTTGAACCACGTGCCGCATGAAAGCATCGGGATGAGTCCATACGAGGCCATTTCGCCCGCAAACCACCACATGTGTTGGGATATCTAGACCGTGAAGATGTGACCGGACCGGAACCCTACCACACGGAACAACAAATTCTGGATAGGCTCCGCAAGGCTGCCGAAGAACGGAAAAAGAAAGTAAAAAGCCGACCATATGTGTTTAGGGTGAATCAAAAAGTCATGCTACGAACTCCAAAAGTATCAGTACCAAGGCTAAAATTATTTGCTAAATTCTTTCACCTGTACGAGGGACCGTACACAGTGACAAGATTGGTAGCTCCAAATGCAGCCGAATTAATAGATGAAGACGGAAGAGTAATAGGAACATATAACTTCTTCAACTTGAAACCTTACTAAATAACGGGTTGCTGATTCGAATGATCAGGTAACAGAAAGATGAAAAGTCGATGGGAAAAATAAAAGAATTCTTGAATAGTTCTCGTTGAAGACTCTTCTCCATCATTTTAAATGACCGTCGAAGAATCTTACCGTTATGGGGGCAATGAGACGAAAATGGACGAAATCCATTCGTCCCATAATAAATCTACAACCAGCCCGAACACCATAAGGCGCAGGCAGCTTTGAAAGCCGCGCGCCGTCGACGTCAGCGGATGACGAAGGCGTCGAATAATTTCGAAGCCTACAACCGGAACCGATGGTCGCCAATGAGGAGAGAGCCGAAAATCCCACGATAGCCATTGGTCGGCGTAGGTCACGCGAGGAGAGTAGGACAGAGGCAGCCTGGTAACCGATGTAGAATTTTGGTCTGCTAGAAAGAGTTTCCGACGAGGCAAGACGGGTCTTCTAGAAAAAGTTGTCGACGAGGTGAGACGTGTAGGACGTTTCTTCTAGGAAAAGTTGTCGACGAGGCGAGACGCGTAGAATGTTTCTTCTAGAACAAGTTTTCGACGACGTGAAACGTTGCTTTTAGAAAAAAGTTAACGACGAGATGCAATATCCGCTAGGAGCAGTTTTGTTCTAAAACAGAATTCATGACCAAGTATAACGTGAGTCGGTGCGTAATTCACAACTTCCAACGCCACCAGAACTTTCAAAGTGCACGGGAGCAAAGTGAAACGAGCCCGATGTTCAAATCAAGAATTATTTAATGAACTGTTGTCCGGAATGGGTTTGTGAGGAAGGAAATTAAAGACGTCTGAACTTTCTGAACTGACGTGTAATTCGCATTGAAGGAGAACGAAGAAAGAAGAAGGGAGAAGATAGAAGAAGAAGGTACAGCCGAGAAGTTGGTACGTGACGTGGAATACAGCGAGTACGAGAGGCGCCGCGGTGCAATTCACCGTTGCATCCCGAGGGTCGCCATCGGGCCCGCCGCTACTCCACAGGCTCGCCGAGGCTTCCATTTGTTCGAGCGGCCGTGAAGACAGCGAGGTCATCGCTACGCCCTTCCCGGCTGCTAGTGGGCGAACGGGAGGTCTCCGGAACGCGCGCGAGAGGGGGAGGTGTAACGGTATTTCACCGCCATGCAGCAAACGAGAGTGAGTACCTGTAACTTTGACACAGTGCTGTAAAAATACAAGGTATTAGCAGAAATAGGAGAGGCTAATGAGGACAATTCTAGATTTGGATTTTGGTCTTTCTTTCATGTTCAAAGGGTCGTTCCAAACAGAATTTAAAATAGAATACGATGCTTACATGCATCTAAACCAGAACAATAAGTAACTTTGTTAAAATCAGTCTTTTTCTTTATCGAAAGAGTCAGTGTACATGTGCTTTTATGTGAAAGGCAATAAGTAATGCCACACTAATTTAAGTAGTAGTGAAAATCTTAAGAGAATGTTTAGGTAAATCCAGCTGGAAAATAGGATTATCGAAATCTCTCTTAGGTGTAATGTGTACAGGCAGTGTAGGGCAAAGCAGTGGTTTGCCCGCTGCATGTTGTAATGTTATGTAATCAATTTTGGTTAATGAATGAGATATAAAGCATTTGTGGATTGTGATTTTCCCTGTCACTAAACCATGTAGATTTCCTAGGGAGGGAGCATCCTATAAAAGAAAAATATTTTGATAAACAACCGGCAGGGCCTGGCGACGAGGCGGTGACTGGAGCGCCGTGACGTCCCTGGTGACACCCACGCCAGAAGCATTTGATTCTCGTGGGGTATATCCGCCCTAGCCCATCAAAGGTTGGTTAGTGCCGGCATGTCGAGAGATGGCATGTTCCGTTGCAATATATATATATATATATATATAGTGACCGTACTTACCCTTGTCGGTCTCATGGGTGCACATATCATAAATTTTGTGATTATTCATTTGGGCACAGGGGTTCTTTGAAGGGGGATACTTTAATCATCATTATCTGAGTTCAAAGAATGTATCATCACAGAGATAGGATTTATTAAGAAAAAAACATCTTCACATTAATAACATAATTTACATCATTGACCTGGTCGCAAATCCTTACTGAATATAGATTAAATGGTTTACACTATATATCTCCAACTATTCCTATCATCTTTACATTTATTATTTCCATTTATGTAACCTCCATTTCTCTGAAAACTACATACCATTCGTGAACCACTACAGACACTGTTGCTCTCCTTACTACTCAGTGAGCATCCTCAACCGGCATCATATGTTCGATTACCCATCTATTCTTGTTCATAATTATTGTTACTTTTCTGCCTTCCACTACAGTCGTCTCCCATGCGACGCGACGCCGCGTGCCCCAACTTGTTGCCGAAAGGTGACCTTGGCGCCAACGATGTTCTGCCTGCCCACGTGTCGCCGACGGCCCGTCCTCGTGCACCGGCGTCGTCTCACCACAATTTCCTTCTCCACACGACAAATTTCCTGTCTCAGCTCACACGGCTCCACCATGTAATCCCGCATCCGCACAGCTACACCGACTACCACTGAACATCATCGCTCACGTGTCCGTGCAATGTTCTCTTCTCTTGTCAAATTTCGTGATTATTTCTTCCAAACACGTTTACCCCAATCCTTACCCGCAATCATCATTAAGTCTATCACAATTCTCCTTCCTTTAACACCGGCCGTCCCGATTATTCTCTATTTATCCGTACATTATCACCTCACTCTCCCGTCGCCATCACGCTTCCTACGTCTCTGCTCGCTGCTCGCCTCCCAACTACCTTCGCGCGGTATGACCCCCCCTTCCAGGCGCTCGTTCACGGCTCGGCCCGATTCATCCCGCAACGATTTATCAACTCGCGCGTCACTTTTGAACTTTGTGGTGTGCCTAATATTTGCGTTTTGACCAATACGGTCAATATATTGTCACGCCCCGCACGCGGTCCCCGGCGGCGTGGGAGCGCCGGAAATCCGTGAGGGCGGCCCGGGCCTAGCTCAGTCGGTCAATTTTGTTACCTTTCTGAAAATAAGCGGTGATGGAAGGAACTGCAAGGTGCAATACAATGACTAACAATTTGGGTGACTGGTAACACAATAGAAGGTTTATTTTCGCCTAATGATAGGCCGGAGAAGTTACACAAGGAATTTTAGAAGAAATGCCCTACCTAGTGAGCTCTGATTAGGAACAAAAGAAACTTAAATCTAAGAGATAAGCAAAAATAAATTCACTATGCAATTATTCTACTGATTACACAAAGGAAACGATCATTCGCCCTCTGAACTGGCGATTACGTGCCTCAGCGTGGCACCGCAACTCACAAAAAAAGTCTTTGTACGGTCGTTGACCAAATACAATGCCTGATGATGATGATGGTGCTGAACAGGCGTCAAATGGCACCGGTGGCAGCTGGTCGCGGCGGCGGCGGCGTGTCGGCCTCTCAAAGCCGAAGGGGCGCTCGTCGGCACAGCGGCGGCCTGGGCTGCGGCGATGGCGGCTTCGTTGGCCCAAATCACGAGCGATCGCGTATCTCACGCACAATGTCACACAGCGCGATCTGAGAGTTCCAATAAGTTTTTATGCGAGCACAAATCTCGGAGAGTATCGGTCTAATTGCCAGTGGTGGCAGAGTTCAAAATTTGATACTCGGAAAGAGTTTCTCCCGGCTATCGAGATTAAACAAGACAGAATTTGCACGGGGCAATCCCAAATCGCTCCCCAGAGCACGCGATGCCGGAGGTACCTCGACCTCTCTCCTCCGCTCTCGCCACCCAAGTCTCTCGTACCCTCACTTTGTGTGTTTTTCCCTCTTTCCCCCCCCCCAAATTTTCGCAGATATTTCGAAATCATCCCTTCCCCACAGAATTCTACCCCTGATTGGTTGAGTGTGATGGCGTCTTAACTATTTTTTTAGCCAACCAGCTCCGGCGATTCTGGGAATTTTCCTTACTCTGTCTCATTCCAAAAGCCCTCTTCGTCTATCGAAGAAAGTAGGTCAAGAAGGGTGTGAGACATGATCGTTGTACCCCGAAGGTTGCAGTGAATTACAACTTTGAGCTTCCCAGCGCGAGTGACAGCCAAAAATACCGTGACGGGCACGCGCCGCGAATCTATACAAATAGTTCTGGGGCGCCAGAGATCCCGAACAAAAGGTCTCCCTCGTCCCGTGGTGCCATAAACATTCGTGGAGGGCGCGTGTCGCGCGCTTGCGGGCGGTCAGCGGGGCACGGTCGGTTCTCTCCACGCACTAGCCTTCTGCATCGGCATTTTATTTATGAAAATAATTCGCAGAAGAACTAGCGTACCGCTACAATATATATATATATATATATATATATATATATATATATAGAATTAGAAATATAATATAGAATATATATATATATATCTTGTCAGCACCGCGGGCCCTCGCGGGTGGCGTCGGGGCTCGATCTGACGATCAGAACCCCCCCTCTTACCTTCACTCACCTGATGCAGTTGCCGGGCTAGCTCAGGAGCAGTGATTCTCTAACAAAAAAAATGGGGGCCTATGGATGGATGCTCTTTGCTCGTGAAATGAAACTCGTTGAGGTTAGAGGTAAAAACATAATTTAATTAACTAAACACACACAAAAAAAATAAATTCTATAACTAATAATCCCTCTCTTTCAAACCCATTGATATCCCGCCCCTCTTTCCTACTTATCCCACAACTCCCAAAATAGCCTGAATTTAACCCTCCCCTAGATTTCCCTCTACTTAAAATTACTTTCTTTACATACTAGATGATAACACAGGGTAATACAATAACAAAAAGATAGGAAATACAGTTTTGAAGATTTTTCTTCAATAGCCAAAGCGCGGCTCGCTTACAGTGCTACACAGGTCTCTGTTCTGGGTCATTCACAAAAGTCTCGCGAACAAAAGACCGTGTTTGAATGAAGTCCATGGGGTCGGTGCTCGAACTTCAGATGACGTCACCGAGGTTTCCTTTGGCGGCGGTGAAAGCGACGCCGGCAGTGGATCGCAGCTGGCGTGGAGGGACCCTCGCCGACGGGGCGAGGACAGGCGACAAAGGCGGAAACTCCAACACAGGGGTCAGCTTTGCCGCAGGCGCGGACGTGACGGTGCGGATCGAGTTGAACGATCTCGATAACGCGCGGCGCGAACTGCTCTGCTCATACAGGGATTGTCTTTTAGGCAGTCGAGCGAAATTGCTTTTCGCTAAATAAAGGAAACGGCCCCCGTGACGTAAAGTGGCAAATAGTTCGCTGCGGGCACTGGCCGGTTGCAAAATCGCGCACTAGATACAACAATAGCTCGTGACAACTTAAAGTTCCACGGGTGGTAGTGAACGCTCACCGGTAGCAATTCTACGCTTCACACCACAAACACAGCACACCGAAAATGGTTATGTCCCTCGCACCGCAGAGGTGCGTGCACCCGCTCTCTCCACCCTTTTCCTCCCCGAATCTATTCTCGAGTGTCCACCTCGTGCCCCTTCACTTGCACGCGAAGCCTCGGTAACCCCCACTCCTTCCTACTTCATCGAAAGTTCTAGAACAATTTTGGTTCAAATTTTGAGAAGTGCATCTCCATTGGCCAAAGTTTACTGCGTTTAATTTTATTTCAGCCAATGTTCGGAAGCGTTTCCTGGCTGAAGTTGGTGTAAAATTCCACTCAACCCTCTCTCTCTAACGTCGGGGGGGGGAGGGGTCGCCTGGGGATGTGGCGGCGCCAGAGAGGCGAAGATCGGGTCATAATTCTCGTGTACCCTAGCCCGCTGCCGGACAGGGGGCGCTGGGGGACCCCTGGGCTTGCACGTGTCCGAAACAAATCGCTTCACGCCCTTCAACCTCCACGCACAAAGGGAGCTTCGTAAACTCGGGACAGGCTACTGCGTCGCGTGTTTAATATCAATTTCTTTCTTCTATTGACTATTCGGTATCGTCACAATATATATTCTAACACGCCTCTTGCTCTCCACAACATTTGTGCCTGCGTGTTTGAATGAATGCTCGCGTTGAAACGAGCTTTTCTCAGGAGGCAGGATCTTTAGGGTATGAGAAAGGTATGAACCCTCGACACAGAAATCAAAATAGATGAGTAACCAAAGCACATACAGGTTCTTTAGTTTAACTTGCAACTCATGTCTGAGAGTACTTGTTCTTCTTTTGGTAATTTGGCAACCGCGTCTCTTTTACACCTTTCAAGACAGCCCTGTCTGGCACGTCGGGACAGCAGAGGAGGCAACCGTCAGGTCATAAGCTGCAGCAAGTTTCCTGTTTCTTTGTTGATCCCATTCAAGAGTGTCGGCGGGCAGGTACACGGCTCTCATGCCGAAATATTTTCACGCTGCACAGAGTGGGTGGGGTGGGGTGGGGTGGGCTGAGGCATGAGAGTGGAAACAAAACGTCTCTTTAAGCAATTCTGCCCAGTATGCTGAAGAAACAAAACTGTAATATTAATGTGGAGGGGAGTTATCGATTTATTTACAGCAACGTAACAATAATTATTTAAGTAAAGCCAGCTCAGAGAGAAATCGAAAAGATATATCGTGAAATATTACCGCCTAGCTCTTCATTTTTTAACAATAATAATAATGTATTATTATTATGGAATCTGCATATTAAGCAAATAAGAAAACTTTAGTAACAGACAATAAACATACCTAGAAATGTTATGAGAGTAATTACCGCAGAGGCCATAAGTTAAAAATCGAGGTGGAGCGTAGCGGAGCCGAGATTTTTAATTTGGACGAGGCAGTAATAACACTGTAACATTTTGTGGTATGTTCAGCATTTTATCGGCCAATCTCACGATTTATGCGAAAATTTATATTACTGCGATAGTAAACATGAATTCTGTTGTTGCGGCATGTTACTATGATATTGTGGTGTATTGCTTGCGATATATCTATTTAAACAATATTCGTATACCGTGGTTTGAAAAAAGATGGATACAAATAATTCTCCTGAAGTTAAAGATAACTAAAGAAATGACGTTAGGTGAGGAAGTTGGCGCGTCGATTTCCAGTGGTGACACCTCAGATCGTCAGTAAATATGATTACCGAAGAAGAGTTTCATTTGATGGAATGGTAGGAAAATGAAACTAATTTACCTAAAACACATTTTAACTGCACTATTAAAACCTATTACAATGAACAGTAATGATCTCAAAAACTAATATGCGTTACTTTTATTCTGAATTATTTGAATCTGATTTGTTTTCTACACCGACATGTTTCTTTCTTAATAAACATTTGACTTGCGATGAATCAATGGTTGTTTATTCACGTTGCCAAAGATGTTAAAACCCGATGCTAAGGATGTTAAATTGCTTAACATACAGATAGGTACACACCTGTAGGGTAGCATGTTAAAATGGGCTAAAGACGCATGTGACCGATAAAATTATTCAAAATACTAATAAAATGTAACTAAGTAGTACATTAATAATTATTGAAAATAATTAATAAAAAGTAATAAAATATAATTATCTTAAAATGACAAAAAACTGACAGTCGGGTAAATGCTCAAAGTGACCACCGTTTATGAAGAGACAGGCGTTTGTTCTTTTCAGTGTAGTGGCTGCAGTACGTTGAAGAGTAACAAGGACAGAATACGTGCTTTCTCTTTCTTCCAACTAAAATTAGACACATTCTCTCAGCCCGAAATCTGAGGGCACGCGACCGGGCTTCGCTAAAAGTGAAAGGGCGTCGAAGGTATTTCACGCGTTGCCAAATTGGCAAAACAAGAGTTGGTGTTTCCAGACCTGGGTTGCAAGATACGATAAAGACCCGGTATATTCCCCAAAATATGAAGTTGTACAAAATCATACACATATGCTCCCTAATTACTAATGATCGTTCCCGATCACAAACGGCTTAACCTAGGTTGTAAAACGGAAACTAATTGCAGTGCCGTTCATTCGACAACGTCAAAGTAAATCTGTAAACTAATAAAGTTTAAGAAGAAAAATGTACCCTCTGGTTTTCTTTGCTTTTGCCTTTGCTTCTACCTTCATTCGTTCTTTCTCCGTGCACGGACCCTTAAATGAACTTGTTCCCTTAATTGATTCTGCGATGCCCACAAGTACTGAGTTCTGAATCACTCGCAGGTTAGCAAAGCATAAAAAAATACAATTATCTCAGCAATATTGAAGTGTCTACTATAGCATACCAATTTACCATTAAATTAATCTTTACATTTACACATTCATAAAACAATTTCACAATTTAATGTTCCCCGATTACGTAATGAAATGAAATTTTACATTAATTGCAGCAAAAACAGTACAAGGAATTCAATTTGAAAACAGAGAAATGAAGTGTGATCAAATTAGTCCGTAGAAATTTTAAATTTTATCACTTTCTGCCTAATTAATTGCCTTCTTAATAACAGTTCAGGAAGCCTCTAACTCTTCGTACGACAGAGCAAGAAGGGAAAAAATGTCGCAAGTTCCTTTACCTTTGCAGCGTTTCTTTTGGTTCGTGCATCACGGTCTCTCATGCTTCGACTGCCCTCGCGTCCTCTTGCCGACGTTTCTCAGCCTCGCTGCTACGAAGTCCAATTTTCACATCCCGCGGCGATCCACGCCCTTCGCACGTACTCTTCGGGTCGTCCGCTTCGCGTGCACACCAAAGCCCTTCTCTCGTTCGGCTCTTCCTCCGCCTGAGTTCTTCTTTCCCCTCTTCTCTCCAGCCGCACGAACGTACACGCCCACGCACCACCGCAAGTCTCTCGGGCTTTGCAAATTGAATTTTTGCGTCGGTGAACCCATGTGTTGTAATTGCGCTTTAAAGTGACTGCAGCGCTAGCCAAATCACGTTTACTGCTTCAAGTTCGTCCAGCGAATTTTGCACCACTTCTTAACTTGGCACAAAATTATTTAAGCCTGTCCTCTGCTCGCGATGCGTAATCTGGGCAATGCACATCGTTCTTTCTGGATAGTTCCACGAGCCACACTCGCCTCACATCAATTTTCTCCGCACTGTAGCAAATTCTCACATTACTATTTCCGAAAACTCCCGTATTCACAAAGTACTTTTCCTGAATCATAAGCTCGCATGAACTACCATCACCTCAGCCACTGAATTGTTAACGCTGGTTTCACTTACTACCACAATCATAAGAGCTTGTTTCACTTCAACTACCGAAAGGCGAGAGAGCTTGTCCACCGTATTTACGGTGTCGATAGGGGTAAAACGTGAGGGGGGGGCTTTTCATTTCTCCACCCGTTCACAGCCGCAGAAAAGCCTCTCCACGAAGTCGCGCTCCGCCGCTTTGACCAGCCACGGACAGATGGCGTACCTACTGACCGCTTGGTCTCGCGCTCCGTGTTCGCGCCCGCTCGTAAACTGAATTAAGATGGGTGGTTATGGTGATATGGGACATATTTCCCATATCGCTGCATTGCCCTTTCCTCTCCTCTTTAAAATTTTCCCGGCATAAACAAAATCTTCCGCTGGTCTTAAATTGTAAAATTCACAATTTCCCATGACTGCTTATGGTGATATGGGGCATATTCCCCATATCGTTACAATATGTTGTGACATTATGGGTTCATACGAGCCCTTAACGCTACCATCAGCCACGTAGAAACACCTACGAACAGCGAAACGAATATACGCGGCGGAGCAATGGCCTGTAAACGCGCCATCTGTGAACAGCTGACCGAATGAGAGCGCTCGAACTAGCGAGTAATGTTTTCCGGGGAGGTCAAGGAAGGAGGAGAAAACCCCGCCCCTGAAAATTCCCCCAGGCGCGGTGACATAAATACTGCAGCACATCTTGGCGGAGAGTTCTTCTATTATGGCGACAGCAGCGAAAGTTGAACTGGTGACTACACAACTTAGGTGTAGAATAGGAGTGTTATTTTACCCGTTGATAGCCAGAAAGTGAATAGGGACGAGTTGATGCAGTTAAAAGCATTCTAGTAGCACCGTGAACGAATTAGCATAGGAGCGAGAGTGTGTTAAAAGTTTAAGCTGGCAATAAGCTCAAAATTGCCCAAATTCGCGCAGAAGAACTAAATTGTATCCAGCACGATCATACGGCACATAACTACTTTTGCACACGTCAAAAGTGTGGTAGCTAGGCCGCGCATGCAAGTTTGAAGCAGCGCCGCATAAATTTCGTGAAAGCTGGATGAGCGATTATATTCCAGTGAGACGTAAGAAGAGAAGAAGAAGTAGAAGAAGAAGAAGGAGGAGGAGGGCGATCCGAAGGCTCAAACGTACGTGAGAAGTGTCTGGTCCGTGACGAGAGACAGGGCGTGTAGGGGAGAAAGAGGTGGAACCAACGCGGGACAGCGGGCGTACGGCGAGCGCACAAGAAGTCGGCACAGCGCGGAGCGACGGCGTCGTACTCTGCAAGGTCATCCGGCGGCGAGCGAGGCGGTGTTGGTGAGAAAACGAAGTCCTCCGTTTTGCAATACTGTCGGTAGGAGAGAAAGGGGAACATTTAAAGAAAACGAGAGAAACTGTCCAGAATAGGCGTGGCAGTTTGGAATCAGAATCAGTGTATGAAAAGTTATCCATGCCGAGAGTTTTTTACCTTGTACTGATTTACTAAATAAGTTTTGTTTCAAGAGGTTGTATAGTTTGTGTATTGTTTGGGGAGAGTTAAAGTTTTGTAATATTGTTCAAAGTAATTTCTTGATGTAATGTGTAAAGAAGACGAAATCGCTAGCGCAGCTGTAGAGTAATATTTTTTTTAATCCGTGCACGGGAAATTTAAGAAGGTCAGTCAATCAAAGGTATTGATTAAAATCACAGAGATATAAGGTCAGTCAAGCAGAGCTCTTGATTTAATTTACGAAAGGGTGTAATTCAAACGAGAGTATTAATTTAAATCAGAGATAAGGAGGAGTGAAAACCTCCAGTTATTTTATTTCATTCAGGCAGTCAAGGTGACGCCGAATTTCTGTTCTGTTCGTTTTTATGTGTTTTTTTTTCAGTGAACAACCAGATCTTCATTTATTGTACATAAAGTGTGTTCATTTCTCTGTAAAATTGTGCCACTGTGTCGTTATTTGATGAAAATATACGCTGTTTTCGTTATCCATCTGATTTTATTGTGTCAAGGGTTCAGACCTTTCTCATACCCGAAAGATCCTGCTTCCTGAGAATTCAAAGCTCGCTTCATGAGCATTCATACTAGCAAGCTCGACGTACAAGCGTACTGAGATAAGTACGAGGGTAGGTGGGTGTATTAGAATATACATATATACGGTCAACATATATATATTTTTTTTGACCGTATGGTCAAAACACCAGCATTAGGCAAATCACAGCATTTGAAAGTGGCGCGCAGACAATGAATCGACCGCGGGGTGAATCAAACCGGACCGGTGATCGAGCGCCCGGAACGAAGGATTCGTGACGACACATCGAGCGGAGGAGAGTCGAGAGAGAATGGCGGACAGGTAACGAGTGGAGGAGACGACAGAGGAGCGATGTGAGGATGTTGTGGAAGAAATCGGGACTAATCGGGGTAATGTGTGGTCAAAGGAATGAGAAGTGTGACAAACTCAGTAAGGAAAGTGATTAAGGATTGTTATAAATGTGTTAGAAAAGATAAAATCACGAAATTTAGTTATAGAAGTGCAACGTTGGATAGACACGAGGGCGATACTGCATTTGTGACAAGTCGACGTAGCTGTGCGGGTGCGGAACCGAATTGTGGGGGTGCCTGTAAGCCGAAACTGGAATTCCGACGTGTGTGAAGAGAAATTGGTGGCGGATACAACGCCGGTGTGCTAGAACGGACCGTTAGCGACACGTGTGCAGACGCAGAGCGACGGCGGCGCCAAGGCCACCTCGCGGCAGCGGCCACGGGGGACAGCACGTGGCGGTTCAGGATGCTCATTGGAGTGATAAAGAAAAGTAACAGTGTCTGTGATGAGAGTGGAAGGCATGCAGTTTCAGAGATGGAAATATAATGAACGGGAATAATAAATGTAAACAATAGGAACAATCAGACATATAATATAAAAGTGTTTAATTAGTGTTCATTAATGATCTACGATCATCTTGGTAATGTTACTTGTGTTATTAATGTAAATTGTTATTCTCAATAAATCCTTGTCTGTGTAATAATAGAATTATCGAATTCAGACATGCTGATTAAAGTATCCACCTAAAAGAATTCCTATACCCTAATGAACCAAAAATTTTATATGTGCATCCCGAGAGACCGACAAGGGTAAGTACGGTCACTATATATATATATATATATATATATATATATATATATATATATATATATTGACAATTCGATAAAAGGAAATACTTCACGACTTGTTCATTGAAAAAATAGGCTACATTTTTTTCGAACAATAATCTAGAGGTTTTGCATTTTGGTCTCTTACTAACACCTTTTAAATTATTTTCCAAAGTCGCCAAATTTTTATATTTAGAGTTTAATTTTTTTCGTTTTTTTTCAATCATTGTCAAACTGATTGTGAAACTCGTACAAACACACCACATCACTAGCTAGTGGCTGCACCCAGTGGTTAGAGAAGGGGGAGGAAAGCGAAGAGGGGGTGGTGATGCGGAGGACTGTAATGGGGCCTTCTCTATCCAATGTGATTCACGCCGCGCCGGACCGTGCTGCCCGGGACGGGGGGAGAGGGATTGGGCTGGTTGAATGGATGGAATCTGAGTTGACGGGTTTAAGTAATCAAGAAATTGGCCTTGCACATGTTTATTTGCCCTTTTTTACAGCTGTGCGGTACTTCTCCTGGCTGGAGTGATCTGCGTTGCCTGCGTTGCCGTCTGCGTTGCTGAGTTGTGATGTTGCAGGAATACAGGTCCCGCACAGTGTGGTTTCGGGCTCGTAAGCAGCCTCCCTGCAGCGCACGCGGCCCAACTCCGATGGGTAGGACCAGGGAGCCCCACACGGTCATGCGCCACCCTCAGGTGTGGGCGGTCACGGCACCCTCAGGTGTGAGAGGCACCGTTTGGCGAAGCTCACGCCGACGCACCGCACCCGCACCGACAAATGAGAATAGTGCCGAACTGCCGCGGGCAGCGTTGCGCGTTGCGCGAAGCGCAATAACGAATTTGATACTTGATTCTCCACTGCCGAGGGCAGCTTTGCGAGACGCGCGAAGCGCACTAACGAATTTGATACTTGATTCTCCACTGCCGAGGGCAGCTTTGCGAGACGCGCGAAGCGCACTGGCTCGATCACGCGCTGAGAAAATGTGAACGGTTGTTCCGGCTGGCGGAGCGTCGACGAGTCCCTTCTCGCGGGGAATGTCCCGTTAGAGCTCTTTTGCAGATACGGGGGGAAGAGCCTTCTGGAGGGGGTAGCAGGCCCTTCGGTGACCTGTGGGTGGCCGCCGGGGAAGGGGGAGGCGGCGGCCGTGGGCGCGCCGGCTCCGCGCGGCGGGTGTCTGCAGGAGGAAAAGACGCCTGCGCGGGCTTTGCGGTGTGTACGGAACATAGACTCCCGGGCTCGAAGCCGAAGGCGAGAATGAGAAGTGGGGGGTGAATTAATTGTTCCGTACACGACGCGAACGCCCGAGTTACATTTCTGATGGGAGTGGGCACAGGCGATGCACTGCGCGTACATATTCACCTGTGGCAGTTTTCACTTTAACTACTCTTACACGATTGTCCGCCCCAGGCATTATCTGTGTAATTCGCCCTAGGCGCCAATGACAGGGCGGGAGCTGGTCATCCGCAAGTAACACTACCGTGTCTACCTTTAAATTCTGAGACGTTGATTGCCACTTCTGCCTTCGCTGTAATGAACTGATATAGGTTTTTGACCAGTGGTCCCAGATCTGCTGTGTCAGTGCTTGAATTCTCTTCCAGCGTTGCATGTGATCAATATTCTTAGAGACTGGCTTGTAAACCGGAAGTGCTTCGATTGGTCGCTGAATGAGAAAGTGACCAGGAGATAGATAGTTTGAGTCGTCTGGATCTTCAGTCATTGGCATGATAGGCCGCGAGTTAAGAATTGCTTCGATTTTAGCAGTCAAAGTGGCGAGTTCTTCGAATGTGAAAATTCGATTTTTGACTGTTTTTCTTAAAATTGTCTTGAATGATTTGACTGTTGATTCCCAGAGACCACCCATATGAGGAGACCGCGGGGGAATGAAATGCCACTGAATGTGGCGCGTTGCACCGGCTTGCTGTAATGTGGATTGTACCACAGGGTTTGCGAGAAATTTGTACACTTGCGCAAGTTCTTTGTCCGCTCCCTTGAATGTACTAGCATTGTCTGAGTATATAGCTCGCGGGAGACCCCTGCGACTAGAGAATCGATCTAATGCTGCGAGAAAACGCGGCGGTGGTGAGATCCGATACGACATCGCAGTAGACTGCTTTAGTACACATGCAGACGAATAACGCAATGTAGACCTTTGTAGTGACACGTGATCTGGGCCCTCCGAGGCGGGCGACCATAGGACCCATATAATCGATACCGGTGTTTTCAAATGCCGGAGATGGCGTAACTCGGGCAGCAGGAAGCTGACCCATTGCTGGGACGCGAACAGTTTCTTCTCCCTAAAGCATGTAATGCATTTTTTCAATACATTTCGTATAGTTTGCCTTGTACTTGGTATCCAGTACCTCTGCCTAATACTTGCCATGACCGACTGCGTGCCTGCGTGAAGTAATTTATGATGCACATGTACTATGAGAGACTTAGTTAAGTGATGTTTAGACGGCAAAATAATTTGGTGTCTTTGATCGAATGGTAGGTTCGATGCAGCTAGGCGCCCGCTAATTCTGATTAAGCCGTCCGCGTACAATGCAGGTGCTAGCGGGGCCAGGGGGCTCTTTACTGATACTTCCTGCCCGGTCTGCAAGGAGTGCAATTCGGACGCGAAAGAATCTGCTTGTACGACTCTGGCTGCGAGCAGTTCAGCTTGCTCTATTTCACTGACTAATTGACTGCCGCTTCGTCTGTTTTCCTTGTGCCGACAGTTGTGAACAAACCGGAAACACCAGCCTATAGTCCGGATGATGTCCGAATACTGTGAATATTTCTGAATAACCGACATGAGCCTGAGGAGGAAATCTCGCGTGAGTGGGGGCGGCATGTGAGATCGGTTCTCTGCTGCTTGCGCAACGGTAATGTTTGTCACAAACTGGGGGAGGTAGGTGCCGTCTGTGCCGCCGAGGTGGCTTCCGTTTGCCTGCCAGCGAACTCGTTAGGTTTCGAAAGCCAGGCCGGGCCTGACCACCATAAAACTGAGGCCTTAAGATCTGGAAGAGACATTCCGCGAGAGAGGAAATCTGGCGCGCCGACTCCGCGCGGCGGGTGTCTGCAGGAGGAAAAAGACGCCTGCGCGGGCTTTGCGGTGTGTACGGAACACCCAGACTTCTCGCAGACTCTTTCAGCGCACAGTGTGTCACAGCCCAGAGTACTGGGTCTATCTGACATCCTCGTATGGCCTTGAGCAATGCGGCTTTGGTCAAGGGGTTACGTTTCTCAACGCGAAACAGAGAGAAACGTGATATGAAGCCATTCCCGTACACATATCCAAGCTTAGTGAGTCGGGAGAGGGAATTCCCCTAAGGCCTACGCCTTGAGAAAACAAATGACCCCAAGGTCGAATTCTATGAAAACAGCGGAAGCCCCTTTCCTTCACTGTACGTTTGCCACGTGTGAAACTCATATACCATGGACAGAGATTAAAACAGGCTTGCATATGCATTCATTTCATTTAGAGTATCTCGCGTCTCCCTGCGAGCTGCATTAAATTAACAGAAATTCCGTTTTACGAAGGTATTTTCCCCCTGCAGGACATGAAAAAGCGTTCCGTTTCCGCGTTGGACAGATTCCGTTTTATGCTGTGTAAAACTCCGTTTATCTTCATGGTCCGAAGAAATTTTACGGTTAAGGCAGGTTTCCGGCTTGTTCAGGTTTCGGTTTAGACAGATTTTACTATATATATTGAGACGAGTCGTAGATTGACTCACACAAGATTTATGATAAAAAGAGGGGGACAGGAATTCTTATTCGGGAATGGGCTCCGGATCCAATCACGTGCGCACTGGAAACTTGAGGGTAACAAGAACTTTTTTATTACATAAACAATCACCATACAAAATTGGTTGCCTTTGGTGCTCACAGGAGCATTTACTCTGTTTCTTCCCGTGCTAGATTACATCCCATTTACAATTTCCCTGTTGTCCCGGGGCATCACTACTTTATTCTGATTCCAATATTTGGGGGGCCTCAACTCGAGATCACTGTTAGTTACTGGCTAATTAATTCCCCTCCCAACCTCCCGACCGCTTTTACTGACGACACTCCAGTCTGAATCAGGTCGTTTCATGCTCGCCCCTCCGCCGTTGGGCCGACGCCACGCGCCGCAGGAACCCAGCGCGTGGAGGGGAGCCCCGCAGTGCCGTTCCTGGCACTTGTTCTATGCGTTGTCTTCTGACGTGTCTTGTCGCGCCACTTCGCCCTTCGGGTAATTCCGCTTCCTTCGGCTGCGCTCGGAAGGGCGGCCGACGTTTCGCCGCCGCCGGTCGCCTCTCAACCCACTCGTGGTCGCAGTGGTCTACTGCGAAACGTAACCAGAACGTTTCGACTGCATCGGTACGTTGTCCTCCCCAACTACTGTTTTCTCGTTCTCTTATATCACAGTTTCTAGCTTTTATTGTAATTGTCGTCGACTGCTCACCTTAATTGCACTTAATGATGTCGAATACTTGTATACCTTGTTCCATTCCTCTACACTGTTCTGCTCTCTCCACGTGTTGACCATTCACCGCTGGTGATACTCCACTCTCTTGTGCCTGTTTTGTCTCGTCTCACTTCTCAACTAACGCTTCCACTTTTATAACACACTTCCTATCTCACAACGCCTTCCCAGATCTATTGCACAACGCTCACTTTCATTGTTCTCTCCGGTAGATGTTCCGTACTTCCCCGCACGTCTGCACTTCATGAATCTCTCTCCGCCACTGTTCACTCTTCCTTCCGCACGTTACGCAAACGTCCGTCCTCTACCTCCGCCATTGCTCTACTCCGATCCCGTGCTCGTGATTCGTGGCCTCCGGTTCTTCGCGCTGAACCGGCTCTGGCCCCCGCCTCCGCCGGCGTGCCGGCCTCTGCCGCGCAGTTCAAACGTATGATATGCATCGGAACGCATTGTTATCGTATTAGTGATAACCATTCGTTTCAATATATATATATATATATATATATATATATATATATATATATTTGTATATAAGTTATTGTACATTTTTATTCTGTATGTATTTTATTTCAACGACATTCATACGAATGCACGTTCTCAGTTCAACACAGCTGCGCTCTGCCCGGCCGTTCTCAGAACACTCCGCCCCAGTGACACCTACGGGAATAACAGCAGTCAGTGGAATGCACTATTATATCCTTTGCGAACTTAATCATGCAATATGCAAGTAAATTCTTAATATTTAATAACATGCATTTTGATGTAATGTCCTCCAATTAACAACGTGAGGAACAACATTTGTTACAATACGACGCCACTTCCGACTGGCTCTTGTCGGTTCGCGCGCGAGACGCCGCTGCACAGACGGGAGCACTTCACACGGACTTCAGTCTTGAGCAAGCTCTTATACGGCGCGGTCACAGTCACGCTCTCAGCTCCGTGTACGGACGCAACATTGCAAATACATGTTTAAACATTGTTCGTCGTGCCACAACGGTTGTTAAGGGAGACGCTACCTACTACTCCACGTCTTCATATGAGACAGTGAGTAATTTCTTCACGTTATGCAATCTCGCAACGTTTTAAATTCGTACAGTCCGGAGCTAGTTGCTATACGGTGCAGTCGCTGTGATGCTCTAGGCTTCATGTATGACGCAAACCTTGCAAATACATGTTTAAACATTGTTCATCGTGCCACAACAGTTAAGTGCGACGCTACAACTACTACTCCACGTCTACATACGTGACAGCGAGTAATTTTTTCACGTTGTGCAATCTCGGAACGTGTAAAATTCGCATTAATGTTGACTGTACATTGCTTCGGCTATTGCGTACTGTGTTGCATGAGCCTGTACTGTGTTATCTTCAGTGACTTTTTTATTTGTTCCATTACTAATTTATACGTATACGCACACTGGAACATATACTTAACTCTGCTACAATTCACATGTAACTGAACTCGTGTGTGCTACTCTACAACTTTACTTATTGTGCGATATTTGCTCTCTCACTCCGTGCTGAGTTATGAGAACAGCAAGGCTATCATGCCAGAATTAGTGGCATCATGTATTACGCCAGTAATTGGTTCATGACATGTGAATTGCCTTCCATGGGCGCTCCACCTGGTGCATCGCTTTGTCTGGCTACACGGACTCCCCCCCTCTCCCCACAGGCCTGACTAGGAAGGAAATGTAAGTGAGATGCAATTAACTCCCACGCATTTCACTCAACAATGCATCACCTTACAGTCTTCAACCTCGCTTCTTTTACTTTGGCACAATGTTTACATTCTTCCCAGTAATTAAAACCACTGCGTATAGATGGTCATACCCCAAAAGTCAAAAACTATGTACTGCATAATTTGACCTCTTCGAAAGACAAGTATGTCGAAGGAGAAGAAATGAAAAAAAAACAAAACAAAGGATGTATCTCTATTAGTGAAAGGTTGAAAATAGTGTTGCTACAACAGCACATATTTTTCGCGTCGTTTCTAACTTTCAAAATTTTCGTAAAATCAGAGAGTAAAATGAAAATCAAGCGACATTTTTAAGTATCTTTGGCCCTATCCGAGGAAACAATTGAAAAAAAGAGCAGTTTCTCACAAAAAATACTCAATATCTTTACTTTAAGCAATACACAAAACTGTTTTTGTTTTAAAAAATCACATGACCTTATACAAATTGTACGTACCAAGGCAAGAACGTTTTCCTGCAGAAAACGGAATGAAGGCGAATGAGTCTCGTTCGGCAGAGTTCTCAGGAGAAAATCTTTCTGGGTCAAAAACCTGTGGATCTGGGTACAACTGGGGGTTCATATGCACAGTCCTTGGAGATATAACCACATTAGCTCCTGCAGGAACAACGAGATCGGCTGCAAAAAAACAACAAAACACACATTAATTCGGAGGTTGATAAGTTACGTTACAATGGAACGTCCGTTTTCATGAACAATGCCTTTGAAAAAATCTGACAAAAACAAATGTACTGTAACTTAAGTCATGCATATGTAACAAATAATGGACATTTGATTAACACGTTACCAATATCCCAAAACTTTTAACAAAACTACATTCAATATTACGAATTGTGACGTCTTCCTCACCTTTATTAAACAGTTGTAATCTGAGGATTCTTGGGACCCATGATGGCTTATTTAGTACTCAATAAACAAACACAAAACAATGCATTTAGTCCGGTAAGTGTAGTGCATGTTATTTCCCGAGAGGTATAGGTTCTTCTCTCCCTCTGGAACATGCGATCCGCTGTCTACGGCGCGTCGGAGGTTAAGAATGAAGAACGGTCTGTTACGGTGACAGTGATGCCAAATGTGGCGCTTTTCTGCTGTATTGTTTGAACCAAAAATTACCCGCTCGACGATGTTGACGAATCCCACGAAAGGGCGGAGCGCTAGTTTGGCGTTAAATTAGTTTGTCTCGAACATTCCAATTTTATGAAAACGTATTTTCCTCCTTTTTCTCAAATCCAAAACTATTCTTATAAGACTCCGGTACACACGGAACATTTCTGTTAAGCTTCTCACGCCGTTTGTGCTTCGAAATGTGCCATTAAATAGCACACAGAAATATTAATTTAACATGCTTCACTATTTCAATTTCAATATTTAAAACAAAAGCCAACTACATGGAGTTGCGAAAAGGCCAAGGCTGTTGTCCCCTTACTATCAGTACAGATATTTTGTATTACGAAAAAAATATTTAAAATCCCTTCGACGGCAAAAGAAGCGAAACTACCTGATAAAACTGATCTGATTCTAGTAAAACCGAGATGCCTCGCGCCTGGATAGTAGGTCATATGTTTTTAATTAATTTTCTAATGAAAAAGAAATTAAAGACAAAAAAGTAAATTAATAAATATACTACACCCTACAAACCCAAATGAAGGAAAGTAAACGCAATTACATTTATTTTTGACGTGATTAAACCATAAATAGCAATTCCAACACAATGAAACGCGGAAATACAAGTAAACAAATGGGACGCATTCTTTCTGAGCACAGTATGATCGACAACCGAAGCACGTGGCACCGTTGCTGTGGCTGATCCGACAGCGGAACGTACAAAAAATAATACATTCCCTTCCTACAAAAATAATACATTTTAAAGATAATTGCCGCCTATTGTTGTTAATACATAATGTCTTGAATGTATAATTTTATTAACATAATTGTTGTGAAAATTTATGTTAATAAGGATTTAAAACAGTTTTGAAATCTTAAGACAGGAGATGTTTCTTTATCGGAAAAGCCCGAAAGGCCTGGTTTTTCATTCATATCCTCGGACAGCTACATGTCGGCTTCCGGGGTTTTCTCCTTGAGGTTGCTTCTCCAGCAGACCCCGACCATCCGGGACAAGCACGAGGCTACCGACTGCTCTCCAGGCGGATAACTTGGTGCATGATGTGAGTACGAGGAAGGAAAGATCACGCGCGGTTCTTGCCTTCTGAGCTTACTGCTCCGGCATTCGTCTGATATTGGTAGCGGAAACTTCCGAAAACGACAAAACTATTCATTGGAGCGGCCGGATGCTATTCTATATGCATTCTCCTCCAGACCAAGGTTGAATTCGACCTGGCTATGGGTAACGTTCTTACCACTGAGCTATCGCAGTCGGTTCACTAAATCGATTATTTCAAAATAATCCGAATGGAATGGGTTGATGCTCACTCTACCAGAAAGGAAGGGCAATTGAGTCAAACGCATGGGCTGTTTTGTGAAGGATACGGAGATTCTGGAAATGAGTGGCCGAATCAGGCGGACGAGTTCGTCACAGAATATTTTCTTCGACTGATCGAAAAATTGTCCTGAAGTAAGATTCGTATAAAACCTCAGTGCCTTTCATATTGTGACGATACCGAATAGTTGATAGAAGAAAAAAATTGATTTTAAACACATGACATAGTAGCCTGTCGCGGGCCTACGCAGCGCCCCCCTTTGTGTGCGCGAGGGTCGGGCCAATTCGCGCCGCACACGTGCGAGGAGAGGTTTCCCCCGCGCTCCCTGTCCGGCAGGGGGCTAGGGTACGAGAATTACGACCCGATCGGCGCTTCTCTGGCGCCGCCACATCCCCAGGCGACCTGCGGCCCCCCCCGACGTTAGAGAGAGAGGGTTAAGCGAAAATTTTCCATCGACTACGGCCAGAAAACTCTTCCGGACATTGGCCGAAATTAAATTAAGACGCAGTTGCCTTTTGCCAATAGAGAGGAACCTTTCAAAATTCAAACAGAAATCTTTCCAGAACTTTCGGCAAATAAGTAAGGAGAGGGAGTTACAGAGGCTTCGCGAGATGTGACCAAGTGAAAATCAGAGAGAAGTGAGGGGACGGTCTTGAGAGTAGGTTCGGGGAAGAGCGAGGAACGCGCACCACGGCGGTGCGTCGTTCAGGAGCAAACCCCGCTGGCGTGGACACCTCCGAAGTGTGAGAGACAGTATTGTTCTAATTTTTTTGGTGCGCTGTGTGTGATGCGGAACGCGGAATTGCTCCTGACGGACGTTCGCTATCACGCATGTGGTTTTTTCTGAATTGGTAAAGGACTTTAATTGTGACCAGTGCGCCGGTACTTTTGTTAGGCGCAGAGCAATCTCGTCCGGTCACCTAAAAAGACTATCGCTGATTGTGCGGTGCAATCTTGTGCCGCGCGCGAGTCAAAATTATTCAATTCGGCTTACGTCACTACGCCCGCGACCGCTGCAGAGCTGTATTTCAAGTCTCCGCCTACCTCTCTTCGCCGGCTTCGAGTACGAGTATCTGCCTCCCGCCCCCCCGGCGAGGAGCCTACCGCCAGCTGTGACCTACTGCCGGCCTTTCACCGCCGAAGACGGAGCCCTGATGACATCACCCGAAGGTCGGGCATCAACCCTGCGAAGTCTTCTGAAAACACGGTCTGTTGTCCCCTAGACTCTGGTGAATGGCCCGGATCACAGACCTGTGCCTCATCATAAGTGAGCCGTGCTGTGGCTGTTTTTGAGGATAAACTTCCTAAATTGTATGTTGCTTCTTCCTCTGTAAATTGTACTTTAATTTGTATTGTCTTCTAGTAAGTAAGAAAGTTATTTGAGTGAACAGGGAATCTGGGAAAAAGGGGGGTAAATTCAAGCTGTTCTTTGGCAGTTGCGGGATAAATAAGAAAAAGGGGAGGGATGTCTTTGGGTTTAAGAGGGAAAGGGTATTAGTAATAGGATTTTTTTTGTATATTTCTTCATTTTAGTTAATTAAATTGTAATTGTTCCTCAAAACCTCAATGAATTTTATTTGGTAACAAGTAGCGTCCGTCCATGGGCTCCCATTTCTTGTAGAGAGTCTCTGCGCCTGAGTTAGCCGGCAACTGAATCAGGTGAGTGAGAGAAGGGGGGATCTCGATCGCCCGATCGATCCCCGACGTCGCACGCGCCAGGGCCCGCGCGGTAGTGACAATATACTCACAGGAAACGAGAGGAGTGTCAACGCCTGCTTTTCTCAAGAAGAAGAAGACGGGTGGGTGCATTCTAAGCGTTTCCTTCACAATCATCTCCACGTACTGCATGCGTTGCAGCGCATCCGAAGTCACTTCCGTAGAACCAGCAACGTCGAATATATTCTGAAGTTCCCTCAGGGCCTTTTCCTGAAACATATCATATGTACGGATCCATTCTCAAGAGTTCACGAAACTTCCCTAAAAGCTGTGTTTTTGCAGTTTTAGGCTTGTAAAATTGGTTTTGGCCACCTACAACGGGTCCAACCTACTACGGTACCACTTACGGCACCTACAAGGGTTATCAATAGCTGCTTTTATTCCCTTCGAGAAGACAAACCAATTGACACGATTCTTAACCGGTTCACTCAAGAATACTCTGGAATAATTCAAGAAAACACACGTGTTTTATAAGGGTTTCGGGCATGGAGTACTGTATTGTGTGAGCTTCACGTCGTAGAATTGTGTAAATTGTGTCAGGGGAGACAAACAAATACGAGTGGTTTAATGTATGAAGGAAATGATATAAAAGAAGACGAGTAAAGTTGAATGATGTCAGTAAATATAATAAATAAGATTTATAATAATAATAATGTAACCAGAATTAATTCATCAACATAGAGAAGTTACTCTAAGAACGGAGCAACCAGTTTGACTGAGCAGGAAACAAATGAACGTCATGCAGGGCGATGGCATTGCAAGAGATATGATGAATCCATTTACAAATGAGCTGTCTGTAAAGGGAACGCACTGAAAAAATGAGTGCATGGTCATAACTTGCAGAAATGTTGGCAACAGTGGCCAAGGTGGAGCTGTCAAAGTGGTCCCTTCTTGTAGTAATATCGCCCACTGTACGTCCCACACAGTTTGCGTGACTTTACATAAATAAAATAAACATACTGTCTAACGTTGTAATTTCGGATTAATCATATTGTTAAATCCAACAAGGAACTTACCTGAACATGTGGGTTTTTGGCTAAAAAGTAAAGTGCGAACTGCAGAGTGATGGCGGATGTATCAACACCCTGAAAAAAAAAACATAAAAATGTATTAAAAGCTCATTATTTTTGTGAGAGCCCACATAGTATTACATAATTTTACAGCTAAGAGTGCACATCGGCATCTCTCACACAATTAACAATACGAATAGAATACGAAAGTTGTGGGAATGCTAGTGTTGTTTACATTATTAGTGGATTAATAAATGGACTTCATCTTTGTCAATTTGAATTTATTACAAAGCCCTCTTTGCCAACGTCATCAAACATAGGAAGTCCATTGCTAGAATGACGTCAATGAGGCCGTTGAAAGCCAGATTTCAAAACAAGTTGTCGAGAATGATGTTAATTTTTACTTTCTCGCGCTTAAGAAGGAACTTCTTAAGAAGAGAAAGTTAAGTAATGCTCCGCGAAAAAAAGGCGGATTTTCGGCAGAAAAACTCGAATTACAAAGCTCCGGTAACGAAAAAGTGGACTAATCCAGTTGCTAAATTTAGATAAGAAACTAATGCGTGGTGCAATCATTATCCATGTTTAATGTCTTCTTGATACCGAAAAATCAATTGACGGCAAAACATCCGTCTGTCTGTGAACAAAGCTAGCGGACCGTTCGCCGATTTTCTGCAAAATTGATAATCCCCGATCGATTTGGCTGATGTCGTGGCCCCTTGATATGAAACCGATATTAATTTTGAGGGGTACTTTACATGAAGCTCTTGAGACCTTTTGGAAAAAATTTTCAAAAAGGCGCCAACAATTTTCATTAAATTTCTTTGGATAGTCTGAAGAACGTTTAAGGAATTGCGATGTTTGAAAACTCTGATTTTCGGAAATTGAAAAAACTCAATATTTTTTCGGCGTCTTCCTACAACTACAATTATGAAGATACAATTTTTTTTCTTCATAAAATGTGTTCATCAAAAAAGATCTTCAAATAAGGCCACGTCCGATTTTTCAAAAACTTGCATATTTTTTGCGAAATTATGTGCCGGATTTTATTTATTTAAAACTCGTGTCAATATTTATTCATTTCAAACCAATTTTTCTTAAAACTGCACAACATTTCTTGATTAAATTGGCACCTTAGATAATATAAAGAAAGTATAAGAGATACAGATATCATTTTGGTTCAAATGCCTGATTTTGCAAAAACAAATAAAATCACCCTATTTCTGCTACAGTTGTGAAGATGCATTTTTCGTAATGATAGGTATTTATCAAAAACATATTCAAATAAGGTCACGTTGAAATTACGAAAATTTGAATATTTACGGGGTAATTGGGCGTCAAAATCAATCGCCTGTTCTAAAAATCCTTCACTTCCTGATCGTATTTTCAGAGGTGTTTTTAAATTATTTCACGAATGTTAGAATGTGTATATTATTTCATATTTCTTTGAGAATAGAGATTATTTATTGCAATAACCCTCTCCTGCTGGATATAACATCTTTTAATTTATTTTAATCTAAAAATTGATTTATCAAGAAGAAGTTGGGCAGGAAATTGACTTCATTATCTTCATTACATCATTTCTGATAGTCTACGCTTTTTCTGGTGCAAGTATTTCAGACATTTTAGTAAGGAACTTACTGCCAGTAAGAATGTCAGCATTTCATCCAATACGCTCTGATAAGAAATAGACTTTCCATTTTCCTGTAGCAGAGTATCTATGAATATATTGAACTGCTTTTTGTTTGGATCTGCATCGGTTTCGCTGGTAGCATCATTAGAGGCTTCTAGCTTGTTCTCGTCCTTCTTGAAATTCCCCTTCTTCAGAAAACTATCAGCTCTCGCACGAAGTAGCTCTTTCCGCTGCTCAAAGATCTGCAAATAAATAAGCTTGAAGAAATCTGATATTTATTCATAAATGAAATATTTATTCATAAATGAAAATGCAAACATGCTTTTTATTTTTTAATAGCAAGTAATGTATTAATGTAGCAAGTAATGTATAAATGTTTAATAGCAAGTAAGGGGTTCATTTACAAGGGCAGAAAACTGAGATATCTAAAATTATGTTTGTTGTGACTTTTGTCCGGTTTTCCCTTTTCGTATGCGTACGTACGTACATACGGAGGAATATACGAAGCATAGAGGAAGGTTTGTAATGGTGAGGAAAATCTATTTCCAGATAACAACTGAAATACACGTTTTGGGGTCCCCTAATACTGATAAGAGGTTGATTTCAAAACGTTCATCCGTCCGTTTGGCCGTCCGTCTATCCGTCCGGTGTGTGTGAACAACACTAGCTACTAAAACAAGAGTAGGCTTCTTTCCAAATTAAATAAATCCCTGTAAATCTGGCCCTAGTCAAAAATATGCGACTTTGAAAAACATTATTTAAAATTTGGATTATTTGTACAAGAAACCCCTGGGACATTTTAAAAATTGTCTCAAAATTGCTCCAAACTTTTTCTTTAAATTTCTTGTAAGAGTAGAGTGTACAATTAAAAGGAAGCAAGGGTTCGATTTTCACTGTTAACTTTCAGTTTTCGAAAGTTTTGAAAGTTTTAAATTTTTTCAGCATCTTCCTACAACAAAATTGAAGATAGAGATTTTTCCCTGAAGTAAAATTTTCCCCCTATATTTAATTTTTTTTATTAATATCCTGAACAGTATTCGAAAATTTTAGTATTTTTCGCGCAGTATTGCGTGTAATGTGTGCAATATTAAAAAATAAAAGCAAAATTTTTTTAAATTTTTCCAATCTTTTCCTTTAAACTTTTGGTAAAGATGGTGCTAAATACACAATAGGATGATACAAAACGCTATTCTACTCTATTCTTTTGTTATTTCAAAAATTACAAAAGTGTACTTTTTTCACTAGCCTCTCACGTCGTTAATATTGACACTAGCGTCAATTTCGTCACATTATTGAATTAACAAGTACATGTGCTCTAAATGATTTATTATAAAGTTGTCACGCAAACTCGAAACTTTTCTGTGAAAACGAGCTCAAATTTCCCCAATTTCTGAAAAATTCAAATGCCATTTTTTCAAAAACCACTCCAAAATATTTCGTCAAACTTGTCGTAGATATAGTGCTATTTGCATTGTTTAATATGATATGAAATAAAAGTTCTTTTTTGTTTTTGAAAAAATTACAAAAATGTATTTTTTAAAAAATATCATTTCACACCTTTAATATACATATTTCGAGGAATTTCTATACCTTAATATATTTGTGAGTGGATGTGCTTCAAATAACTTCAAAAACGTTTTTCGAAAACTCAAAAAATTTCTGTGAAAAAGAGCATTAAATGTCGCATTTACACTACAGCTTAAACGATATTTTTTTAAAAATTACTCCAAATTTTTCAATGAAAGTTTTTTATATGACGAGCTTCTACTCTTCTATATTATTCTTAAAGTAATACCATGTTCTACCATTACGAAACCGAAAAATTGAAAAATTAAAAAAAGTACTTTGGGGGCAATAGATAGCGGCTAGCAAAATTCCGAAAAGTTAGCTCAGACCAAAGAAATAAGAAAACTAGTACGAGAAAGTCCGGGCTGTTCTGTAGCATCTCTAGTTTCTTTATTCAAAGGCAATTCATTTTAAGAAGGGTAAAAGTAATATAAGTAGTTTTTTCTTCTCTTACATTTAAGTCCCATTTACTTAGATAACCTTTCATTTTTCTCTCTTTTTTGAAAGTTCCTCGATACAATATGTGAATCTCCTTCTGAAAAATAATCGCAGCTGAGTCGATCTTTGTTGTTCAATTTTCATTTGTCATCAAATACGTAACCATTTACAGACATTTGTCTTGATGTACAGAAAAGTGTCATGATGTACAGAAATTTGTCATGATGTAATGACTTTAATTGAGATATCACAAGGAAATATTTCTTAAAAGGAAGAATGCCAATGTGGTTCATAACATGTTTGCAATGGTTGTTTTTAATTAATTATTTCACTGCATACCTATTAAGAAGTTTTTGGTATTAGAAAGAATATTTACCGTAGCTTGCATACTGCGACCAAAATTTAAAAATTCTAACGCTCTGCGTCCTGGAGAAGATATATTATAAATTTTATCAATGTAGAACCATGGTGATCTTAGGCGACGGGACAGCTCTTTCTGCGCTCTGTAAAATAAATATATAGAATTAGAATGCATTTTCCGTTACACATTCGCGCTTTCAAGGCGTGCGAACTCAGGTGTGCAAAAAAAAAATATTGGGAAGCACGCCAGTTCTTCTCGAATATATAATATAATAATTTTCTGAAAAGTAACATTAAAGAAATCTGCTTATCATTAGCGGGCTTATAGGATTTAAAATTAAAGTTATTAGTGGACTGTATACCGCTAGCACACTCATTTTCCTAACTGTAGTTCAGTGATTAATCACATACAATTACAAGGATTTTGAATATGTTCCAGTGTTCCACGTATAGTGTGATATACCAAAAATCAAGTATAAAATATTAAGGACAAACGCTTGGGAAATGGTACGAAATACAATAAATATTGACGACCGACCGAGGGCTATGTGATCTGTAACGTTTCGCACAATTCCAATGTTTATTTACATTTTTTACATTGTTATTTGGTAAATAAGAAAGATATGATGTACCGAGGTTGTTAGAGAATGAGGTTAGCAACGGCGATTGATGACATATAGAGAGAGAATTGAACGAAAAAACTTGTTCCTATAACGAAATACGTAAGAGATAATTGTACAAAGTGAAAGAAATAAAATATTAACGTATATTTTACAAGAAATTTAAAATAAACTAAAAGAAACTAAGAATTGAAGTGTTACTACTTAAAAAAAAGTAGTTACAGTAATTGTAACGGAAGATCCTACAAAAAAAACTGTTGGCAGAGTGTGACGTTACAGACCGTATAAATAATTCTGGGGGAAGGTTCCCGTATCTGCAACCCGAGCTCTGAAATCAGCCGAGTTGTGCAGAAAGGTACTAAACATTTGTGTAGGCGAACTAACCGGAAGTAATAGAATTGTGGGTAAAACAATTGGTAGGTTGTCACCTGGCAGCGCAGTCGGAGACCGGTCATCTATGCGACGAGACTTCGGACAGAGCACATGGGCTAAATTACCCGCGGGGAGTGAAGTAGGACTTTGTAATTTTCTTCGAACACAAATGTTGGACATTGAATTATTTCGGTGATGCGGAATTAGGGCTCTGAAATATTTTTCACAGTGGCGGACTGAAACTTATAAATATTTCGCCAGCAGTATTGAAGAGCATTCGGACTCTGAAATATTCTTCGAACACGAAAGTAAAACTTAGAATTTAGCAAGAGTCCGAGGTGGAAAACAGTTCACGATTAGGCGTCCGCCCGAGATGCAAATGGGTGTATGTCTAGGTGAACACAGGTTACTAACATTAATGTTGATGTTCTGCAAGTGCCATCGTTAAAATTGATGTTTCTCACCGTGACCTTTATGTCAAGACCATGAATTCCTGCAGTTACGCTTCTATGCTTCACGACCACCCCTCTCACACTCCCTGTCTCCACGAACCTGTCTCGACGCCGCGAAGGCCACTTTCCCCGAAGGCGAGAGTTGCAACGGCTGCTACACGAAATATTGTCAGTTTAATTCAAAATCACATTTCAGAAAGTCTAGTTTTATGCTCAAATTACTATCAAAATACTAACATAGGATACATAATTTAATTCCTTTTTTCATGATCTATCCATTGCTGGTGAAAAATATATAGTTCTATTTAAAAAAATCAAAGATTATTAAATTTCTGGAAAACTAAAAATATTATAGACAATTTCCCAACGGTATGTTATTTGCCTCATGATTCCACATTGTTAAGCGAAAATTGAATTTCGATATCCTGTTAAGTATTCGTAACTATTCCGAATATTTTAATTATCTGTTTTCGGTAATTTGGGCGCCAGGAAATAATTACGAATGTGATTATTCGTTCTTGTCTGCAAATTAATTTTATCAGCCTTCACTATGATGTACATGGTTAGTCGGTCGGGTTCGAATTTATAAGTATTGCTTACCCGTTCTGCAAACGCTTATTCAATCTGCCCGTACCCGTACGGAATAGCGAGGAATCTAAAAATTCTATTAAAAGAAGGTCTAATTCTGGATTGCACGTATTGTAAAATAATGATCCTCTTTCTTTCGAAAATTTCAAATATGATTTGTTATAAAAAATGATTGAACGTTTCAGTAAACTTTAAAACAAGATAGTTATTATAAAATCTTCGAAGTTTTTGTTAAACCTCAAATTCTTTGGTCATTGCTTTTTGCAACGCATTGCAATGCAATGCATTGCATGCACGCGCTTTTGCATTTCTAATAGTTCAAAAACAAAAAGACTTGTGCACCATATAATTCTTCGTGCGAATTCTTCAGTTCCCCTTCGACGCTGCCTCGTAGAACCTTCTCAGTTGTCCCGCGATTTCTTCCGAAAAAATCTCCGTTCGTTCAATATTAAACTATATCGTCCATTAAATTAAAATATTAATGTCCTGTTAACTTCCCTACGCTTGCGTCACGGACGGACGCCTGCACTCTTAGTGTTCCACAATCAACAAATTCCCAGTTTTTTTCCTGAATTGCATCTTATCCTTCTCTAATACGAAGCGTATTATGAAAAATTTTTTAGTAATCCCACGTCCTCTGGTAAAAACTACTACATATCCCGGTTGTTATTCCTTTTCAATCTGACTTCGTTTGAATTACTTTAAAATGCAAGCATTCTTATCCCCAACCATAGCTCAATCTTTGCCCTGCTCGCTACCATGTCGTGAGCAAGAGTGAATGTCCCCCGTCATCTTCAAGCTTTGAAAACTATATCCCTCTTTTGTTCCCAACAAACAATGTTCTTCCGCCTCGACTATTAATTTCCATGTATATTTTCTGTTACCAAAAGGAACCCTGATGACGGTTGTTTACTCTCTACCGCCCCGATTCCATAACGACCGCCACGAATCATCTCTTGACTCAAAAATATTCCACTTCTGAAATACTTTATCAATATATATATATATATATATATATATATATATATATATATATCGTGACGGACCCTGCCGCTTCCTGAATCCTCGGCGTAAGCAGCAGCACGGGTTACACTGTGCGTCGGATCGTCAAAAAAAAAAGAATGCCAAATGTTTTGTTGATTTCCTTCAATTGGGAAATCAGGGACTGAAGGTGAGATTGCCCACACTCTTAACGTGCTTAATGGCTGTAACGCCCCGAGCGCCCGTTAGCAGGGAGAGCGCTGCGTGACCCTGATTGGTGGACTGTTACGATCAAAATATCTTAATTACGACTCGCAAAACTCGAAATTACTCAAAAATGTTTATCTAACATATAGCAATATAGATATCATTGGAAACGTCATTTTATGCGCGTCATGATAGATTAAAATATGTATAGTTATTTTTGAAAAAGTTCTCAATGTCTCGTAAAATACAAATGATAAAATAGAAACGAATACACACATCAATTAACATCATTCCTTCATGCATTTCCGTCAAAAGTGCATTGCAATAACTTCAACCCTTCAAAAATTACAAGACGTGCTAAGTTACAAGACGTGCTAAGTTACAAGACATGCTAAGTTACAAGACGTGCTAAGTTACAAGACGTGCTAAGTTACAAGACGTGCTAAGTTACAAGACGTGCTAAGTTACAAGACGTGCTAAGTTACAAGACGTGCTAAGTTACAAGACGTGCTAAGTTACAAGACGTGCTAAAGTTACATGACTCATTCTGTATACAGAAAATAAAATAAAAGTAGAACTTACGTAAGAATGTGCTCGAAAAGCTCATCTGCGTTTGTTTGCTTGTGTGAAGGGACAGCGAAAAGAGTTTCTATTGAGAAAAACAAATATTATCTTCGTATTTCTCTGTACTTTGGTGAAAAAATACTCCATAAAATGTGTACTCACCTATTAATATATCACACATAAGAGTTTCTGTGAGGAGCTTTACATCGAAAGTACAGCCATTTGCATGCTCAGTTAGATTCTCAATAAAACATCGCTTTTTCGATCAAACACTGTCATATACTTTTTGAAGAGAGTCTGATGAAAGGATGGCTGTACAATTTTGTGATGTGTGTTCCACTCGCTTCCTTAAACACATTTTAGATTCAGACATTATAGCAAGAGAAGTCAGAGACAGAAAATAAAACAATCTAATTAAACGACAAAGTGAATATGTAATTATAGTCGATTTCGGGTCCAGTGAACTTGGATATAGTGAACCCTCGGTTACAGTGAACTGAAGCCACTAGTCCCGTTTCACGTTCATTGCAAATAAGCATAAGAAGATTATGTTCTAGTGAACTTGAACCTCGGCTATAGTGAACGTAGGAAATACAACGTGCTGGATATTAATTCCCTCCTGGAAAATAATATATCGTTTCAGTGCCACAAATTCTGACATCAGGCAGCTTCAAAAAATATCGTCGGCCAAAGTCATAATCTAAGAAGTATCCCCTGAGGCGGAGGTAGCGGACAATGCGCAAACAAGGCAGTGTCCTGCGTGGACTACAACTAGCGCTAGCGATGCGCGATTGCTTGCTTCAGTTTCAAGCTTGACGTTACTTGATATTCCACGTGACAGGGAGCGCGACTGCCCCTGCCCCTGTCCCTTCCCCTGCTCCAGCCCCAGCCCCTGCCCCTCCCCTGCTCCAGCCCCTGCCCCTGCCCCCGCCCCACAGCCTGGCGACATCCCCCGCGCCGCGTGGGAAAGCGATCAGTTTGTCCACTTGCCCAAGCCGTTACTAAAAGGATCTGTTCGTTATTAGGCGAGTAGAAAGGCTTTCGGAATTTGGGACGGTCTTCCAACAGTGCAAAAGGCATCGGAGGGAGTCAAGACTGCATGACAATACTTAGCCATAGAACACCCAACCGTTGTTGCATACGTGTACACGCAACGTGGGTCTCGCGGACCCACCCATTTTTAACTTACTCTTTTGCGAAAATTCTAGGTTTTTACAAGTATTCTAACTTTTTAAAACATTAGGAGTCTTAAATATAAAATTTCATCTACTTAATACCATATTGTTACGTTCTTTAAATCACTTATTATAATTAACAAAAACATGTAGAAGAAAACTT
>JAHLJT010009541.1:0-22366 GCA_031308135.1 Acheta domesticus | reverse complement strand
TCCCTTCCTTGTCCCATTGCAAATCGACACTTTGAATTGACAAGTTGAATATTCCTTTTGAAGTAGTTTATGAAGTTGAATTGTCTTTCCTCCTCTTGAGAAAAGTGCACGAACCGGTTTGGTTTGACACATGGAAACATGGTTTGACCGTACTTCGACCCTTAAAAACATAACCCGGCTCTGAATTCGCTCCACCTACTTACGTTCCTACTTAGATGGCTCAGGATATCAATTGCAGTGCCTCTAGCCGGGAGGTCCTATGGTTCTAGTCCCGTTAGTGGCAGGACTTTAAACACTACCTAGATAGCTAGGTCGAATTCAACTGCTGTCCGGAGGAGAAATCTAGCGGCCGGCCCCTCTGATCAGCAGTTTTCCGTGGTTTCTCCGATCAACGCCAGGCGAGTGCCACAGCAATGGACCACGAACCGCATGCGATCTTTCCTTCCTCTCCTTGTCCTATCCTCACCCCTTCTTACCCATACATGAATTACACTACCACACATGCCTGGAGACTAGCCGACAACTTAGAGCTTGGCCGGAGCGGTGCCTCGCTGGTGGGAGATACCAAGTTTTGGGAACAATTCACATGCCGACGGGTAGGTCGGCGTTGTATTTCATCATCCAGCAAACGGGTGAAGATCACCGCCATCTCACGCAATAGAAACATTTACTACACTTACGAGACGATTGTCCTCAGCAATCCACATGTTTGGAATCATCAATCAACCCATCTGGCGTGGCACCTTTCCCGGTTGCAGGTTCCCCGGGCAGCTGAACGCCGACCTGCGCAAGCTGGCGGTGAACATGGTGCCGTTTCCGCGCCTGCACTTCTTCATGCCGGGCTTCGCGCCGCTCACGTCGCGAGGCAGCCAGCAGTACCAGGCGCTGACGGTGCCCGAACTCACGCAGCAGATGTTCGACGCGCGCAACATGATGGCCGCGTGCGACCCGCGCCGCGGGCGATACATGACGGTGCGTCACACCCCCGTACTAGAAGAGAAAAGAAATGAAACATTTCCCCTGTTTTTGCTTTCTCGTAGACCACTCACACCGGCTGAGGTGGCTTAGGGCAGGGCCGTCAGACGAACGAGCACGCGAATGGCCTTCGCAAAGGTTTGGGGCTTAGCGAAGTCACTCGAGTCACAGGCGGGAAGCAGGGGTGAGAAAACATCGTGCGAATGTGGCGAGTTGGGTGAAACACACCGATTGGTATATCATAAAGAGACATTTATTAATTTTTACGAACTTTAAGTGGAAATTGACATGTAAACAAAAACTGTAGTTATACAAGCATTGATCATTACACCACGGAAGTATTAACGCACGTTTCTACTTAGTGTTAGAGAATGCAATATAAGAGAATTATTAATTCTAATGAATATTTGTTAGAAAATAAATATAAACCAAAATATATATTAAATCAAGATAAATATTGTCTATCATAATTTCAGAAAAGCACTGACACTATTACTGAAAACAAACATTTAAAGAAATACGATGTACATATCTTTCGTGTGAAAATGAACACAATAAAAGCACTTAAAAATTATAGAATAATGATGAATAGAGTCTGGAAAAATATGTAGAATGAAACGTCAAAAAACGTTCATAAATATGTAATGAAACAGTAAAAATATATAATAAGTATGTAAAATCGGATGCATTAGGTAATATTAAAATACACTAAGTTTTAAACACTTTTACCTAATACAAAATTGCATTTATGAAAACGTTCCTAAAAACATTTTAAAATAATACAAACGTTTTAAAAATCATTTGGAGTGCACAAGTTGATGTACATTTTGCACTATATAAGAGCCCACTCGGACAAACTTTTTATACGTCTTCTTGCGCCCCGCCACGACTGCCTTCTGTACACCCCTGAGAAATCGGAGCGCGAGCTTCCCTCGGCCGCGGGCCCTGCGTGCCCTAGCGGAGCGCAAGCGTCACTAGATGCCACAGCAATGCCTCCGACCGGAAGGTTCTAGAGTTTGAATCCTGCCACTGTCAGGATTTTCGGCACTAGCTACGTGGCTAGGTCGCTGCTGTCTGTATGAGAATTCTAGAGGCCGGCTGATTGGTTGTTGTTCGTGGTTTACATGATCAATTCAAGGCGAATGTCGGTACTCTTACAAATGGGTCATGGACCGCGCGCGATATTTCCTTCCCCTTCCGTGATCTATCCTCGCCCCTTACACAGACACTTACATGCACCACTTATGGCGGGAGACTCCGTCTCAGGTGGGATGGTGCCCCGCTGGGTGGGGAAAAGCCAGCAAGCCGACGTGTAGGTCGGCACCGGATCTCGCCGTCCGATGGGAAAAGATCACCGTGACCTCCCGCTATAAAACATTTACACTTGCGGGATTAATGATCTTAGCAGATGACGCATCCTGAATCACTAATCAATCAAACAATTAATTAACTTATTTTCTTGAAAACGGCACCACTTTTTCAAATAAAATGTACATGTAGGACCAGATTCTACCCTTCTATAAAATTAATTAAGTTATATTTCAATTCTACTATTACAAACCTTAAAAATTGAGAAAACGAGAAGAAATGTCTTTTAGACGGCAATTGAGAAGACAGGGAGACAAAACAGAAAAAAATTAGAACAGAAATGGCCAAGACTCCGGAGAAAAGGAATCTAACCAGTTGCCAGTACTATGCCAGGAATGGCACAGTACGTCATGTTTGCCACACCTCTCTCTTATGCCCCCAAACGTGATAATTAAACTAGACCTAGGCATGAGGGACACCATTAGCTAGCCGGCAAAGTCGGACAATCTACCCAAAATGCCAAATACATACACATCCTCTTTCGCAAAATACAATAATAATTCCTTATTATGTCATTTTCTTAGTATTGGAATCATTTTGCCGTTTATTTTTTTAATTGAAAATTACAGGAACCTCCGAATTGGTAAAACTTAAGCGGTCCACAAACAAGCAAACATGGCTTCGAAGCCTTACTGCCAAGCCTGGCTTTCTAGGGTTGTAAATCTGTTAATACCATAGAGGAGCAAGCAGGCTTGCAACTCTGGATTTTTCAAGTAGCATCACATGTTGCCATCATAATGATTCTCTGCAATGAAGCAGGTTTGCAACCGGGATATGCTCGTGTATGCGCTCCGTGAGGACCCTGCCATATCCCGGCATTGCGCCCACCGTATTAGAAAACGTACCTAGTATCTTTGCATCGCGCTTGCAGGTGGCGGCGGTGTTCAGAGGCCGCATGAGCATGAAGGAGGTGGACGAGCAGATGCTGAACGTGCAGAACAAGAACAGCACCTATTTCGTCGAGTGGATCCCCAATAATGTGAAGACGGCAGTTTGCGACATCCCGCCACGCGGTCTCAAGATGTCGGCCACTTTCATCGGCAACACCACTGCCATCCAGGAGCTGTTCAAGCGCATCTCGGAGCAGGTACGAGGGACAAATTCACATTGTAGGTTCTTTAAAAGATTTTCAACAAATAATACACAAATACCTTCATTTTGACCCCGTTATTGTACAATTTGTTATCAAAAACGTTCTACCCCTTCAAGTGAACGTACGCAGCATGAATCACCTGTCTTTGCAATTGACACAATTGCAAAAATGAGAGTACTATAAGAAATAATTAAACACGTATAAATTAATTAAATAATTAATTTATAGCTAATGCGAAACGATGATCAGGAGGCCTAGGATTCGTGTCACAACAGTGCCTCGAATCTAGGTATACAGGTAAGTTGAATTCAGTCGCTATCTGCAGGAGAATTCTAGCGGTCGGCTGCTCTGATTGATAGTTTTCCGTGGTTTCTCCGATCAACACTAGGAGAATGCCGGAGCAGTACCCTAACATACGGGCCACGGACTGCGCGCGATTTTTTCTTCCTCTTCCTTGCGATTTCCTCACCCCTTACTCACACCCACTACACTCGCATGCACTACACTACCACACATGCGGGGAGACCAGTCGGGAGCTTAGAGCTTGTTCCAGCTGGAGCGGTGGCCCACTGGTGGAGATAATTAATTGAGGAAAACCCCGCAAGCCGACAGGCAGGTCGGCGCCGGATCTCGTCATCTAGCGGGGGAAGATCACCGACACCTCCCGCGATAAAACATGCAGTAAACTAATATCCGGTACATTAATAGTTCGGGACTAATAGCCTTACCAGTTGACTCGCCTCGAATCACCAATCAATCATTAATGCGAAACGTATTTCAAGCCACTTTCCGTCTCTCTTCTACTAAATTGTCTTCAAATGAAACAAATTTTCGTAGTAAAAGTACATTTACTCCTCGCCATTTCCACTGTAGAGGTTCGTAGCAAAGTGATAAATCCTGCTCCCCTGAAACCAGACTTGGCCTGTCCCAAAAACCTGATGAGTTTCTAACCATCCTCCAAGAATTTAGTATGTGGGGCCGAAGTTATAATTCCGCTTTCGAAAATGAAATAATGGGCGTCTCGTCAAAAATACTGCTCCGGAATTCAAAACGACTGTGGCTTTGTTTGCACCAGCTCTTTAACCGAAATCGAAAATTCGCCTCAACGAGACTCGAACTCAGAAACTTCTTTTCTGTGAAGTGTCAGTTGCTAACTCTCAATTACTTACATTACGAAAATTCACAATCTCCAAAGTCTTATATCAACGGAAATAAAGCTATGTCACGTCCGCACCCCAAAATTCCAAACCGATTTAACACTTATACCGAAACCTTCCGTGAAATATCGCCAACCGAAACCCCCGGTCTGTCAGACTCCCATTTTATATTTGTGTTGTTTATCTTATAATTGTTATTATTTACCTCATTAATTGGTTGGAAATGTAATTTAAAGCAAGTTTATTGAAATTTGTGAAGTTTTTGTTTATTTTAACTAAGAATTTGTTGCATGAAAAATACGAGAAACATTTTTATATGAAAAAATACAATGAACACTGAACCATTTCTAAATGCAGACCTAAACCAATTTAAATATACATTATTTTTTCCCTAGTAAAAGTATTAGAATTCAAATTTACAGAACAACATTTTAAATTAAGAAAGAAAACTGAAAACTGTGTTGTAATTTAATACAACGCTTGGACCACGATACAAATGTCCTTTCACTGACTTGTATTTACTACATCTTTTGAACAAGCTACACACATTTTTCGACTGCATTCAAGGCAGACAGCTTTCTCACATCTGATGCATTTGTATGCAGTTTTTCTTTTTTAACTGATGGACAAGTTGAGCATGTCTTTTTTGTTTCCAAGCGATCGCTAGGCCCTTCGTTTCCTGCTTCTCCTTCTGCTTTCTGTTGTCCCTGAGGTAGATTTTCTCCCAAAGCCTTCTTGATGGTTTTTTTCAAATCTCGGTGAATAGTTGGCATAAAAAAATCACTGAAAATGGGTCGGCTAAAGGCATCTTTTGTAAATAATGATGTGCTTTTTCGTCATTTGGCCTAAGGACCGATGCAACTAAAAGCAAACCAATAAGAGCATTGATTTCTTCAAAATCTGTATCTCTATAATTGTTCTTCTTAGTTTGACTTGATAATCCCGCTCTCACGCTTTGTATTTTGTTGGTTATCTTGTTGGTTACAACTATTGTATGTACCATTGTATCATCGAACAATAGCTTCCAAACATCTATTTTTGTTGGTTGGTTTCCCAAAGTTCTTGTTCGCCCTTTTATGCCTGGCAAAATTCTTATAATATTTGTAGCAGGTGTTCTAACATTCCTGTTTGGTTCTTTACTACTCCATGCATTAGGAGGGCTAGGTTATGATTTTTTCATTCTTTCTAAGTAAAATTCCTCCGGTTGTTCAGTGTCATGCCCCTGACTCACCCCACTTGCATCCTGTTCAATTCTCCTCGCTTCCAAGAGAAAATTGTCATCACCATCATCCTCTTCTGAAGAAGAGTCTACTGTAGAAACTTGGTCCGTGTGATTTACAACTTTTGCATTTTGAATCACAAAGTCCGGGTCTTCGTCTGAATCGTCTACAACGCTGCTGTCGCTATCCGTATTTGCAAAATCTTCGTTATAAAGCAATGCACGAATGCAGTCATCAAAGTCTGGATTGTTTGGGGTGTAATACTCTAGATGGTCGACTGGGTCGAGACATTCTATTTCAAGAGCATGGCACAACAAATAGATAATGTTAAGAACTAAAATTCACTAAGGAGAAAATGATGCATACGCACAACGAAACCCTCGGTACGTCAGACCTCCGCACAAACTACGTGAACAGAAACCCTCGGTCACTGAGACCGCCACATTTCTCACAAAAGCACTGTCAAGGGCAAATGCTTCCCGGAAAATGAGCAGCAGCCCGTTCAATGTGGAGGGGGAAGGGATGGAGGAAGGTACTAGGGAGATAAGCTGACAATGTTAAACAGTGTTGCCAATTTTATCTACTAAAATTTCACGGAGGTCTGAGAGACCGGGGTTTCGGTGTAAGTGTTAATAAATGCACGGGGTCCACAACAGTAGATAATATCCAATGTATATCCAATATAACAATATAAGTGCAATATTCTTTCTTTCTGTTTTTTTATTGATTCTGAACTCTCATAATTCTTTTCGTGCTCATTATTTCGTATTTTTCTTCTGTAACGAACGGGTCATTCTTCTCTGTATTATTATTTCTCCTACTTCTGATGAGGTTTAATTGAATATTCAAATTTTATATTTTTGTCCTCTGTGGCACCATTAGAGCTTCAAATTCAAATACACAGTACGTTATCTACAGTGACGCATGGTTTGCATTTGAGGAAGGTTTACTTTCGAAGACTCTTGATAAACTTTGACTTATCAAAATGTGCATGAAATAGTAATTCCCTTTATCATCAATGACTGATAAGAGATAGACTGAGGAGAGATGTGAATAACAGCGGAAAACCTTCCTGGTGATACTTGAGGGAAACTCGGAAGGAAGCACAGCAAACTAGGTGAAATCGTATTTTGTTTAATTAACAAAAATTCGAACTTCAATATAAATTCACGAACCAATGAAATAATTCAGTGTTGCAATGTAAACCACATGGACGAATGCTCTCTAATACACTGTCGGTCGTGAGATCAAGAATAATCCCACTGAATATCACACATGAAAATCCTACTAATAGTTCAGACTAGCATTGCCAGACTTCCCGCTTTTTAAGACTAAAAGTAAATATCCCGCGCGGTACAGCTTGAATCACGTTTTTCTAAACTTTTTCTATTTAAATTACCCAATGTAAAAATATACAAAACAAAAAAACAAAAAAAAAAAAAAAAAAAAAAAAGCACGCGAAAGAAATCTCAGCGACAGTAGCGGGTGAGTCGGTCGTCGCGTGATGAAAGGAGGTGAGTCGGATGAGTAGGTCGTCGCATTGCATCATGGGTCGTCGAGCTAGCAGTGTCGACACCATAGCAAATCGCAACGTCTGTTCATTTTTTAACGAAATGTGTGCTCGCTTTGCATATTGGATATGTCAAACACTCTACTTGGAGAATAAACTGTACTACACAAGTACTTTTGTGCTGCTATTCCTGCACGCTTTGTTTGAAAATGACTAAAGATGATAGATCTTCGGACAGTTTGTATTTTTCGGCGCAAGACATACCTATTACGAAATTTAAACTCGGAAAACGTTGGTGGAAAAAATACAACATTAAATGGGAACGTGATAACTGAATGTGCGGGGTACAGTCAAACGAGTATAAATTATTACAGGTTACAAGATTAACGTCCATTTTTTAAACGGTAGCCAGTTTATCATTAAATAAAAAAAGGTTATTTTTTGTCATTTTATTTTTTCTTAATGACGTTTCGGGAACTACTTTTTTCCCATCTTCAGGTGTTCAATATTCTTTGTGTGGTATTCATTACATGTTTAATTCTGTGTTCCGTCCTGCCACCATTTTTAAACGACTTGATCTTCTAACAGGAGGCCGCTCCTCCACAGTCATGTCATACCTTTCACTCACACTTTATGCAAGAGAAGGATAGCTGTGTTATTTTAAGTAGAAAAATATGTGCTCAAATAAATGAGAAATGGAGAAATCATAAATAACTTGAGTAATTTTATTCAGAGACAACATAATATTTACATCTCTTAAATATTTACTTGTAAGAGTAGTATTTGCTGAACGTTTTATTAGAAGACGTAGATTAAAAGTTTACTATTGATTACTCAAAAAATGTTGAGTGAAAGGAATGACGTGACTGTGGAAGAGCGGCCACCTGTTAGACTGATTGATTGGTGTTTCCGGGCGCGTCAACTACTTAAGTCATTAGTCCCGTAAGTGTAGTGCATGTTTTTTCTCGGGAGGTGGCGATGATCTTTTCCCCGCTGGATGGCGAGATCTGCCGCCGACCTACCGTTGACTACCGAGGTTTTCCCTTCAACCAGGTGTCTCTCACCAGCAGAGGGCACTGCCCGGCCGGGACAAGCTGTAAGCTCCCGACCGGTCTCCCGGCATGTGTGGTAGTGTAGTGCATGTCAGTATAAGTGTGTGTGTGTGTGTGTGTGTGTGTGTGCAAGAGGAGAGGATAGGACAAGGAAGAGGAAGGAAAGATCGCGCGCGGTCCGTGGCCCGTTTGTTAGGGAACTGTTCCGGCATTCGCCTGGTGTTAATCGGAAAAAACCACGTAAAACTACCGATCTGAGCAGCCGGCCGATAGAATTCTCCTCCAGACAGCGAGTGAATTCGACCTAGCTGACAAGCTAGTGTCGAAAATCCTGCCGCCGTCGGGACTCGAGCATAGGACCTCCCGGTCAGAGGGACTGCAGTGGCATCAGGTTGATGCACTGAGCCATCTCCCCCGGTCCTCCTGTTAGAAGATAACGTCGTTTAAAAATGGTAGCAGGCCGAAATACAGAATTAAGCATGTAATGAATACTACACAAAGAATATTGTACACCTGATGATGGGAGAAAGGTAGTTCCCGAAACGTCGTAAAGAAAGAATAAAATGACAAAAAATAACATATTTTTTATTTGATGGCAAACTGGCTACCGTTAAAAAAATGAACGTTAACCTTGTAACTTGTAAAAAGTGAAGGTAGCAAACGGACTTTTAATGAGTATAAAGTATGTTGTCGACCGTGGAAAAGAGTGGAGCGTTTCTCATGGTACACTAAACGTAATCGAAAACAAGCACATGAAGATTGCGAGCTCTCACGCTGGAAAAACTTGACACACTATTTTGAAAAGCCAGATATATCTTCTTCTGTTTACGAAAATACCTGTAAAATATTAGCTGCTGAAATTTGGTAACCTACTTATTACGTTGTTTGTGATTGGAATCTGAATAAATGTATCTGTTTTGAACAATTAAAATGTTACATATCATTGGTTTCTTAATTTGTCCCGCTGTTTTCAAACAAATTACTCAATGACTCAAACAAATGACTCAACTCAAACAAATTACGCTTTTTTCCACCAAGGTTCATTAAAAATCACGACTTAGACGAAAAATAATCTAGCATCGCTAGTTCAGCCTGTAGAATGGAATGTTGATGTATCTCGTAAAATATTGCGCTTTCATCATAAACGTTTTTATAAATGTTACGTGCCTAGTAGCGCTCCAACACTGAATGCAAATATATCAAATATATCCTTTTATATCACAAAACCCCGTAGACTCGTTCGGAGTTTGTGTCGAATACTATCATATAATATCGTATAATACTATCATATAATACAATAATGGACCTTGGACCTTGCATATTTTATTTTGTTCTCGACTACATGAATATGTACATAAATGTCTCACGCATGAGAGTCTCCCACGCAGAATGTGCATAATTCTGACGTTAGATAACCAAAATAACGATACACATTGAGTCAAACATCATGATCGCGGGTAGCAGCTCACAAAATTGTGGTGAAAACCTATCCCCCTTCTATGGCTTAGACGGACAAAATCCATATTTGTCGACTCAGGAGGAGATTGACACACATAAAAATCATTTGAGTTAAGTGAACAAAAATTTTTATAAAATGATATACTTTGCTAATCGTGATCCCTCCAACACGGGCATGCAAAAAGGTTTATAGAGAAATAAACGTTAAGGTTAAAACCGTTATCTTGCAAAATATTTTTTTAAGGTGAGTCACTTTGAGTTATTTTGTGATTCTGTGATATTGCGTTTGATTTTCATTTTGTTTTTCCGGGCTTGACAACTGCTACGGTCATTCCTTTTGTTGATGTAGTGCGTATTATATACCGGAAGGTGGCCTTAAGTGTATCTGCATGTAAGGGGTAGGATAGGACAAGGAATGGGAAGTGAAAATCGCGCGCCATCCGATGGACGTTTGTTAGGGTCCTGTTGCAACATTCGCCTTGACTTATCGGAGAAACTACGGTAAACTACCGCGCAGAGCAGCCAGTCGCTGGAATTCTCCCCCAGAGAGTGGCAGAATTCGACCCAGCAGTCTTAACTGGTGTCGAAAATCCTCCACCGTTGCGATTCGAATCCTAGGTCCTCCCGGCCAGAGACACTACAGTAGCAACAGTATTTTCCCAGACCTATCTCATCCGGGGTGGGCCATTTCTTTGCAAAGTAGCTTTTCATCAGTGACGCCTTCTGGACGTCCGAACTAAATGAGCACCTCTTTTATTCCGACAGTTCTCCGCCATGTATCGACGCAAGGCCTTCCTGCACTGGTACCTGGGCGAGGGCATGGACGAGATGGAGTTCACCGAGGCCGAGTCCAACGTGAACGACCTGATTTCTGAGTACCAGCAGTACCAGGACGCCCCCGCCGAGGAAGAGGGGCCCTACGAGGACGAGGAGGAGGAGCCGGAGGACGCTTGAGGACGACGGAGCCCCGTCCCCCCGTCGGCCCCCTCGGCAGACGAGTTCGCGCGTCCACACTTTCCTCCCACCCCGCACCATCACTTTGAAAAAGAAAACGGAACCAGGTCGTCAAAATTGCCCTCTTATTTCACTGTTCATAACTTTGAGGTCACTTTATGGGAAAAAAACGAAAAATAAAAAACATTGGGCACTGTCGACTTCGAATTTATTTCCGTAGTACGTTGTAAACATTATCTGCTATCTAATCGTGACTGCATATGAAATACAACACCGCAATGCCGTGCAACCTAAGCACGAGCCGCCACTGAGTTGCATTCTTAACTTTTAATTACTCGCGCTGGCGCACTGAGTGCGCCAGTCGCATTCTTTTGGTTCCTGACGACAATACGTGCATCATATTCCATTATCTCTTCCGCTAACCTTTCTTCTGAGTTTCTTTAACAATTCGAATTCGTGTTTCAACTGCTCCGTTGCAAGTCGTGGGAGTAAGCTATCTGAACTCTGTCGAAAACGTTTTCGGCGACCTGTGTGCGCCGCGCGAGTAATAGTGTAAATACATAAAAGAATCATTACTTTTCAATGTAGACGCTGTAGAAATCAATTATTACGTACGATGGCATGAAATATGGATAAAATATATTGTGTAAAATATTATTACGTATTTTTTATAATCACTCGTTCATATTTACAGTAACATAACAAGTAAATATCATCTAAAAATAACAGTGTAAAATGGACCCGAATTATGAATTGCAAATTCTGCATAACAAATATAAAATGTATATATATATATATATATATATATATATATATATATATGTGTGTGTGTGTGTGTGTGTGTGTGTGTGTGTGTGTGTGTGTGTGTGTGTGTGTGTGAGTGAGTGTGTGTGTGCGTGTGTGCGCGCGCGTGTGCGCGTGCGTGTGCGTGTGTGTGCGTATGCATGCGTGCGTGTTTTATATAACGGCGTTCCGTTACCTCACAATCAGGAACAAAGTAGAAAAACAAACAAACAAAAAGCAGAGGACACTTCGATTTTTAGTTCGATCAACTTTCGTAAACTTAAAATTAAATAATTCATTTCCAGTCCATTTCATTGTATCATTTCCACGAACCTAATAAAATTATTAGTAAATACAAGAAAATATAGTGCTCTATTTTTTTATTTTCTATTATTTTAATATTCTCATAGATTCAGTGCAACCAGTATTATTGTTGTTATTTTTATTAAGAGATTTATAATTAGTAGTTTATATTATAAATATATAACTATTTCTATTGAATTAATAATTAATTTGAGGCGCGTTCCAGAACCTAAAACTTTACGATAAGCCTTATGCAACTGTATGCCTTATTAGAAGCACAAAATACATTCCGTATTGCAAATTTCATATATGCCATATAATTAACACGAAATATTATTTTGTGCAATTAGTTATTATTTTTCTTAATAAATAACATTAATTTAGCGCAATTATTGTTTTTGTTATTGCATAAACAATCGTTCCTTTGTGGGCGCACTCAGTGCGCCATTCGAGTAATTACGTGTCGAAAAGAGATGCGAGTAATTAAAGGTTCCTATTCATATACTTCGATTGATTCAACGTTTTAGTAAAAAATAAACTTTCACTATATTAAACAAATTTTTAAAGCGCTTTTTGAATTATCTAAGTAAGACTTTAAGGATAATTAAAGCCGTATCTGAGAAAGTTTCGAAAATATGTTATAAAGACGTTAGAGAGATTGATTTTGAACTTCCATTCGCAGTGCCTACATTTAACTAAAATTCATCAAAGAAATCTGTTTTGGAAAAAAACCTACGTGCGGTTTAGGCACGAGTGCTGTTTCCATGGTTATTATATAGCATTATTTCATTATGTAATTTTTGAATTTTTGGATTCCATTTCTCAATATCATTAAATTACGTGGTAAATGAAAAAAATCATTTAAAGCCTGGTTTCCGATTGTTATGATTGAATTGTAAAACTTCTTTCTTTAGAAGTCTGCTGAATAGTACTCATCCAACACACGAATCACTTCCCTGGCAAGTGTGAAAGTTCTGGAACCGACCATTCACTCACATAACTGTACAGTGTGTTGAACGTAAACACGTCTTCGTCCATCCTTCGGCCCGTGTCCGTCCGTCAATTGGCCCGTCTCTGAAAAAACGCTAGCTTATAACGGTCCATAGCTTTTCTTTCTTCTTCTTCTTCTTCTTCTTCTTCTTCTTCTTCTTCTTCTTCTTCTTCTTCTTCTTCTTCTTTTTCCCCCTTCAGAAATGGAGTCTTTGATCGTCTGGCTAGACTTCCGAAAAAGAACAAAAAAAATGAGAATACATATTATGTGATTTTCGAGGGTTATGTGTACTGATAACAACTAAAGAAGAAACTATTTTAACCGAGTTTTTCTTTGTTAATTATTTATTTTAAATTTTTTTCAATTACACGTATTGTGTTTATTTTTATGTGATTCACATAATATATAGGTCCAACAAAATGTGGAGAGAAATTATGAGTCATGGCCCCGCTCTCTCTCTTAATCCACCACCTATCTTAACCTAGAATAATTACTCGACATAGCCGTGCTCGTAGTATGGTTCATTATTGCAGGTCGAAGGAGCGGTCAAAGGTTTTCCAAGGGACGATTCCACTGCGCACGCCCGTTCGACCCTTGCCCCCCAGCGCCGCTCGCGGCTTGGCGAGCAAACAGGGCGACCCGGCACCGCAATGCCCGCAGTGACACGTTCTCAGTGGCTCCCCGTTTGAGGTTGTTTTGTGTTTGGTTGGTGTTGTCGTGCCTCTACTTGCCGGTTGCGATCGCGTCGTGGATCAGCTGGGCGGCATCGTTGTGTTGGTTGATTGAAGTAGGTACTTTATGTAAGTTTTCATTTATTTGGTACAATAAGCTGTCGAAAACTATCTAGTTTTCGTGGTTACTCTTACCAACGCTCGATATGATTCGTCACCAAGCGCTGGCATTCAGTGCTGCGAGCAGAGACGGAAACGTCATCGAAAATTACGGAAATGCATGAAATATTATTTCCCTGTGGAGGAATATGCAGCAAGGGAAGGGGAAATAATTCGGAAAAATCGTAAAAAAAAATAGGCGCTTAGTTTTAGTTTGAAGTTTCATATTTATGATTTAATTCGTGAATAGTAAACATTCTATCTCCTCTTTCAAGTGATACTAATTAGTGCAATTTCAAGAATATTTGATATTGTTATTTATTGACTCCCAATAAATCGTGTATATGGATAGACACACTGTTGTTTTATATTTTAACTAGGAATTCTAAAGATCATGTTTGTAGCAAAATTATCAATACAAAGAAAAATTAATTTGCTTCTGGCGTGTTTCCAGTATTTTTTCAATCCTTATTTAATGTTTACATTAGCATTATGGATTTTTAAGAGAAATGCATTCTGATGCAGGGAATATTGGTGGAGTTTCACCAAACTACTGAAATGATCATTTATAAAGAAGGAAAACTATAATTTTTAGGAGGGATAAGTGGAGGAGCAGAATGTTCAAGTGTAGGATACGAAATGACATGAAATAATTTTTAATTTACATTTTATCATTTCTTTAATTGAAACACGGTTTTGAATTCTAGAAAATGATTTGGTGCTGTCCAGAATTCTAGGAGAAACTTAAAACTTATTGCTTTTTTCCAACATCATTTGTTGCTTTACATGCAATTAGGAAATTGCATTTTTTGTTGAATTGATACAAAGTTGTGTCCACATTATCTTTATATTGAATATGTTAAGTGTTTTAAGAACTTGATATTTTTCAGTTTCATTGTTGGTTAAGACATTGGTCAGGTAATTCCTTCACTCCTTACAAATAATGGTATTGTTTAAATCATTGTAGCTTCCAATTTTGTTTTGAAACACAAAATTCTGGTAGACCAGAAGGTTTGTAAGCAGTAGGATTTGAGAACACCACATTGTTTCATTAACTATGTATCATTACACACGTTTTATAAAATTTCAAAGGTTTTTAAATATAGCTGCTTCTCTCTTCTTCAAAGTACGAAGTTGGTCATTCTGTTCTTTTTACCTACAAAATTCAGAATTCTCAATTGTTAATGTGGTTCAGTTTTCCCGAGAATAATTTCTGCAGATATAATTTAAAAAATTTGGGTTAATCTACCCAGCTACTTAATGAAATCATTGTGCTTCTTGACGAGTTCAATTTATAAAACAAATTGTACACTGCATTTCCTATGTATTATAACAAATTTAGTCAGGTTTCCTTATACGTTACTACACCTACTATCACATTGAAACAATTAATCATTATTGATGAATGAAAAGAATCAGTATTCACACAATTTAAATGGAAAAATATTTCATGTGCTTTTTTTTCAGTTCTATTGGCTAGACATTCTGGGATTTGTCATAGATCCTTTGATTCTATATAATTTTTAGGTGAATTAATATGGAGCAAATTTTTTTTTAGTTAGAAAATGGATAATTATATTGGTCAGTAATCAAGAAACGCATATAGTAGCTTGTTTCATCTAGCTTGTTAGTCTGATTAGGAATTCTGGAATTCTGAAAAATTGTGCAGATTTTATTTCTCCCTGTAAGTCGCATACAATTTTTACTGTATTTTGATTAATAAATAAAAATTGTTTGCCATTTATATTTTATGAATTGATCATACCGAAGGGTTGTTAACAACTACAGACCTATTAGTTTGACATCAGTTGTATGTAAGCAGATGGAACACTTAATTGCAGAGTATATTAGAAAAAGTTTGGAACAAAACTGATTGGCTATTTCAAAATCAACACGGTTTTCGTCCTGGGTATTCGTGCGACAGCCAGACTATTGCTTTATGTCAGGACATAGCAGATTCACTAGACAAAGGGAGCAGGGTCGATGCAATAATATTAGATTTTTCTAAGGCATTCGATCTTGTTCCACACGGTCTCTTAATTGCCAAATTGTCAGAAACGGGACTAGATAATCGAATAATCTTGTGGATAAAAGAATTTCTTTCGGGGCGCACTCAAACAGTCAGGATAGGCGATAAATATTCATCAAAAGTCGATGTAACTTCTGGGGTCCCCCAGGGGAGTGTGCTAGGGCCACTACTATTTTTAGCGTTCATTAATGACATTGCAACTGAATAAAATCGGAAGTTAGACTTTTCGCCGATGATTGTATAATATATAGGAGTATTGGCTCATCTTCGGATGAAAATGTTTTACAGAACGATCTAAACTGTTTATGGAACTGGGCGTGCAAAAATAAGATGGAGTTAAATCCGGAAAAGAGTAAAATTCATTTGTTTTACCAAGTGTCGTTCAAATGTACACTCCAATTATGAATTAGGAACCAACGTTATACCACGTGTAAAAAGCTGTAAGTATTTGGGTTTGGTCCTGAGAAGCGACTTGGATTGGTCGGATCATATTAACAATACGGTAAAAAAGTCCTGGAGAGGCACTTCACTTTGTAATGCGTATCCTAAAAAATAGTAGTCCAAATGCCCGATCCCTAGCATATACTACACTTGTTCGTCCTATTTTAGAATACGGATCAGCATGCTGGGACCCGTACAGGAAAGGGCAAATTGAGGCGTTAGATAAAATTCAAAAACGGGCCGGTAAGTTTTCAAATCATGGGCGCATTGTTGATGAACGAGAAAAATGGGAGTCCTTATCTAAGAGAAGAGAACGGGCGCGTTTATGCGTAATGTACAAGACTTACAGAGGAGACACAGCATGGGCAGATATCGGTAAGAGATTGCATAAACCAGATTACAAAAGCAGAGGTGACCATCCGTGGAAAATACGATGTAGAAAGCAAAGAACTGATGTAGGTAAGTTCTCCTTTGTGAATCGCACTATAGTAGATTGGAACAAACTACCTGCAAAAGCACTGGAGGCTCTTCCTTCTAATGTAGGCAAATTTAAAAAACATACTAAATTCTATTTAGATCACTATCAATACTGAGACAATTACCTTTATTATTATTATTATTATTATTATTATTATTATTATTATTATTATTATTATTACTGATATAAATATCAACATTATTAACACTGCTTTTAGCTTTGGTATAATTCTTAATTTATTATTATTATTGTATATAGTTTTGTTATTTTTATTATTATTACATATTAGCGTTATACAGTGAAGTGAAGTGAAGTGTAGTGTAGTGAAAGGGAAGGGAGTGTAGTGTAGTGAAGGGGAGTGCAGTGTAGTGTAGTGAAGTGAAGTGAAGTGAAGTGTTAGTGAAACTAGTAGTCAATTTAGAGATAACTAGAAATTAATTAGAACTAGGATATCCTCTAATTCTAATGGTAACTATAATTGTTAATGGTTTTTATTGTTCTAATTCTAATTGTCATGTTTGCCACCGAGCATTAGCTCAAAGCGAACTAATAAATCTATCTATCTACCAGTAAATGTGAAAAATAGAAAGTTTTATAATTTTGTTTTCTAAATAGTGTATTTTTCTGTATATTTCAAACAAAATCAAATATTAATTTTCAGTAAATTATTGATGGTGATAATTTCATTTTGTGTGGCTCATCTCTAATACATATTTACATTTTTCTGGGGGAAAAAATGTGGACAAGTGTAGTTTTTTGTTTATTCTCTTAAATCCATGAATTGAAAATGGTATTTGCATATTTTTCCAAAATTGTGTGTATTATCAGAGAAAGTGGAAGTTAATTATATAGAATTGCTGCTTTATAAGAATTGAAGAAAGGATTTGCTAGGGTTATTCTAAAAAGTCATCAGCAGTTTGATAAATAATTATATTATAATTATTCAAGCCAGGTCATTTAGTGCTCAATATGCGTACAAGGATTGTAAAATTTAGTCAATTACCAATAAAAATATTATGTATAGTGTTGATTTAACAAGCAGAGAATATGTTTTTAAACAAATTGAGTAAGTTTTCACTCTCTTCAGTTATTTTTTAAATAAATTTAATAGTGCTTCAGCACAATTATTTTGCGAGAAGAAATGAGAAAGATGGTTAAATCATGCTTTACATATTTTAGTGTCATCACTAGAGACCAGATTTTTATGTAATAACATATTTCTTGTCTTTCTACTTACCGTTCTCAACATTTTAAACTTGAATTGTCGCAGTCCTAACACAATATCCAATTTTTTCGTAACATATTTTAAATATTTCGCTATTTTCTCAACAGATTTCTTTTTATTTTATCAATGTTCTTACATATTTTCATGAAAAGAACTATTTTCAAAAAAGTCAGCATTTTTTCCTACGTCATTACTGCATACTCTACTCGTGAAATGCCTCGTGAAGGCGCGGTCGGATATTCTCGCAGTTCGACGCGCCTACTTCTGTTATCTCAGTGGCGGGAAGTGCGCGTCAGCGACAAATCATTGTCACCTTTAGGTGTGAGAAGTGTCATTGACGCCGCATTTCGTGACATTGAACCTTAATTTCCAAGAAACTTTGGCGATCGCCGTCGTGTAACACTTCGATGAGAATATTCCATGCTGGAATGATTGTTTGCTGGACGTAATTTCGCCAGTTTGTATGAGGGCTTCTATTGCATCGTCTCGCTTCTAAACTACATTCTTGGATAATGATTAGTGAAGGTTTTACTACTGATGGGAAAGTTGTTTAGTGCAAGTGTGGATCAATTTGTGCTTTCCAAATTATTTTTAAATTGTTTGCATTGTTTCCGAAATTTGTATAGGAATTTTTTTGTCAATGTAAGTTCGTATGATGTAAATGAGTTTTATTATTAGAGTATTTTAATATTACATATTGTATCCGATTTTACATATTTATTACATATCCTTACTGTTTTCGTTACATATTTATGTACACATGTTGACGTTTCATACTACATATTTTTCCGTTCTCTAGTCATCAAAACACTGAAATTTTTGTATTAATACTTGAAAGAAAGTATCAATGATCCTGCCATGAAAAGCTTGCATTACAAAGAAGACGAAGTTGTGAAGAGCTCTTAATTAACATTTTTTTAATACATTTTCTTTCATTTGCTACAAACAGTATTAGTTTGAAGTTCATAATTCAAATAAAACGGACAGTATTCAAGCATTTTCTGTAACTTCTCTCATTTTTGTGTGTCATTTGTCATCTTATTTAAGTAGTGGATTTGTTAATAATATTTATACTGGTGGTTTCTGATTAAAATATTTAAAAAAAAAAATTATTATCACGAATTCTATCGCGTTTCTCAAAGGGATGGATTTCTCAACTTTCTTTGGTCACGTGATTATTTAATAGTTACCATCAGGGCTTGATTTCAGGCGGAACGGTGTTTCGGGAATAATTAGTAAATTATATTATCAATAAGTACCTATTTCTGATAAATTAGTAATTATTTTGGGACCTGTTCCGGGACCTAAAATTTTATAAATCAAGCTCTGGTTACACTCAATAAAAAAGGTGGACATTTTCCGATAAAGCCGTTTAAAATAAAATATTAAGAAATATTGCAGATGAAAAGCGTGGGTATTATTGAACGAGAAACAAAGGAATTAGCTGAGGCTTTGAGTGGACACTCGATTTCAGGAAACGAGTGGCCTGCCGTGCGGGCAGGCAGAAAGTTTGGCAACGACCACTTTCTACTGTACGGAAATTTGGTCACAATTTCAACCAAAAATTTGTCGAAAACTAATGTTGACTGCTTTTTAATTGTAAAACCTGTAGTCGTTTCTCTATCTTGAAAAGCAGGAGACAATTATTGTGAAGTTGAAACACTTGTGGCTACCGCGATATAAGTACTAGAGATACAAAGGACATACAGAAGAAATACTGTGAAAATGACTTTACTTCCGTGTTCTTAAAAAAAAAAATATTTATATGCTGGGAGATCATAAAATACGTAACGCCAAAGGAGAAGGGAGGGTCTTGAAAATACTCGAATTTGCATTATGTAATTTATGGACGGCCATGGACCGGCCCGCTGGATCATGTGCGTTTGGTGGGTAACTACACCTACACGAAAAATTCCGAGAGGTTGAAAAACCCACTCGAGATTTGGGGTGAGAGAAATATTCCAAACGTCAAATTCCAGAAATGAACGAAGATTCTCGGAATTTTCGTCGACTGAAAACGTATATGCGATCAACTACGTTACAAAATCGGCTCAATAGTATTGCGATTTTACCTGTTTCTAGAGACATCGATTTGCAAAAATTAAGTGAGATGATATCAAAAAATGCAAAGTACTGCGCTGTTTTTGCATTGCAATAATGAACTGCTGAAGTTACATAAAATAAATGTGACAACAATTTGATGACCTTTCAATGATAAACATGACAATTTCAAAAAATTCTGTTTTGTAATTTTCCCATATACATTTTCATCGGGGAGTGGAGGGGTAGGGGACTCCCCCCCCGGTCAATTACCCACTTGGACTTCGCACCAATCGCCGGCCCTGATGCTGGATGCCTTAGCCGTTTTGATTGAAGCTTCCGAAATGATCTAGATTTAACGGTGCAGGATATCCGACAGTAGCGAAAAGTAAGTACTATACTTTGGCGTCGTTCTCGGTTGTGCCGCTAGGAGTCGCATGTTCGCGACTGCATCGAGCAGTGCTGGCGATCATGCGATTCTTGGCGGCACAATGGAGAACGACGCGAAATACCGTGAGATATTCCATTTTATTGACACTCCCCCCGTGCGCCAAGAAAGAAAAAACCGAAGTATAGGTGTTGAAAGTAACAATGTGTGCAAACGTGCAAGATGGCGCGCAAATATAATTTGAAAGTAATATTCGAAGTTTGGTGATATAAGAACCATAGATACTGATATTGAAGTTCTCGCAAATCTGTTTTACTGTGGATATCGTAAAAGAGAAAAAATAATGTTCTTTTTTTCTTTTCAGACTGACAATCTCCTAAAAACTAAAAGCATAAATTTCATGGCTCTTTTAAAAATCAGAAATGTCTTTGGAAAATATTTTATTTCAAATTTTGAATCACAATTTGTGAACAAACAGGCCGAAGGAGTTTTTCTTAAAAAAATATGAAGCATAAATACATTTAAAAACATGTAAAAACAATTAAAGAAAATGTGTTTTCAGGTTTAACCTCCAACTGTACTGCATATATGTGCTCCGGAGCGCGGAAATATTATCTACAGGCGTGAAAGTACTAGTGGCGTGTTTCTTTATCTTCTTCTTCGACAGTTTCTACCCCTAAGGGTTGGCAGTTTTCGATTTCCGTATTTTTCGGTCATCCTAATGAATTTCTTCTAATCCTTTCTCCTCCATTACTTCTTGTATATTGGCCTTCCAAGTCAAAACATCTACCTTATACTCTACGCCTTCTTTCAGGTATCCAATTTAAAATTCGTTTTGGCCATCTCTCATTTTTCATCCTCTGGACATGTCCATAACATTGAAGAGCTTCATTTTCTAGTCTCCTCGTAATGGTTGTTTGAACCCCAGGTCTTTCGTACACCACTTCGTTCCTTATCTTTTCCAGCCTTGTTATCTACAACGATCGCATAAAGTGAGCTATACTGACCGTATTCTGTCTCTACGGCGTTTTGTTAAAGATCACATTTCTGCTCCGTATAATTTCCACTACACTGTGGAATATGTTTCTCTTTGTGTCTTGTACGCGAAGTATACACTATTCCATAAAAGCCCATGTATACCTTTGAATGCATTTCTGCCCATTGCGAGTCTAGTGATGATATCAATTTTTTCATCGTCAATAATTATAGACGTCGGATATTTAAATTTTGAACAATAAGCTATTTTGTCATTAGCAACTTCAATATTAGAGGCATCTCCCCCGATTCATAAATATTTTTCATAAATCCTTTTTAAGGTTGATTTTAAGTTCCCATTTTTCGTATTCTTATTTTAATTTCCCAAATGTGAAGTCCATATCTCCCGATCTGATGCCATAATGACCTGCTTATCTGCAAAAAGTAGAGAAGGTAAGCACCTATCAAATATGGGTACTCCTATTTTCTTGATCTTTAATCCCAATTTTCGTGAGATATTGGTTGTTGGAGACCAATAGCTCTACGAAAGCAATGCTATACTGATTGGCCGTCATGGATTTCCCACATTATACAGTGGTCATCATTGTTCTTAAATGTAAAATATTTCCTTGAAACGATTTAGTCCAGTAGGGCAAACAATATTTATTTTTGAAATTGTTGTAATAAATATTTTATTAACGCAGTTTCAAGTTGTGGAAAATGTGTTTTGCTTGTAAATGTTCTAAAAATTAAAGTGTATTTAGTTATTACATTATTATAACCTTTTTACGCATGTGTTACTTGTTCTTATCATTTGCATTACATTTCTGTACCTTTTTGCCGTTTCATACTTCATATGTTTTCCGCTGACTCGACGTACTTATGAACGTGGTCTCCGTGAGTTGTAAAATTTTGTAAAACTACGCGAGTTTTTGTGGTGAATGCAATGGTGTGTGTTTTTAATTTGACACAACACGTTTGTTTGTCAGCTCACGAGCGAAGGCAGGAGAAGAGCACTCATTAACACTGCAGCGAGTTAACGACGTCTGGCCAAAGCTCGAGCTTGGCTGCCTAGGAACAGGATATTTTTCTTTGG
>JAHLJT010009540.1:18873-32018 GCA_031308135.1 Acheta domesticus | reverse complement strand
TATTCTGAAAATTACGAATTTTCTGTCTTGAGTATAATAATTTTGCACCCCACTGTAAGTTTTGGCTGCGAGAGTATTTTTGTTTAGAGAGATTCAGTTGTTAATGAGATATCAGTATTACTTATACAGTATTGCAACCTAATGAGCACTTCTAGGCACTTATTACAATGCAGTGAACACTTTTTTATGAATTTTTAAAGAGGCGCCGTTGAGGCATCGCGCCTGTTAAAATTATAATACCTGACGAGTAATTCAGCATAAACATGAACATAATAAGAGAAATACCACATAAATTTGAGTATTGTTTATTGAAGTATTTAAATTTCTAAATTATAAATTTATCTTAAACTATTTCGGCAACATTTCAGCATAAGCAGAGGGCATCCCTTCTCCCAATTGTAGATAGTGGAATATTACGCAGAAAGGATAATCACTTCAGAGCATCCTTATCGAATTGTTTTTTAAATAATCGATTTGGCAATTTTCAGAGGCAAAGCAAATTAGGGCCTAGAATAAAACTTTTGTTAAAATTTGAAGTCATTGAAATAAAATTTTTATAAAAATTTCTCTGTATACTTCACCTGACCAACCTGTCCCACAAGTTCCCTTGTTAAATCATAACACGCCCAGGTCTAATTAATAAAGACAACAGGACCCGACTTTTCAACTCCACTAGCTGGCCACAGTAGGACTAATCTGACCCTAAAATGCCAATTAAATTAATTAATTATAGGCGTGTTATATTATTTATGTAATAGTAGTACTAATCTATAGTAGCACAGTAGTGTAATACACAGTTATGTAATAGTAGCACAGTAGGATTAATCTGACCCTAAAATGTCTATTAAATTAATTAATTATAGGCGTGTTATATTATTTATGTAATATAAATATATTACAGTAAGAGAATTTGCTGCATGAGAAATAACAAATGAACAACGTACCCTGATCGCTTTAAAAGATTATTTCCTTCTATAAATGGGCTTAAAAATTACTCTATTTATAGTTCAGCGATAATAGGATAATAATGTACTTGTCATCTACTGTCTTGTTCCTTCTCCATTTCTCCCCGTCACGGCCACGGGCAAGGTAATTAGCGATCTAGAGTTCGCGGGCACTGCGACCAGAGTAACTGCCGAAGTAATGGTTGTAAAAATTCTTCCGTGGAGTCGGAACGTCGCTTGGTACCTGGCCCGTGACAATCTTTTCGAGAAGTCAGTTGACAGTTATTTCCTCAAAAAAAATTTCTTTATTCCCGTTTCTCCCACTAAAGAAAAGAAATGATCCATTAAACGATATACAGTTATATTTCAAATTATCAATTGAGGATAAAATTCAACATTTTAATTGAATAGATCTTGAATTCGTACTCACTTTTACTTAGGAGTGCAATAATTACATTAAATTCCTACGTGTATGTTACAAAATATAATAAAAAAATAATTTTGTATGCGGAAAGAGTTTGTAAGAGAGTGCTTGTAAGAGAGACGTGTTTGTTTACAGATAATTGTTAATTTAATTCACATTATTGTTATACACAGCAAATGAAAGAATGAAGTAATAAAATATAACACGAAATGAAAACAAACACGTAATTCACAATTCAAACATGTTCCTGTACCAAGACAGAAAGCAAATAAACATAAAATAAAGTAATAAGTAGTAAAGAACAGGGGTAATCATAGAAAATCGCGGGCCCGAGGCAATTGATCCAATGGGCCCCATATTTCAAATATATGCAAAAGTTCCCTCCTCCCCAAATTCATAAATATAATTCATTTCTTTATGCGTGAGAGAGAACTCATATCTTTAAATTTGGATTAGAAAGAAATATATTTTTCATTTCTTTTGAATGAAACGAAATCGGAGCCCCAATTAAGTCGGGGCCTCGGGCAAGTGTCCCTGCCCTCCCCGTTTTGGAGGCCTCGGTAAAGAACATAAACATAATTCAAATCTCGTTTGTTTGGTTGAAAAGATCAGGCGACTACTTTTGTATCAACCATTCTTCCTGGTATTTCGAGTGCGCTTTTTTCTGAATTTGGAGAAAAAATGAAACCCGAGTCGCGGGAATGTGCCCCGACATTCTCTGGCGGGCAAGTAGGGTCAACGGTACAGTGATTGACCACTTAAGAGTTGTGACCGTATTAACTCATTTGAGAAGTAAAGTTTTAAAAATTTGCTAATCACTTTCTACTGACCAATTATTCTTTTACTTATCCCAACCGTAATATCGATCGAAAATGAACATTACGTTATTAATTAATTTTTTCATAAAAACAAGTCATTTTGTACAGTGATTTGCCAGAAATTATAGTGATTGGCCACTTAATTATTCCTAACAGAAACAACTAGTATAACTATATATTCAATTAATTACACCATGTAACAACATTTTGTTCAAGTTAATTTTTTTGTTGTTTCTGATGCAGTATGTTTCAAAACACGATGTGAACACAATTTTTCATATGGGAAATTGTTTTTAGGGGAATGGCATCGATTTTCTTAATTTGAGGAATATGTGTATGTATATATATATATATATATATATATATATATATATATATATATATGAAACAATGAATACTCGTTTACATATACCCATGAAACAAAACAAAAGAAATTCTTAAATACAACGTTTGGAAAAATGTAATACAGTGAATATGTATGATAAAAATGTTAAAGTACATGAAAATATTCACATATCACGTACAGTGTGCTTAAAAATGTGTTGTCTTTCTACGTTTCCTCTTGTATGTTACATCACTTTCTGATCAGTCCCCATATATAATCACCAAACATTCCCTCATTATAGTGTCTGATATCTTCTTTCAAACAATTGTAAGTCCTGATGGAACTTTTCACCCTGTTCCTCTGCATATAAATTTATAAGCTATTTCTTGTCTATGTCGTTTTCCACGTTGGATATTAATTTGCCCCCAGGACTGTTGGTGGGCTTATCTTACTATTTTAGGAGATTAATTACGTTTCTCTTTATAGTTTGCTGCAGATTCATCTGTTTTCTTTTGTAAATATTCTTTATATGTTTTTTCTTCCCATTTAGGGCATTCTCTATTTCCATATTCCATGTTCTTAGTCACGTATTTTTGTTGGAAAGGTGATCTTTTGGTTCTCGCCAAATACTTGACACTCCAATTTCATTTTTCGTTTTTCTCCTGTATACCAGGCCTCGAGAGTGGATCTACAACATCCACATACGATATGTGGTGCCCAGTTCTTGTCTTGGGTTCCACAGGCATACCAAAATATGAAATGTATGTTAAGCAGAAGATGTTGGGATCCTTTTTTCTATGCTTTACTGCTTTCGATCCAGGAAAATGCCACACACAAAACAAAAACAGTCTGGATTACGCTTACAATAACGGGAAGATGCTATTACTCATCAATTATGTGAATGTGAAACAGATAACATATAATTGGTTATAAAAAGCAACGAAACAATTATATAAATGTAGGAATACTCAGTGTAGTTTAGTTGAGACCTAATTCATCCAAAATCAGCTGAAAATTCACTTAAACAAGCAAAAGGTTTTTTTTGTTACATGGTGTTATTATTAGGGTGGGTTTTCATGACCTAAAACATCGCCAAAAATGATCAATAAAATGCCCTTAAAATGTTTGAAAAATGACTTAAGAAGAAAAAAAAATTATGTACAATTTTGATCAAAACCACTTCAAATGAACAACTCAAGCTGTCGGATATGTTACTGATGTAATCGAAGCTTCTTCCTTTTTTTCAAGTGAACTCAGCTTGCAAACTTTTGGTATGGGCTGTTCTTTCAAACAAAATCTCTGCCTTTATTTATCGCGAAATCGGCCATACTGACATTGGTGCCGATAGATGTCACAGGAACCATAGATTACTGGTACTCACAACGGATGTCATTGCAATATATGAGCGAAGAAATGGAACAGGCTACTCAGGAATTCTGGAGTGATCATTTGTTGCATCTCGAAAATATTATTTCAAGCAAGTACCATTAAAATGTTCTTAAAATAGATTAAATCAGCGAAAATGCATTAAAAATGACATAAAGAGGTAAAAAATGACTTGTTAGTCGAAATCAACGAAAAATTCTCAAAAATGGCATAAAAAATAGATCATTTCGATTTGTCATAACATAAAATGAATTTCTATACTAAACGCCATTGTTCTAAAGCGAAAAGAAAGAAAATGGCATTACATCAAAATTCACCTCCTAATTATTATATTACCCATGAAAGCACACAATTTGTACGACACAGATTTAATGTAACTAATATTTAACCGCTGTTAGGGTAAAATTCTCGATTTTCAAATCTGAGCATATTCGACTCCATTCTTATGTCATATGTGTCTTCTGGCCGGCCGGGGAGTGTGATGGCATTTTTTAATAGAAATGGATGGAATATACTTCAAATATATTCGTAGAATACCTCGCTTGTAATCTATCCGTTGTCACTTTTTGAAATCTCTCAGCCGTCTGGAACTGTTTCAGCAATTTTTCTGGTATCCGTTGGTATGGATAGATAATCAATGGACTAGTGACAAGTTAACTTGTTGCAAAGCTGAACATAACTGTCATAGTATCTTTTGAAGCTCTTTGTTTTACTTCGTAAACATTATTTCTTCCTTTTTCCCTGTAATTGGACGTTTCACTATTTAATTCGTCTCCAATGCAGACCCTTGTAGGAACATTTTTTCTCATCCAAGTTACTTCCTTCGATGTACCCCATAATGTTTCAAAATAACATTCTGTCTCGTTCGCTGACCCATGAACTAGCGGCTATCACTGCTTCACTTGTCCTTGTAATGATCATGGGATATCTTCTTAAAAATGCCTTGACCCGGCCTTCTCATGTACGGTAGTTGTTGAACGGATTAGGCATTTAGCTTAGCATCTAAAATTTGTTTAACACTACTCTGTGGATACTCCGTCTCCCTTGGAAAACCTTTCCTGGCTAGTTCAAGTATACACTTAACAAAGCTTTCTTCTTCTTCTTCTTTATAAAATAGGATTTAGTGCTGTTTTGTGATCTGGATTGTTAAATCGGAACTGCAAACTTGTTTTGGGAACATTAAATGATATTTCAGCACAACGCACAGATGTCTCGGTATTTTTAACACATTTGATGCCATTTGCCATGGCTTCTGCATTATATTTATCCTGCTTCGGCTTCTTTGGCATTGTAAGATCTATTTCAGACCCAGGTACTTTATACCTGTGGGCAATAATATTAAACTACGATTAAAAACAATCTAACAACAATCATCCGCAGAGTGGCCAATGACACAATTCACACACTGTCGAAGATACAGTCATTGGCCACCCCCCTATGTCACTAAATATGAAAAGCTAGATTTCCCATTTTCAGCTGTTATCATGACTCTTCTGCTGACCACGGCACGGTGCAGATCGCGCTCCGCTCAGTATTCTTGGTTCAGTTACAACTGCGGTAACCGAGGAGACTGTGCGATGTGATTCAATTGAAAGAGGCAGAAAGAGGACGAAAGCAGTGGCAAGACCATTACAATGCTCAAAAGGCTGATAAAACCACTGGGAGTAGGCAACCTTCAGGAGGCCGCCACCAGTTGATAACATTGAAACCTTCCCCCGATGTGCAATTTAAATATGCCTTTGCCTTCTCAAAATTACGTAAATCCAAATTCAAATTGGAGAAACCAAAGCCCCAATAATGCAAACAATTTCAATTTAATTAGCACAATAGTACATCAAATATTAGCAATAATTGTTCCTCAGTTACAAACAATGATTCAATCGTTAGTTCCTGCTCTTATTAATGGCATTAAATAATAATAAAGATGAAATGAGGTTATTAAACTGGAATGCCAATGGCATAAAACGCCAAACAAATTCATTCATTCATTCACTTCTTAAATGAAAATAAAATAAAAATTGCCTGCTAACCCAAACCCATTTATTGCCTGGGGAAAAATTTAGAGTTAATGGATATGCAATATATAGAAACGATAGATTAACGCACTGTGCTTCGGGAGGAGTGGCAATCTTAATTCACAAAAGTACGAAACATTTTCAAATAGACATTGCGTCTGACAAAATGCTAGAGACCGTAGCAATTGTAACTTACTTAAATAATGAGGAAACAGTGATTGTGTGTGCATATAAACCACCTAACTACCCATTCCCTCAAGATATACATATATATATTGTGACCGTACTTACCTTTGCTGGCTCACGGTTACACATATCATAAAATTTTTTTTTATGTATGGGTACAGGAGTTCTTTAAGGGGGTTACTTTAATCTACAGTATCTGGATTCAAAGGCCTACTATCATATAAACAGAATTTATTAGAACAAAAGAACAATAAGACATCATTACATTACCAACATAGCTTGCATCATTGCTTTGATCATAATTCTATGGTTCATTCTGTACATCTCTAACCTTCCCACCATTACATTATCATTCCCGCTTATGCAACTTCCAACCCTTTGGAAAAACTACGTGCCATTCATATGCTACTACGCACATCATTACTTTCAACGCTACACAGTGAGCATCCTGAACTGGCGTTTCATTTAATTCTCCTTCTATTTGTTCACAATTAGAATTACTTATCTGATCGTTACGATCGTCGATTTCTACGTGACGCGTTGCTGCCCGTTCCGCCTGAGGCCGGGAGGTAACCTTGATGCCCGCGATGCTCCGTCTGCCCACGTGTCACCGCAGCCCGTTTCCAATCCACCGGCGTCGCCTTCCCACGGTTTCTTTCTTCACACGATGACCTTTAATCGTATCAGCTCAGCAGCTCCACCGCATAATCACACATCAGCACAGCCGCACCAACTATCATTAACCCGCATCGCCCACGTGTCCGTGCACTGCTCCCCTTTTTTATTAAATTTCGTAATTATTCTCTCTTAAATAAGTTCACCACAATCCTTACACTCGCTTATTGCACAGTTCATCACAATTTTTCTTTCTTAAATACCTGTTGTCCCGATTACACTGGATTTCTTGTACATCAAAGCATCGCTCTCTAACCACCATTGCATACCGTCCTCACGCCATGCTGCTCAACCGCCAACTGTCGCTTTTGTGCGTTCAGACCGATCAGTTCCCACCACCCCGTGCGCTCGTTCACGACTCTGTCGATCCGTTCCGCCGCGGTTCCTCACTCTGCGCGCTACTTTTGAATGTGGTGGAGCGCCTATTCTTTGTGTTTTGACCAATACGGTCAAATAACCCCCCACGTTATCAAGATTTTTTTTTACACAGTGAAAAATAATCTTCTAATCCATTGCTTCCAGGGTTCTCCTTTAGTTTTGATCTTGTCCCTCATGGTATGCCTTCAAGTTGTAAAAGTTGTATTGTTCGACTGTTTCTCCCCGCTCATTCATTAGTTCCGCCACATTTGGAGCTTTAATTGCCTTTATCTCATATGGTCCTTCATAAAGGAGGAAAAACTTCGAATAAGTTTTTAGTTTGGGATTTGACACTCTAGGTACCCTAACCAACACCTTTGTCCCACCTTGAATTCGTATGGCGTTTTCTTCATTTTTGCTAGTCGTACTTCGCTCATTTTGACTAAATTCTCGCGGACTGTTTCCTGTGATGGCTCCTGCGGTCTTTGGAATACCTCTTCTCTGTCAAGTGCGTATAAGACGTGGGGTGGTCTACGTCCAAAATGTGCCTCGTACGGTGTAATACCCGTGCTATCGTGTGGAGTGGACGGCAACCACCTATTAATCTCCGGTATTAGCTCTCCCCATCTGTCGTGCTGCTCGTGGCAATATGTTTCTGAACATTCTAGATAATTCCCTCATGACCCGTTCCGCCGGATTTGATTGTGGATGTCGGATTGATGTAAATACTGGTTTTGTTCCAAGTCCCATCAATGTTTGCTGCCACTGTCGGCTGGTAAACATGGTTCCATGATCTGACAGTATTCTTTGGTATGGTCCTGCTACATCAAAAAATATCTTTAACTTCCTCAGACAAGTTTGAGCATTCGTTCTCTTTATGGGGTAAATTTGGACGAATTTCGAAAATACGTCAATAGTTACAAATATGTGCTGGTTTCCATTTCTGGTTTTCGGCAGTGGTCCGTAAATATCCACGGCTGCTATGTCATTTTTCCCAAGCGGAATTATTGATTGCATGGGTCCTGCAAAGCTCTTGTTTGGGTACTTCGCCTTCTGACATAAGTTGCATTGACTCACGACCTTTCTAAATTGTAAATGAATTATTTCAAACAACACCTTGACACAGAGATTTGCACTTAATGTTCATCAAAATGTTTTCTAAATTGTAAATGAATTATTTCAAACAACACCTTGACACAGAGATTTGCACTTAATGTTCATCAAAATGTCTTCTAAATTGTAAATGAATTATTTCAAACAACACCTTGACACAGAAATTGGCACTTAATACTTATCAAGATATTTCTGGATTGCAAAGGAATTAATTTACACAACACCTTGGCATATGAAATTGGCACTTAATACTCATCAAAATTTCTTCTAAATTGTAAATGAATTATTTCACACAACCTTTGGCAAATGAAATTAAACTAAGCATTCATCAAATTCTCTTCTAAATTGTAAATGAATTATTTCAAACAACACCTTGACACAGAAATTGGCACTTAATACTTATCAAGATATTTTCTGGATTGCAAAGGAATTAATTTACACAACACCTTGGCATATGAAATTGGCACTTAATACTCATCAAAATTTCTTCTAAATTGTAAATGAATTATTTCACACAACACCCTTGGCAAATGAAATTAAACTAAGCATTCATCAAATTCTCTTCTAAATTGTAAATGAATTATTTCAAACAACACCTTGACACCGATTCCACTGCAATATGTTAGAGAATATTGATATATTTAATGCACTTAAACTCTCTTTGAAATATTTAAAACTGGAATGCTGACATTATCAAGAAATTTACACTGTCTTCTGCCTTTCCAGTCATGCAACTAATCAGATACCTGCTGATTAAAGTATGCACTTATGGGGATTGAATTTTGTTCAAATCTAATTGCAAATTACCAATCTTTCCCTGTCCCTGAATTTCGGGCGCCAATAATATGTGACCGTACTTACCTTTGCTGGCTCACGGTTACACATATCATAAAATTTTTTTTTATGTATGGGTACAGGAGTTCTTTAAGGGGGTTACTTTAATCTACAGTATCTGGATTCAAAGGCCTACTATCATATAAACAGAATTTATTAGAACAAAAGAACAATAAGACATCATTACATTACCAACATAGCTTGCATCATTGCTTTGATCATAATTCTATGGTTCATTCTGTACATCTCTAACCTTCCCACCATTACATTATCATTCCCGCTTATGCAACTTCCAACCCTTTGGAAAAACTACGTGCCATTCATATGCTACTACGCACATCATTACTTTCAACGCTACACAGTGAGCATCCTGAACTGGCGTTTCATTTAATTCTCCTTCTATTTGTTCACAATTAGAATTACTTATCTGATCGTTACGATCGTCGATTTCTACGTGACGCGTTGCTGCCCGTTCCGCCTGAGGCCGGGAGGTAACCTTGATGCCCGCGATGCTCCGTCTGCCCACGTGTCACCGCAGCCCGTTTCCAATCCACCGGCGTCGCCTTCCCACGGTTTCTTTCTTCACACGATGACTTTAATCGTATCAGCTCAGCTGCTCCACCGCATAATCACACATCAGCACAGCCGCACCAACTATCATTAACCCGCATCGCCACGTGTCCGTGCACTGCTCCCCTTTTTTATTAAATTCCGCAATTATTCTCTCTTAAATAAGTTCACCACAATCCTTACACTCGCTTATTGCACAGTTCATCACAATTTTTCTTTCTTAAATACCTGTTGTCCCGATTACACTGGATTTCTTGTACATCAAAGCATCGCTCTCTAACCACCATTGCATACCGTCCTCACGCCATGCTGCTCAACCGCCAACTGTCGCTTTTGTGCGTTCAGACCGATCAGTTCCCACCACCCCGTGCGCTCGTTCACGACTCTGTCGATCCGTTCCGCCGCGGTTCCTCACTCTGCGCGCTACTTTTGAATGTGGTGGAGCGCCTATTCTTTGTGTTTTGACCAATACGGTCAAAATATATATATATATATATATATATATATATATATATATATATATTTTACAGAAGCATTCGAAAGTTCTTATAATAGGGGACTTAAATAGCAAAAATATAGCTTGGAGATGCAATTCTACCTCCTCACTTGGTAGAAAGCTGTTACAACTAATAACTAATAACAATCTAAGTATACTGTAATATACAAAATATTACAGGACAAACGCCGTGCCTTAATTTGGACGGACGGAGCTGTAATATACAAAAGATTACAAAACAAACGTCGCGCTTTAATCTGGACGGTCGCGGTTACTAGGTAACGAAGGTTGTTGACGGGCTGGAGGGGGCGCTGGACTAGAGAGTCGGTGGTTGACTGGATCGTGGTGGTAGCGGCGCGAATGTAATCTGTATTATTTAAGTAGAACTTCGACGTGAATAGGGAGAATAGATTGTGGAACGATAGTGCAAGAAGTGAGTCAGCAAGAAAGAAGCAGACGACTTCGGCGACGACCGGCGCGAAGACGGATTTTCGGCGCGGAAGTCAAGGGGCTACGAACTGCGGGGCCATCGTTTCACAACGCCAGACAATTCGGTACCGTGAACCTAATGCACGCAATCAATCAAGAGAATTTATATTGTTAATCCCAAATTCAATTTTTAATAAACAAAATTATTGTTGTGCCACGTTGTATGTAATTCCTTCGGAATATAAACAATTTCAGACTTCCAGGCTTCTCTGTATAGAGAGCATGAGAACCAAAAGAACTGAGCTAGTAAATTAAATTAGATAAAATAAATCATTCTTTATTTTATCACAATACACGCACCCAATGAACCAACTCTCTACCCTTACAACAATAGAATCACCCCAGATATCTTAGATATAATAATCACTCAAGAAATAAACTTCCCAAGCTATCAAACAGTTGTTCCGGATCTAGATTCGGATCATAATCCAGTTATTTGCTCCTTCGAAGGGAAAATTTCAATAAAAGACAACATAAATAAAACAATAAAGAAAAACATAAACTGGAATAAATTCCGTGATCTAATGTCTAAAAACCTAGAATTTCCAAATTCAATTAAAAATGATACTCAACTTGAATTAGAGATAAGCAGACTAAATAATGCAATTCAAAAAAGTTGAGATGAAAGCATTATTCCATCCCCTCCAGCACAAAGACCGTGTAGTAAATTGTCAAACCAACTACGGAATCTCATTCATGAAAAACGAAAACTGAGAAGGAAATGGCAAATAAATAGAAACGCAAATTCCAAAAGAAAAATAAACAAATTAACGAGGATAATTAAAATCGAATTAGGTAACTTAAGATATTCTAACTTCCAAACTCATCTATCCTAAATACATTCTAATTCAAACGACTGTGGACAACTATAAAAATTGAAAAAACAAATATCCCCCCATTTGAACTCTCAAACAGGAAATTATGTAAACACGGACCAAGAAAAGGCTGATTAGATTGCCGAAAATTTCGAAAATACGTTTACACCTAACTCCATGATTGATGTTAAACAAAACAAAGAAATTGAAGAGTGTGTGACAGACACATATTACAGAGTCCCCACGCCAATTAAATTTATTAGCCCCTACAAAATAGCTTCAATTATAAATGAGCTCAAAATTAGGAAGGCTCCTGGCCATGACCAAATAACAAACAGAGTCTTGAAAGAATTACCAAGAACCTCGATTGCAATCCTGGCAGCTGTATATAACTCAGCACTTAGAATTGGGTATTATCCAAAATCATGGAAACAGGCCATTGTCCTTCCAATCAGTATACCAGGCAAAAATCCGAAAGAAGTAACGAGCTTTAAGCCAATTAGCTTATTATCATCTTTATCCAAAGTATTTGAGAAACTGATACAAAAAAGACTTACCAAATACCTCATAGAAATAAGGGCATTACCAGACGATCAGTTCGGGTTCAGGCAAAATTACTGTACAACTCATCAGCTCATCCGCCTAGTAGAACAAATTGCAAACGGTTTCCATATCAAACAGCATACAATTGGACTGTTCTTAGACGTAGAGAAAGCCTTTGATAAAGTTTGGCATACTGGTTTACTATTCAAACTGAAACATCTGGGAGTACCTTTCTACTTACAGGACATTATAGTTTTATTACAGACAGAACGTACAGAGTTAAAGTAAACTGCGCACTCTCACAAACTAGAACAATAAGAGTAGGGGTACCGCAAGGTTCCGCAATATCGCCGCTCCTCTTCAATGTTTATTTTTCAGACATTCTCAAATTAGGAGACTCAAATCTTGCATTATTCGCAGACGATACTGCAATATACACAACGCATGCAGATATAAATGTAGCGAAGGATAACATGGAAGCAAATGTCTCATGCTTTCTAAAGTGGGCTCATCAGTGGAGAATAAAAATAAACCCAACCAAAACACAGGCCAAAATCTTTACTCTTTGTAAACCAAAGTTACCTCGCCCACTAGTAGTAAATAATATTATCATCCCATGGCTAGCATCTGATACACCAGTAAAATATCTTGGGGTTAACATTGACAGCAGGTTAACTTGGAAAAAGCACGTTGAAATAATAACCAGTGCAACATATGCCAAAATATCGAGACTGTATCCGTTAATTAACTTTCGCTCAGCCTTAAATTTGGAATGTGCTATTTTAATATTTAAATCGATTATTAGGCCATCGCTCACACATGCCTGTCCAGTCTGAAATAACACAGCTAAAAGCAACATTGAAAAACTGCAGATAATACAGAATAAATTTTTAAGAAAATGTGCAAAGGCTCCTTGGTTCATCTCGAATACACAAATTCAAAGAGAACTTCAAATTGAGCTCGTAATAGAGAATATAAGAAAGAACTGTGACAAATTTTTTACACTTCTTCCGCCCTCTCCTTGCTGTAAAATTTTACAATGGGAAAAACATTAAATAATCCCAAAAGGAAACGATCACGATATCCGAAAGATATGTTAAAAACCCGATGAAAAATAAGTATCCTCAATAATATTGTATGTTTAAATTTTTTTCA
>JAHLJT010009540.1:0-17873 GCA_031308135.1 Acheta domesticus | reverse complement strand
AACGCAGCTATAAACATAGTATCTCTTATTTGTCTAGTATTTTAATCGTATATAATTATGATCAGCATTTAAAATAATCGAATAGTTGTTTTTCATTAGCGTTTTATTTGTGAATATTACTGTTTCACATGGGAGTGTAGGATTTATAATATTTTTAAGAGTGATTTTCAGAACCTGTGCTCATGAGTTCTGAAGTGGTCATGAGCTCATGTTCTGAATTTTCGTTTTTGGCCTAAGAAAGTGGTATAGTTTGTGCGGATTTTTTCCCAAGAATATGTTTCCATGTTTTTAGATGTGAATGAACATTTGCAAAGTACCGTGTTTGTAATGTCTAATATAGAATTGGATCTATGTATGAATTATATACCCTGTGGTGCAATTTGAATTGGGGAGCGTGATTAAGTAATTATTAAGAGTTATGATTTTTATTTCCTGAGTTGCATTTCAGTTTTACTATGATAAATGTCAAAAAACGAAAAGAAAATTAATAAACATTATTCTACAATATATAAAATTCTACATTCTATAACACCATCTGAAATAATAATTGTCGACCCTTTTTACTTTCTCATACACGTACGTAAATACGGAGTAATATACATAGTATAGGGAAACTTATGTAATGCTCCGCGACAAAACGACGAATTTTCGGCAGAAAAAATTAATTGCCGGGCCCTAATAACGAAAAAGTGGATAAAACCAGTTGCTAAATTAAGAAAAAAACCTAACACGTGGTGTAGCCAGAATACCTGTTTTGTGGGTCCTTGATACCGAAGAACCAATTGAAAGCAAAACGTCCGTCCGTCTGTCTGTCAGTCTGGTGAACAACACTAGCGCCTAAACCATATGTACTATTTCTTCCAAAATTGATTTTCCCCCGTTGATTTGATTCCACTCGAGGCACCCTGATTTGAAAACTTCTTCAAAATTTGGAGGTACTTTAGATGAAGCTCCTCGAACATTTTCAAATGTTCTCAAAAACGGCCTTCCAAATTTTTTCTTTAAATTTCTTATAGGAATAGAGTAAAATACACTTACTAAGGTGGTATAGATACTAATTTCACGGTAATTCTGAATTTTCGAAAATTGTTCCCAACTGCAAAATTGCCTCTTGGTCTTCCTCCAACTACAAAATTCCAGATAGAGATTTTTCTTTCAAATAAAATTTGTTCTCCAAGTGAGTTCTTTCATTAAGGTCATGTACGTTTTTTGAAAATTTCAGTAGTTTTTGCGCAATATTGTTTGCAATATGTGCTATTTTAAAAAATTACAAAAACAAAGATTTTCTCAAAAATGACTCCAAACTTTTTCTTTAAACGTTTGGTAAGGATAGTGCTAAATGTACCCTATGAGATGACATTTACGCCATATTCCTCTATTATTTTGGAAAATTTCAAAAATTGCAAAAATTATGGAGATGACATGAACGTCATGCTGCTCTATTCTTTTGTTTTTCCAAAAATTACAAAAATGAAATTTTTTTGACATGTCTCTCACGTCGGTAATATTTACATAAGCGGCGCGATTTGTTCACATTATTATATGTATGAGTACATGTGCTTTAAATAATGTTATACAAAGTTTCTCGAGAACTCTACTGTTATCTGTGAAAAGTAGCTCAAAATTCCACATTTTCAGAAACGCTCAAACGCCATTTTCTCAAAAATGGCTCACAATTGTTTCTTCAAACTTTTCGAACGGATAGTGCTAATTGGACTCTTTAATATAACGTAAACTTAATTTTGTTTATTTTTGCTTTTTCAAAAATTATACAATGAAATTTTTTGAAAGATCTCTCACACCTTTAATATGCCATTACCAGCCATTGATAAAAACTATTGAATTTGTGAGTTAATGTGCTTCAAATAACTTGAAATGAAAACTCAAAAATTTCGAAATGTCGAAAACTCAAAAATTATCTGTGAAAAATAGAGGAATACAAATGGAAGTTAAAAGGACATAGCGAAATGCACAAATGCAGCCTTCAAACAAACAAGCAAGAGGGACAAGGAATGGAAGGAAACTACAACTAAGTGAGGGGATATCTTGGTGTCCTGATTTATATGGGATTGTTTCCACTACCAGAAACACGTGACTACTGGGTGAGTCCTGACATTCACCGTCCTGTAATTAGGGATATAATGATCTTAAAAAGGTACAAATTGTTAAAAAAATACTTGCATGAACTTGATGTGACACAAATGAAAGATAAAAGTGATCCTTGTTGTTACAAAACGTTCTACTACTGCTTGAATTTGAATAATTCCCAACAAACATACGATTCAGGCAGTGAACTAGCCATAGATGAAGCCATGATACCCTTCAAAGCTTACTTGAGCAGCTGTTACAAAATAGTATCTAGGCATGTTCAATAACAAGATCTATTCGCAAAGACTGGCCGACATTTTTCAAAACACCTTAAGCACTGAAGCTGAAAAAGGGTGAATTTAAAATTGTTCAAGTTGGTGGTGTAATAACTTTAGTATGGCATGACAAAAGAGATATCTTTGCAATTCTGACCCAAGAAAGCTGTTACTGTCCAGAGAAAAACGGTAAACGGAAGTGAACGCATTCCAGTAACTTTCCCTTTGTCAATAGAGATCTTATTATGCCCTAGGTGGGAAGACATGGTGGAAAGACTTTTTGATTTTGTTATAAACACTGCAGTTGTGAATAGTTTTATTTTATGAAATGAAACCAACCAGCTATCATCATTTAGACATGGGTTCACCCAAAAACAATTTTAGATTATCTCTCTAACTGACATTTGACATTTTCTCTTCAAGAAAGAGAATTGGGTGGAAGAGGATCTTGCCATTCTCTGTCAATTCTTCAAAGGCCTGCCACAAAATTTCCAAAATCCATGGTAAGAAAAAAGTATGCTCATACTGCAGCTCTTCAGGGAAGAAAACATCAGGACAGAAGAGTGCAACCTACTTGGGAATGCAAAAAATGTGTCTTATCTCTTTGCCGGGTGGTATGTTTTTTTTGCAATATCACCAAAAAATGTGGAAGTGGAAAACTAGAAACACATTGCATTAAAATTTATATTTATGAAAAATATGTTATCTTCGTACCCTGAAAAATTCATGTCCATATGTTTACATTACATTTGTAGGGAATTTTTTATAAACTGCATTGTTTTTCATTTTCCCCCAATTATTAAGGTACGTTCTGGGAATATGCTGGACTGAAATACGGGTGGGAAGGTATGTTCAAAAGAGATTTTTTAATTGAGAATACAAAGCATTGAGGAGTCAACTAATAATTTTCACAATTTTACAGAACAGCGGAGTTCCTTCATTTTTCTTATTGGTGGTGAAGAGAATTTATAGTTAGTTTCTCATTAGCAATATTGTATGTGAGAGAGATAAAATTGCATTATCGACGAAGAAAATTTTCAATAGACACCCCAAAGTCTTTTCAGAGATTTGCAGAAAATTACGTAGTTTACAAGTTATTACAAAAATTTCCCACTTTCTCTGCAACGTGTTGAAAATCCCATCTTTTAAAAGGTTTTCAGAGATTTTCATCAAATTTCTTCAGTTAATTAAAATTATACACAAATTATTATAGTACAATTTGATCACATTATGATATTACGTATCGTATCTATTGGTTACATAATCGTAAATCGTACATCACAACGTATTTTCGTAATCTACGATAATATCGTACCCTAATAACACATTTCTGTATTCTGACAAGCACCACATAGACCTGTGGATGATGGTAAATATTTCCGATAAATATGTCTTATAGGACAAGAAAGCTTTCTTGGGCGACAATATGTGAATTTGGCAACGCCGCCCCATATGATCGCAAACCCGCATGCATTCAATCAAACTAGGGAGAAAATTACAGAATGTGACTTACTACTTTTCGGGGAATTGTTGTTCACAACGAACTTTAATATGAATATAATGTTATTGTAAGAGAAACACGTAAACAGGATTATCAAGAGGAAATTATCAATAAAATATTTGATCCATATTTTGATATGGGCTGACTTCCGAAAATTGGAGTGAGTTTAGGTTTCTGGTGAAGAGTCGCAACACGCTGAGCACCTAATCTGACAACATCACTTGAAATAAACCAGAACATTGTACCACACCCTGACGGTTAATGTTAATGTGTTGAATAATATAAACTATAGAGTAACCGAATGAAAATAACGGGCATTAAAGAAAGAAGAAATATTTCAGTGTTAAATCTAGAAAAAACATTTGCAGGTACTCACCTATCCGCTGACTCAAGAAGACTGAACACCGCGCCTCACCGCGCAACTTATGTAATTAAGTACAATTGACCTTCAGCAGCTCCCGGTATCTGTGCGCTGAGTGGAACATGTCAGAACATGATAATGGAATCTGAACTCAGTGAATCTATCTTCTATCTATGTATAAACTGATGGTGGTTATATATAAGAGCTGAACTCCGACACAGTGAGTCCAATCTTCATGAAAGTTGCCACTTCTACGTGTATTTTCACCGAAGAAAGTTTATGTGCTGTTAAAACTGTTATAACTCCACAACATGGCGATGTAGAGCAACAATTAAAATATTTTACGTCAAATGCAACCCGTAACATATTCGGTAAGATTTTGAATGTATATCGTTAAATAACTCCTAAACATGCGTTTTATGGCCTTAAAAACTAAAATTGTTTAGGGCAAAGGCCTTAAAGAAACGTTTTTCATATCGTAATCTACAGGACGAAACCTTCTTAAACATTCTATTACATTTTTGCTGGTCCGGCGCTTCCCGATAGTTACATCAACTGCTCAGAGATGTGCATAATCTGCAATTAAATGTAAATGAGAGGGACAAGGAACGGCAGAGACAGAGGGTGAGGGAGGGATACCATAGATAGTGAGAAAGGGTGATGGGAGGGAAAGAGGGAGATGAAGGGCAAAACAACTTCTGCTGGGTTTTCCTAGTTTTTTACAAGTGTGAATAAGGTAATTTCTGTTAAAGTTTTAGCAATAGTTTGAAGGATATATTATTTCTTGAAGACGCTTTGTATGAAAACCAACAGCAGTTTTTTCAATTCTCAAAAAATAGTTAATTTTTTTTTGCTCGCGACGAGGAAATGGACCCTAATAAAAATGTCGACGTTCTGAATTTCACATCTCCTCTGAATATCGGAAAATTGAAAAACAATTAGATCTCTAACCACTACGTGTTTGATGCTACACATATTTCTTAATAAAACGTGTTCTTCAAAATAGATCATTAAATATTGTCAGGTACAGTGTTTTCCACATAACATTGTCTTCTAATTTGAGTGAAATAGGGACACTAATAAAAATACGTCAACCCAAGATTTTTTCGAAAACGGCTCAATTTTTTCTTTATTTTTTTTGTATAATAGAACAAAGTTGCTTAGTAATAATGAACAATAAAGATAATAGTTCTAGTTATAAAGTATTGTAACCGCCACCTAGCGGTCACATCTGAAAACTGCGATCAACAGACGCAATGCGATGTGTCTAAATAAGAAATTGACGAAGATACGACGAACCCACAGAGAGTGTTAGAACGAGTATCGCATTTCCACTGTGAATGAGCACAGCCAATCAGGAAATTTTCTTCAAATATTGCGAATTGTCGCCTAGAACTGGAAGAAACCCGACATTTTCGATCAAGGCGCCGACGCTGGAAACTTGAAGAGCGAAGTCCTGAGCTGCGTGGATTTGCGTATATCAGTACTCTAAAAGGCTTATAAAGGTAACCAAGTATTATCATGAGTTATTACTATTGGAAATATGTGTAGAACAAATGCGAATATTATTAATATTATATTGATCATATGAGAATGTGGTGAAATGATTGTGAAATGCTAATTCGATGAGAAATCATACGGATTGCTAACGTATATTTGGATGGAACCGTATGTGAATATTATGACGATTTCTGATGGGGGCAAATTCGACCAAACAGCTTTTAATTTTATACTGGATGAAGTAACTTCAATGCAGCGGACACCGGCCGGAAGATAGCTGACCTTGCGGCGAGCCACCTGGATGGCGCAGCATATTGCAGACACCGTTGGGGGCGAGCTGATGAACTTCAAGAGAAAAGACCTTGAAGGAATTCGGAAGTCTGCGGGCGCTTTTAAACGGTTCCATTACATTGAGGAAGAAGCAATTTGCTAAGTTATAGCTTTGAAGTAAATGAAAGCAATTTCTATCTGATAATAGGAAGTTACATGCAACTCAAAAGCATGGTGCTTTGTACAATTCATTCTATTGCTTAAAACAGACTGTCGTAAATTGAAAATTAGAATATTTTAGTGAACTTGCATGTAAAGACATGAGCTCATAGTCTATTAATATCAAGGGTGGTGAATGCTACAAGCAAGTAAAAGATTGGATTGATATTTTGTGAAGAGACATTAAAATAATTACTTGAAGTAATTAGTAATAGCTATTTGTGGTATAACGAAGGTTTCTAAAAGGAATAATTAGATTCTAGAATTCATAAATAATTTTTGTACATAATCTCATAGTCTTATAATTTTGAATACTTTAGTTATCAGTATTATTGCAGGGTAATTTTTGGTGTGTAAAAGTGTATTTCTTTTGTATACATTGTTTTTTTTCAGGATTATATTGTTTTGTATTAATTGTATTTTTTGTAAGTGAAGGATGTGAAATAGAAACTTCTATCTCTCTCAAAGAATATTCAGTTTATTATAACTACAGTAGGTCTTTGCCGAACCCAAACCCTAATGTATGCGGAGTTATTAATAACTCGCATAGAAAGTAGTGTGATTAGGTGAGAAGTAATCACATATCGAGTGTCATTAGGCAGGTCACTCGAAGTCATTCGTTCTACTTCGAAGGGAAAAGAAGGCAGGGACGGTGACAGTATAATAATATGTTCTAAGTACTATTTTCATTACGAATTTTTGAAATTTGCAAAAATTCTATTTTTTAACGTTCTTTTACATCGTACATATAAAACATTGAAAGCAGAAATTTATTTATAGCAATCGATAATATTACACCTGTAAATTATTTCATACGCATTATTTTCAAAGTAATTGGGCCAATGTGCCATTGTTTCCTATCGGGAGCGAGGTCAAATAAATACTTCAACTACACTGAAGCTAAACATTTATATTTTAATGTAATGAAGATACTTTAAAATTTTTAATTCGTTTTTCTTTCTAGTATATGTACGTAATCTTTCTAGAATACGTAGTCTCTATAGAGATTGTTTTGTAAATAACCGAGAATGAGTAGAAAATCGATTTCGAGATTTCAATAGAAATACATGTTTTGGGGCCCCTGTTACCGAAAACTGGTTGTTTGCTTTCTCGCCCTTACTTCATAAGGCGAGAATGTATTTGTGCGCCGGAAAACGGTGAATTTTTTAGAGAAAAACACTTATTGCCAGGTCCCATTTAGTGGCTAACTGAATTATTGCAAATAATACATGAAAGTAAGCTACACTATTGTATCGCCGATACCGACTGTAAATATTATATTCTACAAAATTTGCAAAAATTTTGAGAAAATAGTTCATTTCTGTGTGCTCGCTGAAATATATTGATGCTAAATAAATTTTGGTTGCTATGGAAACGAATGGGTGAAAAAATCAAAATTCATAGTTCAATGCTGCAAATCATATTGCAGACCAAGTATGCATAAAAAGGTCAGTTGTATTATGTGAATCAAATTACAAAATTTGTCAATTAACATCAACATATTATGTTACAATACCATAGCACGTTTGCAAGTACTATTTAGCATGTCAGGACTTCAAAAGACAGGGGCTTGGGGAGGGTGAGCCCAAATATGTGGAAACTAAGGCAGTAGGAAAATTTCGCCGGCCGGAAAAGAACTTTTTCGGCAAGAACAATCATCATTATTGTGTACTGTACATGTTACAAATAAAAACGTCAGGTGTATATGTTTTACAATATTCAATTCAATTCAATTTTGTTATTAATTTCTTTACAGAGTTAACCTAATACAAATTGCTGTGTATTCACAGCATTATCATAAAGAATTTCATTACAAATAACTTCTTATATAATAAGGTAGTTAGTACAAGATACAATATAAATAACACAACAATGTATGTAATATAGTAACACAATAACATTAAAACAAAAGAATTAAGACAACAGAACATACAAATAAATACAGAACAACATATACCAAGTGAGACAACCTGTGGAATTTAGTTTGATCTATTCATTGATAATAAATGCTCGTAATTTCAGAATTGATGAAATAACATTGTACAGTTTTAGATCTTTCAGTGTTTACTTTAATGAGACAATTTGGAAAGGATAATACATGATCTTGGTATAGTCCTCTAAGTCCTTTATATATTGGGCACTTACATTAAATAAGTTTCAGGTTTTCATCAGTATTCATATTACATAGTGAGCAGATTGAATCTGAGTGTATTTTTGAGCCACATATTTCTACTATTGATGTTGATTTCTTTGTCACTGGACATCCTGATTTCAGCGACTACTCTAGAAATGGAAGTGGGAAGAGCCAAAGTTAAGTATTTCCGTATCTGTAGATCGCAAATCCCTAATTTCTGAGTTCATGATTCTACGCGTATCGTCCATAAAGATTTTACTTACAATTGTTCCAACTATCGAGGGAATACTATTTCTTATTACGTTCGGATTTTGTTGCTGCCTAATTAAGTTATGAAAGTACAAATAATTCATTAATCTGTCCAGTACGGACCAGTTGTATTTGCCAGACTTTGGATAAGCATTTATTGATTCTTAATGTTTGTTGATTATACACGGGTATCGACAAGGCTCCACAGATAGCAATTTTGTCATGTAAGTCAATGATCTTTTAATTACTTCTGATTCTATCTTAGCCAGCTTGAGCCAGTTTCCCTTCTAATCCAATACCCAGGAGTTATTCTCGACAGTCCCAAAAGCGTTTGTAGAGTTCATTTGTTTTTTATCCACTTGATTAGTGTATCTTAGACCCCCTGCAGCGTATAGCACAGTAAATGCTACAATGGAATCGAAAAGTTTCCCATCAGTCTGCCAGCTATCATTTTCCCCTGATATAAATATTTTCCAGACAGAACTCAATGCTGTGTTTCCTTTGGTCAGGGCACTGGCAGCAACGTAATTAAATTACCCTGACGTTGTGAATTGGATACCTAAATACGTGTACTGCTTAACCATTTCTATAATTTTCTTTTGTATTTCACCGGCCTCTCTCACCTCATTCTGCCTGGCTTTTTGAATTTCATTATTTTGTTTTTTTTAGATTAACTGATAGCGTATCTAATGTTGAGGGTCCATCACATCGGTTGCCAGGATAATCAAATCATCAGCAAAAAGAATATCAGCTTTTAACTCTATTTCAGTGAAACCTTCATCCACGAAGAAACTGGTAATGTCTCGAAGGAAGAGAAGAAATAGTGTAGGGTTTAATGAATCACCTTGTAGTACGCCTTGTGTAACTTCTATCGAAGTGGTAGTAGAATGGGTGTTGATTCTCACTTTCATAGATACTCTGATTCTGAAGAATCTTTATAATATTGCTGCTTACCCCATATTCATATAATGATTCCCGTAGAATATTGTGGAACACTGAGTCGAAAGCTCTTATGAAATCTATAAACGCTGCATACAAGATCTGCCCGATCGGAAGCCATTTGACATTCAGGCAAAATGTTGAAATTCTTACTCCACATTATCAATCGATTCGCAATCAGAGAAGTGAATATTTTAGTTATCGACTTTCCAGGCGCTATTCCACGGTAATTGAGTGAGTCTGCTTTGTTTCCCTTCTTGTGGATCAAAATAACTTCCGACTCACACCAGCTTGATGGAACATTTCCAGTTTTGAGAACCATGTTAAAGAGTTTAAGTAACGGCTTCAATCAGTTTGGAGAAAGTCTCTTCTAGAAAAGATGGGGTATTCCGTCGGGTCCCGGTGCTTTATTGTTCTTCAGTTTTCGAATGCTTTTCATTAATTCTTCTGGAGCTATCTCTTTGTCTAGAATCGGATGTCTACAGTCTATAGTTCATTGTACTGGTTACTCGACGGGGGTAGATATTTTCATAGAAATATTCAATTCCTTTTTTTGGAATTATGCAAATCTTACTTTTTTCCCTCTTAACTTACGGACAATTTTCCAAAAGACGGTACTATACTTGCTATTTAAAGGTTAGGTTTTTTGAATTATTTGTAACTTTTTTACTTTCTCGCCTTACGAATACTTCGTAAGAAGAGAAAGTTATGTAATCGTGCGCCGGAAAACGGGGAATTTTCGCCAGAAAAACTCTTATAGCAGGGGTCTGGTGACAAAAAAGTGGATAAAACCTGTTGCTAAAATTAGAAAAAAATCCTCTATCTCGTGGTGTAGTCAAAATCCATGACTTGTGGCTTTCTTGATACTGCAAAATCGATTGAAGCCAAAACGTCCGTCTGTCTGTCTGTCCATCTGTGGTCAACGCTAGCGCCCTAAACCGTTCGGCAGATTTCCTTCAAAATTGATATTCCCCGATCGTTTTTACTCGTCTCAAGGCCTCTTGAATTTAAAAGTGATATTTTAGTATTTGAGGGTACTTTACATGAAGCCCATTTTGAGATTTTCAAAGTTTAAAGAAAATGGCTCCAAATTTTTTGATTATATTTTTTTGTTGAATAGTGCGAAGAACGTTTAGGGGAATGACGTAGGTATCATTTTCGTTGATAGGTCCAATTTTTCGAAAATTGCAAAAAAAAAAAACTATTTAAAACTGCAAAATTGAAGATAGAGATTTTCGCCTCAGACAAAGTCGGTTGTACAAAATTAGCACTTCAAATAAGGTCATGTACTATTTTTTGAAAAAAGCGAGTAGTTTTTGCGTAAATTGCGGTTCAAATTTACAAAAAACAATTTTCTCAAAAACCGCTCCAAATTTTTTCTTTAAATTTTCTGCACGTGTGTAATAAGGGACGGTAAGTATATAAATAAACTAGTGGCACATACATTCTCGCAGTAGTTATTTTTCAAATGCCGATCATCGGATAAATTATTTGGAGTAATCCGTTCACCGCTGCCTTTCTTGGTCATGTTTGAAAGACATGTTTTCAATTACCGGCTTCCTATTGGTAGAAGTGATGCAATTACGTTTTGACTAAAATGACTAGATAGTCCGCATGTCAGTCACGTGACGCGGCTGGTTAAAGCGCCTTAGGGTGGATATCTTCAGTAACGAAGATGCCGAGTTCGATCCGCAGATGGGGATTTTAATTTGATGAATGTGATGTTGCAGGAAAAAACATTGAGGAGTGTAGACACTTTATTGAAAACCATTTGAAGTACTTCTACTCACGAATAGTGTTATGTCGCGCTTATCACGGCGCGGATAACTATTGGATTTGTCGCGCGTGCATCAAGACAGCGCGCTCTGGCGGGAATCGGCGGCGGCGGCAGCGGCAAGCCGTGGGCGCGGTCCGGCAGGCTCGAGGCTTGGAGCGAGTCTCGCCGCCTAGCATCGGCCCTTTATAGGGAGCCGGCCGACACCCCGAGGCCAGTCTGGAGAGAGCCCCGAGAGAGTCACAAGTGGCAGTACGCGTCCAGTCCAGAGAACCAGCCGCCAGATGTATATCGTCATGGGGTGACGATCACAGCCAGCGTCAGCAGGAAACGTCCAGGGGCCGGACGTGTCGAGAAGCAGGGCATGGAGATTGCCCGGGATCGGCAATATGGCTGGCTACTTTTGTAATGACTGCATCAATAAATTGTTGTTGAGTTAGCGTACGATTTTTATTTAATGGACATAACAAATAGAATCAATGCAGATAAATAGACAGATCTTGTCTGTATTTTCCCTAACTGCATCTTTTAAACAATTTTTCAACTCTGTTATTCGATTTCTGAAGCGTAAGACATGTCAAATCAACCGTTGTCTAGTATATATCTGTATGAACCACTTTAAGTAAAATTATGATGAAATATTGAAAAAAATAAAAAAATTCGCCTTACGAATACTTCGTAAGAAGAGAAATTTATGTAATCGTGCACCGGAAATCGGGGAATTTGCGCCAGAAATAACTCTTATAGCATGGTTCTGGTAACGAAAAAGTGGATAAAATCTTTTGCAATAGTTAAAAAAAATACTGGTGCTATAGAATGTCAGAGACTTTATCGGAGCTCTTAGTTTTCTAATCTCCTAATTGATTTTAGTTTTTCTGTTATGATTGATGTTCCCAGATACCTTCCCTGAGCGCGTAAAGGATACTTGTTTTACATACTCTGGATATTTTCGTTTTCTAATGCGAGAAAACTTAAACCACCATACTCTATTACTATTTTTTAAGTATTTAATGTCTTTCCATTGTGGTCGCAGATGTTAATCAGCAAGGATTGGTACAGGTCTTCCAAGGGAAGCTTCGGCGGTTCGTGTCCTGGTCGCGAAATATTATTTGTCAGAATTCTCTGTTGTCATAGGAAATAATAGAGAATTCTGTAAACTTTATTTAAAACCATGTGAAACCATTTGAATAACAAATATTGTTAATTACGATAATTGTACTGGAAGTGTCTGTATATTGTAATTGTTCAAATTTTTAGCTTTTAACAATTTTTTTTGTCTCTTCTTGGATTTGTAAAGCGTATGTACCATCGTATCAATTGTTCCTTTATCATGCATTTACCATTTTATAGGTCGGTTCGATTCTTTAATGGCTCTGTTCGACCCATGCGGTGATAGTATGGCGTAGTGGTATAAGTGCCGGTTCGTTAACTTTGAGCATCGGATTTCGGGTCTCGGTACTGAAAACGTTTGCTGGTAGAATACACTTCTGCTGGTTTATGAAGTAGTGGAATAGCATTAAGGACCATATAGAAGCAGAGCGAGAAAGTATGTGCGTTGGAAGCACCACTAGTTTCTTTTTATTTTGTTAGATTAACAAGTTCTTCCTCCACCTAATGTAATCATTTCTTCGCTCCAATTTTTTTGTTCCATACCATTTTCTAAATTTACTTCTCGTTTCATTGCGTAAATTACGATATTCTTTGTCATACCGTGGCTTGTCTCTACTTCTGTCTCGTTCTTTAATATGGGACATCATTTGTAAGTCCTTAGCCGTTTTTTTACTGTGTTGACGATTTCACAGTTCAGTGCGTCTAGATCAATGGTGTCCAAGTAGGGTGTTGGTGTCTCTAGTAAATTCTGGTAGTAATCATTATCTTTCTCAAGACACCATTTGAGTTTCAATTCTGCTTCAAGATTGAACTCTCTCTCGGTGTCGACCTCTTGCTTTGCAATTGGCCTACCTTTAGCGTGTATTTCTGCAGAGACAGGGAAAAACCCAAGTTAAGTATTGAAAAAATTGACAGCCGCATGATACCTTACTGATTGGTCCAAATACGGTCCATAGCACTTGAGCCTTTTACATCGACATAAGTGAAGTCACCTACTTCATCAGATTTACTTCGTCCATTGAGGATACAGAGGCCTAAACTTTCAAAATTCTCCACCAGTTTTTGTCTGTTAGTATTTAGAATTTTGCATCCAGCAAGTTGCGAGTTCTCCGAAATTCTGTTCCTTCCATGACATTTTCGGGAATCTCGTTCGAGAAACCAATATGGCAATTGAAATCTCCCCCTACCATTAGTGGTCCGTTGTGTTCTTGAAGTGTCAGTTTCAGAAAATCAGTATTTCAAGTCTCTCATTGAAATTCTCGTGTCTTAGATAAACATTAACTACCACAAAGTCAGTCATACTTATTACACATTTCATTGAAATAAAGTTTGTATTAATTTCCACAACTACGTCTTTTAGCAATATCATCCCTGTAAAATATACATAATCCTCCACTAGCTCTTCCCTTCGCCTTGTCTTTGACAGAAAGACTTTCAATGAGTTTAAAATCTGAAAGTAAGTGTGGAACATTAGTACGAAGTTTCGTTGGCACAAAATATTACAGTTTTTCAAATAGTTGTTGTAGGCCAAACAAGTCAAATAACATACATTTTTAAAGCCACATGAATTTCATAAAACTATATTATAAAGACACATAGAACTATATTTAGTGGTTGCGAAAGTAAATTTCCTTTCTACTAGCTTTGAGACTGCGTTTCCGTGATACGGGAGAGTTGAACTGAATCATCTGACGCATGCTTTGAAATTTTTTTAATTCCACTTCTTCGACCCAGTTGTAGATTACGCCGTCTACAATAATCTTGTAACTGAATCTTGTAACTGATGTCGAGATTCGGTGCTGGGCGGTCGGACTGTGCGGACGTGTTTCCCGGGAGCTCCGGTGAAAGGCGGCGATGGGGTGTTCTTTGGAATGTTACCGGGCGCGCGTGGGCTCTTTTGCCGCGCTCCTTACCTGGAGCGCCGCGCCCGGCGCTGGCAGCGGTGTTGTGTTCTGCGGTTCTTGTTGTGCTGCTGGTAATAGGCGGGGTGGAACTAAACCCTGGCCCTAGCAGCGACGCAATTTTTGCAGCCGCAGGCAATAACGTGTGCTGGTTGTGAACGAAACTTGCGTTCCGGAGCGCAGTGCGATAGGTCTTACCGCTGGTATCACTACAGCTGTGGTAACGTGAAGAGCCGGCTTAGAAGCAGTGAAGATTAGACCTGCGGCGCCTGCCATGTTAGTCGGGAGCAGAGGGCCGATGAGCGAATACGGGAGCTGGAAGAAGAACTGAAGACAACGAAGACATTACTCGAAGACTGCATGAAAAGGAACAAGGAGCTGGAAGAACAGTTACAGGCGAGTACTAGCAGTGTTTCTAAGGCTACAACAAATGCTGATAAGGATACTGAAAAAATGTGCTTGTTCTAGGGGACAGCATCGTTCGGCATACTGGGACTGGCAACGAGGCTCTGGACGTGCGGTGTTTTCCCGGCATTCGAACGGCACAACTACGCCGAGTAATCGAGAGCCAGGACCTGGGCCGACTGGATGCAGTTATTTTGCACGTGGGAACCAATGACTCGAAAAGGAATGTAGATTATGTTATAGGTGACGTTTACGAACTTGTAACAGCAGCAAGAAAAAAGTTTCCTACTGCAAAATTAATCTTGAGTGGTTTATTGCGCAGGAGGGACACTCGCTGGACCCGCATAGGCCTAATCAATGACGGCATGGATTGGGTGGCGCGCAGATTAGGTGTCCAGATGGTGGATGCCAACGGCTGGATTGCAGATGGCGACCTGGGCCGCGATGGCCTACACCTCAACAGGAGGGGTGCCTCAAAGCTGGGGCGCTTATTTACGAAGGTCAGCGCGCACGCTGCCACAGCGGATCCCGGGGGCAACTGAGAAGAAAAAGCGGTGGACATAGATGAGGGCAAGAGTCTGGTATTGCTGCAGGTAAACTGTAGAAGTATTGTTAATAAAAGTTTAAACTTTTTGAATCTGGTGGGAATATACAATGCCGATATTATCATAGGAACGGAATCATGGCTTAGCGTAGACATCTCAAATGCGGAGATATTTAGGGGAGACTACGTAGTGTTTAGAAGAGATCGGGGTAGTCGCGGAGGGTGTGTGTTTATTTGCGTAAAAAATTGCTTTAAATCCGTAGAAATGTGGTCGGATCTAGAGTGTGAAATGATTTCAGTCGAAGTTCATGATATAAACGATCGAGATACATGGGAAATAATAGGAATGTATAGATCTCCAGGGGAAAATATGAACATCTTGCATAAACTTGTAGAAAGAACGCGAGTTGGTATCAGAGAGAACAGACAGTTAATTATCGGCGGAAATCTAAATTTACCCCAAATTCAGTGGGAAGGTGAAGTGACGGAGGGGAGAGTGGCGCAGACGATGGCAAACGAACTAGTTTGGACAAATAACCTAGTGCAGGTAGTAAAGCAGCCAACAAGAGATAATGCCGTTTTAGACATATTTCTAACGCGTCCGGAGGGTTCCGTTACTAGCTGCGAGGTAGTTCCAGGTATAAGCGACCACTCGGCTGTGTGTCTAAAAGTGAAAGGGAACTGTACACAGCACATAACTGAGCGTAAGAAAATTTACTTGTACCGCAAGACTGACGTGGCCAATTTACAAAGTATTTAGTCGATAACTATTCCACATGGGCGGGAATCGGTAGTTCTGTAGAGGAGGTTTGGAATAATTTTAAGAAAATCATTGATACGTGTATGGATCTCTACGTACCGTTTAAAATCGTAACAAGAAATTCCGATCCAGAATATTATAATAATCGGATACGAAAGTTAAAAAGCAAAGCAAGGCGGGCATTGCCAAAATAGGTAATAATAAATCAACAGGGCCGGACGGAATTTCGGGGGAAATTCTCAAACTAGGAGGAGAAGCTATGGTATCGTACCTATTACGGCTTTTCGAGATATCAATGAACAATTAATGTATTCTTCGGGATTGGAAAGATACCATAGTGGTCCCAATTTACAAAGGAGGCTCGCGTCAAAATGTCGAAAATTATCGCCCAGTAAGTCTAACGTCTGTAGTGTGTAAGCAAATGGAACATTTGGTGGCAGAATACTTACGCGGAATTTGGGATAAGAATAATATAATTTACGAAGGCCAACACGGTTTTAGAAAAGGATATTTGTGTGAGAGTCAGGTAGTCACCGCCAGTCAGGACATTGCTGATTCTCTCGATAAAGGTTCCATTGTTCATGCAATTATCATAGATTTCACCAAAGCGTTCGACCTCGTTCCCCACGATAAATTAATACAAAAAATTAGTAAGCTTAACATAGACAGAAGAATTGCTCTATGGATTCGAGAATTTCTCAGCTCGCGTACTCAAGGGGTGCGAATTGGAACAATTTATCTTCAAGGGCAGAAGTAACGTCCGGAGTGCCACAGGGAAGTGTGCTAGGTCCGTTGTTATTTATAGCGTATATTAATGATATTTGGCAGGGAATTGAATCAAAAATACGTCTTTTTGCAGATGATTGAATAATTTATCGGGAAATTAAGAACACAAATGATATAGAAATATTGCACGCTGGTTTAGATAAGCTAGAATCATGGGCTACCACAAATGAAAGGATATTAAATTCCTGTAAGTGCAAGTTTATAAGATTCGCGCGTTCTAGAAAGACAGAAGAAGTGAAATTAATTAGGAAATCAGGATATTCCGAGGACTAAATGCTGTAAATATATGGGAAATGTACTAAATGAGGATCTGGGATGGGCAGATCACGTAAATTGTGTAGTAAAAACGGCGTGGAAAGCATTGCATTTTATGATTAGAGTACTTAGGAAAGGAAGTGGAAAATCAAGGGAATTAGGGCACACATCTTTAGCACGTCCGATATTCGAATATGGCTCGATATTTTGGGACCCATATTGTTTAGGGCAAAAATAAAATCTCTCGAAAAAGTACAAAAATATGTGGGTACATATAAGGGGTGATTGTCCGTGGGGTGAAGTTCGGGCAAGACTATCAAAACCAACATATGTCGTGCGGAAAGATCATGGCTTCAAAAGTCGGCAAAGAAAACAGAGAACAGATGTAGGTAAATTCTCATTTATTAATAGAACCATACAAAATTGGAACAAATTACCTGCAGCAGTGCTAGAGACTTTCCCTCAGAATGTCAAAAATTTTAAAATTAGATTAAAAAAATTGTAATTTGTTTTAGAATATGTTAACATTAAAATAATTTTTTTTATTATTCTTGTTATTATATACTAAGGTTAGCTTTAGCATTGGGTTAATACATTAATTTTATACAATTGTATTCATATGCTGTTTGATGTTCATTTTGTATATTTGTGTATTTATGTAGTGGTTTGATGTTTGTTTGATGTAGATTAATTGATTAGAAAACGCTACCACTGGAATTATTTCATGTATCCTAAGTAGCGAAATAAATATTCTATTCTATTCTATTTACCATTTTTTCTTTGTTCGTTGGCACCTTCTGAT
>JAHLJT010009539.1:0-16502 GCA_031308135.1 Acheta domesticus | reverse complement strand
ATGAATTGACGGCAAACGGTCTGTCCGTCCGTCTGTCTGTGAACAACGCTAGCGGCTAAACCACTCAGCCGATTTTCTTCACAATTCACATTCCTCAATTGATCTGGCTGATGTCGCGGCTTCCTACTTTTGGAACCGATATTTTAATTTTGGCGGTACTTTCCATGAAGCCCCTGGGACACTTTCAAAATTTTCAAAAACATTGGTTCCAACGTTTTTGTTTAAACTTTGATGTTGGATAGTGTTAAGGACGTTTAAGAGATACGTAGGTGTCATGTTTGTAGAAAACCCCAATTTTTTCGAAAATTAAAAAAATTCAAACTTTTCGGCGTCTTCTTACAACTACAGTTGTAAAGATACATTTTTTTTCTTAGCGAAATGTTTTCATCAAAAACAGATCTTCAAATAGAGTCATGTTGAATTTTTTGAAAATATGAGTATTTTTAGTATAATTTGGCGACAACCAGTCGCCTGCTTCAAACTGTGCTTCGTAAGCGTAAAAGAAATGGTGTTGCTACGCAGTTGGATGCTACGTAAGTTAGAATTTGAATATTATTTCATATTTCAGTTTATTATAATAATCTATATTATTAATATATAAAGACAGAACTGCACTGACTTACAGCGCGATAATCTCTGAATCTACTGAACCAATACCGATGAAACTTTTGTGACAGCTTCCTTTAACGGTCTGGAGTACTATAGGCTATGATTTACTATCACAAACCTTAATATATTTACAAAATAAATACTTTTCTGGACATTTTTAACCTAGTGTTACATTAAAGATTCAAGAGTGCATCAATGTCAATAGTTTAGCTGCACGCCACAAAAAGACTACGTCTGACAATCTTTGTGAAATCTACTACTGATTTCATCAATATACAGAATTGCGTATTTAGAGGACTGTTTGTTAATTTTTCACAGTCAGTTGTCTTACCCGAAATAATTCTGATTTTTTCCGCTTTATTTATAAAAGTCACTTGAATATTAATTTTAATTGCGTGGAGGCGTGAGTGCATTAAGTGTACAAGAGACAAAATGTTTGGAAGATATGATTTTCTAATGGATGTAATTAACATTGCCGTAAAAAAGGTACGAGTGCACACATGTTTAGTTGTAGTAAATTAAGCATAAGAATTACGTATTTGCAGGTTGGGCAAGCGACAGTGCGATTTACGTGTTATTCTGAAACTGACGAAGAGATGCATGTTTTAGAAAAGTGTCGTAATATAGTTGAGAGTGGGATAGTAGAGAGTACCTTTGGGTGTTGAAGGAATTATTAAATTGATGATAGTTCGGCAATAATATAATTTTTAGTAAAACCGCAGTACAATTAAAGTAAAACAGTATTGGTATATGGGCATTTGGAGGAATTTAATGTGTGACAACGCTGGTTTTGAAGGTTGTTATTTTAAATAATAGAAAAAATGTTGTCAAGCCGCGAGCCACTGTGATCTCGTTTTTTTTTTGAGATATTATAATTGCATAAGTGCTCAGTGTCTCCTTTCGGTCAGCTACATCGTATCAAGGATCCTAAAACAGGTACTAGAATTCTATTAAAATTATTTCAATTATTTTTAAAGGTCGATTGATGCGGCAAGATCAATTTCAAACTTTCCTTTATAAATACGCGAAAAGAAAAAAAATATAAAAACGAGTAAGATTTATAATGTGGCTATTGATTGAAAGTGTTGGTATAATATATAAAATTCCACAAACAGAATATACGTAAGTACATGCATTTTAATTTTTAGTTTAGATTTGTTTCAGTTATAAAGAGAAAGAAGTTTGGGGGTGGGAACCCGAATACGACTAAAATTTAAATATTTTTTAGTGAGATGTGTTTTAGTATGTACGGGAGACCAGGCATTGGAGCAAGGCAGAGAGAGGCGGGATAGGGCGGAGGGAATATACAGTTGAATAGATAAAAGTAGGCTCTGCCATGGGGCGGGAATAGATGGAATTCCTCTTTCTGTTTAATACAAAATTATGATAAATACCCCGGCAACGCGGGGTTCTTCAGCTAGTTTATTATATTAGTATTATTTCATTTTAAATTGCGTCCTTTAATTGTGTTAAACGTGAAAAGAAATGGATGATTTAGCTTTGCTTAACAAAATGCAGGAATGGAGAGTAATGCATATAAAAACCGAGTAATTTCGATGAATATAAAATATTTTGAATGAGCGGTTATTGTTACTTGTTACCCATTGTTGTAACACCGCACTAATAAGATAAGGCGGTAATGACCGATTCCTTCCGTTCGCGATAATATAAACTAAAACTTTTATATATTTGGAGAATATTATACCATAGTATTTAATAATTACTATTACATATTTTTCGATTATTTGCATTTGCTTGCCAACGCTATCAGTATCGTATTATTTATTAACTTTTTATTATTTTACTTTCTCGCAAACTGCTTATGCAAAATATTATAAGGTTAAAAATCTCTTCGGATCGGATATATTCGTGAATGCACTGCATACCTTATACAATTAATTCAATGCCAGAAATATATTTTCATTTAAAGTTTTGAATAAAAAATCTATTGCTTGAAATTAGTTTTCGCACCAAATATTCTGCGGTTTCAAAAAAATTACAAAAAATGATGACTGAGATGTGATAATTCAGAGAGACATTGTGGGATATATAGTATTTCATAACCATTACTAAAGGCGTGAAAGTGTGCTGTTTTAGCACCATTAGTTTTCTGAAATGAAGTTATATACTATATATACCCAAATCTAAAAAAGTTAATTCGTATGTGATTGGAGTTCAATAGATCAACACACGATTTATAACCAAACAGGTGTTGACATGTTTGTTTTTACCCATTTCAAAAGGGTCAAAAATCTCTTCCCCATCTCGGACAGCCTTCCCCTATTCAATGAGAATTTAATATATTTGATAAAAACTCTATTGATAATACAGGCGAAATTTATCTACTTCCTCAATGATGTCAATAGAGAGAGTTCAGAATACTAAAATCAAGGTACATTTTAAATAGAAAGCAATAAATTTAGGAAAAGCAAAAAAAAGTAAGAAACTTGTCAATTTAAACTCTACGAACTAAGAAGATATAGTTGAATACTATCGTAGTGAAGGTTGTAATAAATTTAAATATCCAATACCTGCAAGATGAAGACCGTTCCCTTGAGTGGAATGGAATATGGATTTTGTAAAGATTTACCATAATTAATGCCCGGTTGTCGACAATTCGCCTCACTGGGCGCTGGCAGAAATGTTTCCTACGCCGATTTCCTCGGCGCGGCGACTCAAAGCGAACCTTGTTAGGAAAATTTATGCAAACTTTGATTACACCGCGGGGCTCCGAGGCAGGGCTCGCGGCGACCGCGCAAAAGTTCTCGAATCAATGGGAGCCACCGACGGCCACGCCCCCTCCCGCTCCGCACTGCCCTTTCCAACCCCTCCGCCCCGTTTCGTCTGGCCCCGCTCCGCCTTGACCCGTTCCCTCCACTCCACCCCGCTCCGCCCCGTTTCGTCTCGCCCCGCTCGTCTCCGACCATTTCTGCCTTGCTTCGTTCCCGCTACTCTAACCCGCTCCGCCCCGTTACGTCTCGCCCCGCTTCTCACGGACCCGCTTCGCCTTGCCCGTTCCCTCCACAGCACACCGCTCGGTCCTGCTTCGTCTTAACACGCTCCTCCCCGCCCCGTTCCGCTTTACCCCATTCCTCCGCTCCACCCCGCTCCTCTCTGCTCCGGTTCGCCCCGCCCCGTTCCACCAGCTCCATCCTGCTCCTCTCCGCTCCACCCCGTTTTGACTGGCTCCGCTGCGCCCGTCACGCTACACTCCGCACCACTTCGCATCTTCCCTGTCCCTCCAATCGTTCACGCTCTGCTCCGCTGTATCTCGTTCCGCCTCATTTCGTCCCGTCCCGCTCCTCGCCTTTCTCCCTCCTCTCCTTCATGCTTTACTCCGCTCCGCCTCGCCCATTCCCTCAGCTCTGTGCCGCTCTCCTCCGCTTCTCCCCGCCCCGTTCTCCCAGCTCCTTTCCGCTCTATTCTGCTCCGCCCTCCCCCGTCCCTCTCCGCTCGCTCCGTTCCTTCGCTCCCCTCCGGGTCGCTTCGCCCCGCTCCGCCCCGCCCCACCATGCCAACCCCGGGCCCCGGCTCCGACCGTCCTCGCCTCATCCTACTCCGCTCAGGCCTGCCCCACCGCGCCCCTCTCCACCCTCTCTCCTTCCCTGCGCCACATCGCGTCGTGTCGTGTAGAGAAAGAGAGCATTTTTTAATTAACCTGCTATCGATTTTTGTCCCTGAAGGTACCGTCCAAGTACTCCTCACTGGTGGGTTTTGGGCGGTTTTCGTATTCTCGTGATAAATGATTTCTCAACATAAATAACTACGATGTCATTGATTTGGGAGAACTATTAACAGGGTATTTTAGATTTTAACCTGAAACAGATAATATAAAATATGTTGTCTAGATTCTCAGAGCAAAAGCCATACAATACCTTTCAGATCAAGGTGCAATTTAAATTTTCATTTAAGTAATGTTTTTCACCTTCCATTCAGTTTTTAACACTGGGAATTGTGATTGTACAACAGAGTGTAGGAGAGAAGTATTCCTTGGTCAATTCTCTATTATTAGCCTGTTATTTTAATGTTTGATAATTGATTTTGAAATCCTTCCACTTTGTTTATTTTTTGTCTCTTTTCAGCAGCCTTATCTGACGCTCGTTGTTAAAAATGTTCATGACCGGGAGGTTCGGCGTATTTTTCAACCAGATTTATTTTACTCTCCTTTTTTCAGCGATGGTTAGAAAATTACCATCGTTAAGTAATATGGTGTAGTGAAGTGTGATTCTCATAATAAAAACACGATATAAGAGTGCTAAAAGTTTAGAATACAAAACTTTGCAACATTAATTTTAAATCCTCAAATGTTGCCAAATCCCCCATTATGAACTCTTATTCCTGGCACGTTATAATTTTTTCCCTTTGCCTTTCAATAAATTAAAGATTGTAAGAAATATCGTGAGAAATAAATGATGGTGATGGATGAATGTTTATAAAATGTGCGATTCTGGGATATGTAATAGACTGTGAGACTATCCATTTTACCAAGCACTTACTAGACTATGATATGACGACAATAAGCAGTACTTTGATTTCCGTGAACATTTGTCTTCTGGAACCATACATTATAAGAGGCAGTTTGCCGGTTATTTTCGTAGTGTTGATATTCAAACTTAAAAAAAGTTGCAGGAAATGCTACGAAGTCCTGTTGCAAAATTTTCTCCAGTTAACTCCTTTTACTTTCTCGCCTTACGAATACTTCGTAAAGGAAAAGTTAAGTAATCGTGCGCCGGAAAACTGCGTCTTTTCGCCAGAAAAACGCATATAGCTGGGGTCTGGTAACGAAAGTGTGGATAAAAACCTGTTGCTAAATTAGAAAAAAATCCTCTAACTCATGGTGTAGTCAAAATCCATGTTTTGTTGGTTCTTGATACTGCAAAATCGATTGACGGCAAAACGTCCGTCTGTGGTCAACGCGAGCGTCAAAACTGTTCAGCCCATTTTCTTCAGAATTGATATTCCCAAATCGTTTTCACTGATGATGAGGCTCCTGGAATTGAAACTGATATTTTAATTTTGGTGGGTACTTTACATGAAGCCTGTAGGACATTTTCAAAATTAAAAAAAAGGCTCCAGAGTTTTTGATTAAATTTCGTTGTTGAATAGTACAAAGATGTTTAAGAGAATGATGTAGGTATCATTTTCGTTGATATTCCCAATTTTCAAAACTTCAAAACTTGATATTGAAACTTGATATTCCCAATTTTCTAAACTTCAAAACTATCAAAACAACTATTTCAAAACTTCAAAATTGAAGATAGAGATATTTGCCTCAGACAAAGTTGGTTGTACAAAATTAGCACTTAAAATAAGGTCTTGTACAATTTTTTTTGAAAAAAGAGTCCTTTTTGCATAAATTGTGCTTGAAGTTTACAAAAATGTTGTTTCTCAAAAACCACTCCAAATGTTTTCTGTAAATTTCTTTACTTATGTAATGAGGAGGGATAAATATATGGTCTTAGTCCTAATTCCGGGAATTACTGTTGTTTTTTTTAAAAAAATTGCAAAAAAAACTTTAAAACTCCAAAATTGTAGATAGAGATTTTTGCCTCAGACAAAGTCCGTTGTATAAAATTAGCTCTTTAAAAAAGGTTATGTAGAATTTTCTGAAAAACGAGTAGTTGTTGCGTAATTTTTTTGCATGTTGACAGTCGCTAATGCTAGAGCTGATACAATTACGTTTTGACTAATATATAAGTATTCAGTCCGCAACTCACACCAAATACCGAGGTGGTTAAAGCGTGCTGAAACAGAGCACTTCACTTCGGAAGATGCGGGGTTCGAATCTCAGACAAGAATTTTAATTTGATGAATGTGTTGTTGCAGAAAAAACTATTGAAGATTGTAGAAACTGTACTGAAAATCTATATCTACGATGGAATTTTTTAAACTTTGTCCTGAATTATTTGTCGATTTTTTACATGGACAATCGGACACTTACATGTTATGCCTTTGGCCGAGTTCGATCCATGCGCGCTTATGTGACGTAGTAGCATAAATGCCGGCGAGTTAAATCTGAAGATTTGAGATCGCGTGTCCAGTGGAAAAAAATTGCTGGTTTATGAACATATAATATTGCGGTGCATTTAGGAACAATGCGAGAAAGTATGTTCATTGGTAGCACCACTAGCTTTATTAGTTTTTCGTCAGAAATGGATAATCTTCTTATTAAATCATTCTTCAGAAACCTACATAAATTCATGGGTTGTGGTTAAGTGAGAATGTTATTCAGCAACGCAAAGTTTATATAATTGCAAAATTACGTACACATTTATTTCGTTCACTCTTCTGTAATTCTAGCAACTCAATATTTACCTCATGGTAACAATTGTGGGTCTATTTGCACTAACACAACATAAATACTAATCAATATTCCACGTAATTGTATATTTCATTAAATAAACACAGAGTACAATATTCATGTGTCTTTTTCACAAGGTAATTAATTATTCTCTTGTTCGAAACAAATTGCTCGTCTGAACTCCCCACTTCAGTTCATGGAACTCCCAATAGAGTGCTTTGTGTCTGACACATCGTCTGCAAAATGTGAGGTAAAATGAGTCGCCACATACGTTTATCTCATCGTTCCTGCTTGACATATTACATATATTGAAATTCCTCGAATATTAATCTTAAAAGCACGTCCGGGAACCATATAATCCCAAATTTAGAGGTCTCTAATTTTTTTATTTAATATATAAATTTAACGTAATTATTACGTATTTATATATAATTGCAATTCTTTTTAACTCTGTGGCTATGGTAAAGGCCTTTAAGCCACTTCAATACCTCCATCGTTCCGCATTCTACCTTTCGAATTCTGGCATTTACTTCTACTGGCCTCTTCACCGCATCAAAGCCGCGGAAAGGAGACTATAAGGGACGGTTGAGGAAAACAAATCCTGGAAGGGGAAAAACCTGCCGTCAGAAGACGAGTACATGCTAATCTACTAGATTTTTTCTAAACTATTCATTTATTTCCTGGCGTGGGCATCTTCTCCATCCAGTCTTTCGCCTTTATATAACATTTGTATCGTTACTCCTGCAATCCGCAATCTTGCCACCTGCTTCCGAAGCAACCGCAACATCCGCAATCGCCGTGGGGCACGCGGAGCTCATGATGGGAGAGCCGATGACCGGTCGCTCGGCAACAGCGCCTCTTGCGGTCAGCGTCTGCACCTCCGCCCCGCTCCCTCACCATCCCCACCATCCACCATCTCTGTAGCTACGGGCGTCTGCGTGTGCACGTCGCCACACAACCTGTTCGAGTTACATCGAATGAAGGACGAAGAAGCGAAGAACGTTGCACTGAAAAACTGCCAAAATCAAGTTCGCACCACAGTGAAACCAAGGAAATTCGAATCTAATTTGGAATGAGCTTTGTTGGAAGGCTAAAAATTCGGATCATTCGGGAAATATAGTGAAATACACGCGAAAATGCGTCATGATACCTCAACTTCGACTGACGTGGTATGCAGGCGACCCTGGTGCAACATCGCGTCATCATGTTAAAGTCATTTTCACCTTCTTGAAGTGAACCTGCTTTTGCCTTTGTTCCTAATTACGAGACAATGTACTAAAATGAGTGTTTTAAGTATGTATTATCGATCAATCATTTAAATGTTAGGTTTTCTGAATAGTTGTGTAATAACCCACAAATGCAAATATTGTGTTAAACACAATATTTGCATTTCAGTACTTGATTTGTAATTAGTTTTCGATAAAAAAAACATATGATTTAACGTTTTTGAAAATAATATTTGGATTATACAGAACTTCTAAGCTCCCGGTTACCAGGGTTTCTAGGTTCTTCAATCGTTCTTCACCTTCCTTAATCAAGTGGCTGACTAAATTAGAGATTCTCTCCTGGTCCAACTCGCCTCGCTCTATCCTTTCCTATTATCTCTCCTTCTGCAGGATATCACTCTCTGTAAACACATGCAATGGGCAGAAATAATCCAAGTACGACTATATACGTATGGAATGAAATGTGGGTTGTAAGCGCTGAGCTACGTTATTTTCAAAACCATATCCTTTTATATGTTTCCAAAACCCAATAATTATTTAAGCATTAATTCACACGGCAATTGTGTGTATTTAGCTCGCGTCTTAGATCACCCTGCAATTTCCAATATCTAATCTTTTCTTCCCAGTGCATGCTTTATTGTGCATTATTGTAATCAATGCCTTACTGGTAATAACGTAATAGCAATATTTTCCTCATCGAGGGAATTATGACACAAGCACGTTAGCACTGAGCAAAATAAGATAGTATAAAATTTGCAGATTCCCTCTTTCTTCAATTCTTCTTTCACTTCAATACTTCTTCTAGGCTTCGTTTGTTCTTTCTTTTTTCTCTTCGAAAGCTTAGTCCTTCCAATTTTTCCTTCTTTAGATATCATTTACTGACCCATTTCACTCATCTTTTCCTTCGCTATCATTTCTCCCATTGCCGACCGTTGCAATGTAATACATGGCCAGGGCCAAGTACCTACTTTTCATTAAAAATTGGTTACGACCTAACGCACTTTCAGAGCGAGCATGAAATCTCGCAACTAGCTAGAGTTTCGATGATAAGACCCAACTACGAATATTGATGTTTATGTACTTCCTTTTATCTCATTCAGCACAACTCCACTTAATCTCGTCTTTCATTTACATCATCCTTCACGTATATTTTTCTTGTCAAATTTTCTCTTTTACTTCTAGCTTCTTCAGTACCGATACTTTTGTTTTTATTTTTTCCAGTTCTGGTAACGCTAGAAACGAATTTCTGAACTACAAAACTCAAAAATTCGTGTAAATAAGTTTTATATTGATTAATAAAATATTGGTAATATCTTTTTTATTAAGCAATTTTATTACACAGCGGATTATCACTTTACAATAGTTTTTGATATTAATAATATATAAATAACTAGCCTTAATAAGAGCGAGACTACTCTCTCTGGAGTCCTATAGTATCGATACATGAGGTTGAATAATATCCAAAAGATATTTCGTACTATTGTTGATAAGAATACCACATGTGTATTGATTCACAACACATTCCTAGTTGAATCTTCCATTAAAAATGAAACGATTGACCAGGCATTTAGAAAGAAAGTGTGGTATCTATGTTCTTCGACAATTTTGAAAATGTTTTATTAGAACGTCTTTTTTCTCCCTATTGAGGTGATATTTTTAAAAAAATGTTTACTTTTATTCACAACTTATTCATTCAATCCTCGTCTTTCTGCCACGTCTTTTCCTTCCTTTCTTTCTTTCTCTCTCTCGTCAAACGTCCTTCTTTCCCCGCCTTCCGCCTAGCTCTGCCAGTGCGCCCTCACAGCTGGTGCCCGAAGCTGCTTCTCCCCTCCTCCCCTCTCAGACCCTCTACCCCCCCCTGCCACCACCCGCTTCACCGCCCGCGCCGCCGCCGCCGCCCTCCTTGTCTATAAACACGAGACGTGGCCGCGGCGCCCAATGTGTTCATTCTGCCACTCGTAAAACAACTCACGGCGCTCTCTTCCAATTTCGGGGGGGAAAGTGAAATTAAACACGACACTCGTTCCGCGCACATTTTATGTTGCGGAGGGGGCGTGCGCCGTCAGCCGCCGTCGGGGGGGGGGGAGTGAACGAAGGGGAGGGGGAAGGTAGCGCCCGCAGGACGGACGCACCCACCCCGCGCTAAATTTGGGCGCTCTCCTGGTGAAAACTCTCTCCTCTTGTTTTATTAGAGGATTTTAATACTATGGGGGCGGCAATAAAAATGTTTCTTCCTCCGCAGGAGCTTGTTGGGGCCCGGGGCAACGTGACCGGCATGTACCCTCGAACGAAACGGAGAATGAATTAATAGCCTCTTTTCATTTAAGTGCGGGCTGACGGAATATTCACAGCGCGAGCGAGCGAGCGACCGAACGAGTGTGTGTCAGAGGAGCGCAAAACGATCTATTTACGACGCGAACACAATGCATCAAATGTGTTAAATTATTCATTCAGAAAGACTTCCTCTTGTTTATGTTTTGGGTTCAGCGAAATAAAATAAGTGGCATATTTTCACGGAAAACGCGTTTCTCTTATTCCCTTTATTAGAAATATATTTCTCTCTTCACTTTCAAGGTATTTCTTTTTGAAGTTTTGAATTACACTGGTTATTTGTATTGGCTACTAGGGAATGCTTTGAAAAAAGCTCTCTACACCGAAAGAGTTATTGCACACTTGCGTATGTTCTACATTAAAAAAGAGGACAAGGAATGAAATATTTATCTTAATATTTAAAAACATTTCCAGTTATTTTTGCCATTGAGGTTATTAACATTTTCTCTCTTTTTATGTTCCCGCATTACGAAAATAATAATAGGAAAATATTCTAAATACCTAACACATATTTTATCTCCATTTTTGAGGAAATTACATTAAATTAAATTTAATATAATATATTGCATTATACATTTTATATTGGAACATTTCTTTTAGGTAAATTAAATTTGTATAAGTCAATAAATGAATACATCATTTATTTATTGACTTTACATGTTCGATAATAATAAAACTGGCGTCTTTGTTGTTGCTGCGTGTTTGAGAGATCGAAGGCATCTGATCAATGATTCTTATTCACGGGTTCTCACCCAAAACGACAGTTACGAAAATGAATAACATGACGTAGGTCTAAAATGTATCACTTTTAAGATAATATCTAGCATCCAATCATTTTTATTACGAATTCGTTTAGATATACCTCGGCAACCCTACACTCTTAGTGTAATTCGTGATGAAGATATCACAATGACACAATGTCATAATGTGATACAAGAAGAAATGAAATTCTGCTGCCACATCAATGATTTTGAATATTAAAATGGGATGACAGCAAAATAACTCAGATTTTGGAAAATTTTTATTGGCCGAATTGTATTGGATTTTAAAACGTGGAACCATGTATTAGTACATCAAAATACAATTCCCAACCCTGAAGCCAAATTTGTGGATGTTTAATGTGAAAAAAAGTTATCATTTCTCCGAAAAATTAAAGGACTTACTGGCAAGTGGTGTTATGCCCTTCGCTCTGTGTCGGGTTAGCATAGTATGAATTCATAGAAAACGGGGGCTGGGTCCTGAACACATCATAAGTTTTCAAATCATAGTTTTCGTCAGAATCTAAAAAGAGCAATATATATAATACATATATGCTTCATTTCTGCTAAAGAAACATTTCTATATTTTTGATAATCCGCGTATTACACGATTTGCAAATTATTTATACATTGTGGAATTGTAAAAGGTAACAATTATAATTTTGTTATCAAGGACCTCGTTGCACATGTACAATGCTTCACTTCCTACGCATTCCACAGATTATGCAGTACAAATTCATAGAAATTTGTAAAAAAAATTATTATATTTGTTAAATCAATGAATAAGATTTCCTCTCTTTAGAAAATCAATGGTAAAATACTGTAATTTCCATCAGCATTCAAAGAAAATACTTAATGAGCTTTACATGCCAAGCTCTGTGTAAATATTAACTAATAATAAAAGGGAAATAATTAAAACCAGTTGATGTGTTAGAATGGCTCAAAAATAGGTCTGTGTAATTAAAGCTACAATATCAAAAGTGTAGATAAAATGCGAAATGAAAAAGAGAACTACTATCAAAAGAGCGGGAATCAAAGACATGGTAAAACAGTTGCAACGTGGAAAACGTCTCGGTCTTCAATGAGGATATGAATCGTTTGTACTTCGTCAGACAAGCATGACCCTACAAAGAGAATACGAGATTAAGGAGAAAATGCTGCTACTGGAGTTTCCGAGAAGAGTCGAGCTGTTGCAAGAACTGCAAGTGTAATAGCGGCTTTTCATCACCAGAGCATGCGGCTGTATAAACACGCACTTCAACTTGCTTTGCGGAGGAGCAGTGTTTGATTAAGTGATGGCTTCTAATGGTATAAGGCACTTCGATTTCAAAAGACGTACAACAAAACAATTTAACAAGACTAACCCAAACAAAACATTACTTGAAACAGTGCAATTTAGAAGCAGTAAGAAAATAATGATACAGCTGTCAGCCTAAAAATTGAAACTAATTATGAAAAAACAGGAAATACGTGAAATTGATGTGTTGAACGTAATTATGGCAAATTAATTGAGACGTTCAGAGCACTCAAAAATACATTCAAGTCTATTTTTCATATTTAAAATGTCCATAAGAAGAAGCTCCTTCCAGAGCTTAAATGATGGACTTCCGAAGGTCGTAAAAAACGTTATAAAAGTCCAAGCAGTGAAAATATTTCCCTGAAATTAAATGCCTCGTAACAAACTTACGTCTATTTTCTTCACAAATTTGGTAATGTCATTTGATTCCCTTGTTCTCTGAAAGATTCCATTGTAGTATGTCAATTTATACTTTTTCGACAATGCGAAGTGAAATGTTCTGTACAATCGCGTCTCGTATTGCTTATTCAAGGTCATTGTCCAAATTCGTCTGCAATTTCAGAAGAGGATTTAAAATTAGATGCACATACTTGAATTTCAGCGATGAACATATCGAATCTCTCAACATCATGTCGTAAGTTTCCACATCGAAGATTTTCAATATAAAATATATACAGGTAGACATGTGGGCTTACAGACAGAAATCTGTGTCACAGTTTGCAAGAATGACCATCAATTAGTGACCACTGAAAATAACGCAACCCGATACTGCCAAGCATAGTCACGCGATTTCTGGAATTCCCTGAAACCTGAATTCAATATCCGCATTTATTACTAAAATGACTGACAGGAAAATTTTTGTACAATATAATTAACTTAAGATTGTTCATAATAATTATACATCAACTATTGAACATAATATAGTCCAACATTCATGAGCTATTCTGTGTCCGTAAGATAAATTATTTTAATTGTATTTAAGTTTGGTCAAATTATTATTGAAACAGACTATTTTTTAAATAATAATAAACTTTAATGTACATTCATCCAGCAACAGTTTCGAGGTTTCTTTACCTCATCCTCAGGCTAGAATACAAATCAATGGAAGTTCATTACCTGAAAAGAATTTTTTACAATTTTGATTTGTAAAATTTTGTAAAAAAATCAAAATTGTAAAAAAATTACTTTCAGTTAATTCACTTTCATTAATTATACTATTCTAGCCTGACGATGAGGTAAAGAAACCTCGAAACTGTTGCTGGATGAATGTACATTAAACTTAATTATTATTTAAAAAATAAAGTTTGTTTCAAAAATAATTTGACCAAACTTAAATACAATTAAATATATTTAAATATAAACAGACATATATGATAAATAAATAAATTATTTTTCCAAAATTTTCCAAAGATAATCACTTTTAACTTCAGGTTCAACAGAATGCGAACGTACGAACAAGAGCAATAACATGTTAGCTAATTGTAATGAATTGTAATATACAAAATATTACAAGGAAATGAACACCGCGCTTTACTCTGGACGGTGCGAAGCGGTTACTAGGTGACGAATGTTTGTTTACATGCATGACGTAAGGAAGAACTGACTAAAGGTCTCCGGCGTAATATATAAACTCTTTTACATAAAAAAAGCATGGAACATAAATAAGCAGGTTATGTAGTGGTCAGAAATGGACGATAGACAATCTCAATCGGAATGCGAGATGCTTTTGTTAGAAGCGCGGGTGGTTTTGACGTCTGTTGAAAGTACAGGGGGGCTTCTTTGGTGACGAAAGAATTTTGTTTTAGAAGCTCTCTTGGCTTTGAACTTTCGGAGGAGAAACATCGTTGTAGTAGCTACGCGAAAATTATCTGAATGATTTAAGTAAGACATCACCGTGTTATATGTAACAGGGAGCATAAGATTTAGAACTTTGTCAATGCATACGAAAAAGACTTTGTTTAAAGCAATTATTTTATTCACCGACATGGAACATTAGTTGAACGTCAATTATTTATTCTAATTCCGGACTTGACAAATAGGTTTAAAGGCATAAGCAGGAATTTACGCGAAACGAAACAGTTCGTGGCTCCGTCCGTCCGTGACGCAGACAGTGTTATAGATGATAGGCTTAACAGCTGAAAATTCGGAATTTGTATAAGGAATGCAATTTAAACATCAACAGAGAAGCAGATGACCTCGGCGACGACCGGCGTGAAGATGGATTTTCGGCGCGGAAGCCAAGGGTGATATGGAACTGCGTGGTCTCATCTAACAACGCCAAGAGAATTCGGTACCGTTATTTAACTAAATGCTGGCATAAAAAGGTTTTAAAGGTCATGACGAAAGAATAAACATAAATTAATGACGAAACAGCAATTGCATGCATCAATTGCATTTATATTGTTAAAAAATCAAGTCAGTTCAATAAATGAAATTATTGTTGTGCCAAATCTATACGTAGTTTTTCGTAATAGTAGAATTAATTTCAGACTTCAGGTTTCTCTGTACAGAGGGCAACCCGGTGACAACCAGCCTGCAGGTAAGCGTGGTGTCATCGTATCGAACCCAAAACTGAGCTAGCAAATTAATGCATTTCAGGAAAAGGTAATATTTATGGGGACATTTTTCCCTGGCGCCTAAAGTAAATAGTTTATGAACGTAATAAATATTTATATTCCTAGAAAGTAACGATTCGTTATTATCACAGAATGAATTATAAAAATTTTTTGTCTGATCAATTTTTTTATTCAGTTCGATAAATGCTAGGATTTGTAAATCTACTAGAATTGATTCCTAGCTGGTGCCTTTGGTGCGAAATTTTGTACAGAAATGTAATTTCGAGAGAGCGGTGTGAAAACCAACTAAATGTTAAAGAAGGTAATGAAAGAAAGGAAATAAATTCGTTGCAGATTTCTGGACGTTCACAGTTTAATGAAATCATACAGTTCGTGAAATAAACTCAATTTAGCCAGTATTTAAAATTGTTGGAAAGTTTTTAACTCTAATTTAAAATTATTGTCTCACGTACGTTTATTTCAGGATTCGACCTGAACTCAAAAAGGACACATCAGATTCTATATATTATGTTTCAGTATGGATGAGTTTCTTCTGGAAACATGGATTAGCCCGCTATCTAAGCTTGGTTTTTTCATCTTTCACTTGGTTAGTTGACCATATATCAGAGGATATTTCTTGCGAATCACTCGTGAACATAAATAGCAAAACATAAGACACATACAGTTAACTCTACAGTCAGCATGATTGTAATCACCAAATTCCCTGTATGCTTTCATTTTATTTTGATAATGAAAAAGAAACGGATCTGAAATTTGTAGGTTCGCTTCTAATGGAACGTCATGATCTTCAGTAGTTCGAAAAGTCGTGTGTTTGTGAGAAAATATGATGCAATCACAATCTTCATTTTACAGTTCAAATAAATCAAGCTTCGATTTTACAAGTTGAAGGAGGCAATTCCATAGAAGGAATATTCCATAGAAAAGAGATCGAAATATTTATGAAATAGATATTTATGTAACAAGTTCTTAAAGACTAATATAGGACGTGTTCCATACAATTATTTTTGTTATTTCTAGTAATTCAAAATAAACATTTAACCTTTCATGAGTTAAGAACTGTCATTACTGTCGATGATCTGTAACAAGGGTTGTTGGTACAGTTTTTAAATAACAATCGCAGTGCGCGGAAGAACCAACGGAACTAAATGGGACAAACGGACAAATGGGAAGACACAAAATGGGACAAACGGGCAAAATGGGACAGGCAGACAAACTGGGTCAAGGGGACAAATGGGCCAAGGGAACAATTGGAGACAAATGGGACAAAAGGGACAATTGGGTCAAAATGGGGCAATAAGTACAAAATGAGGCAATGGGTACAAAATGGGACAAGGGGGCAAGCTGAACAAGATGGATGACAGGACAAAACGGGGCAACGGGACTGTTGTATCCCGCTCCGGGATC
>JAHLJT010009538.1:0-42063 GCA_031308135.1 Acheta domesticus | reverse complement strand
AACTGACAACTGTTGTAATTCTGATATTTTTCATTGCGACCATTTTCAGAAGGTTATCATTTAGATACTACAATTCTTCAGATTTTGTTCTTGTGGAGTATATTCACTCAATATATTTGACCCTCGTTTTAACGCCAAAGTGTGCGATAAGTACCTGATTTATACAGTACCTGATCGCGTTAAGTTCCTGATCTATCCATGCTGTGTTGCAAATATGGATGAAAAATCGTCTACGATGTTTACAATCTACAGTTACAAGAATTGCTAGAAAAATGAAGGGGGTTACGGGTACTGTATAGAATTTAAATGAAAATGTGTGTACTAACAAGCGAGTAGCGTTAATTTCGCAAAGTGATATGTAGCATGGCTCATAGCTTTCCCACGAGTTTGCTTTTGCTTATGTTTGAAACTTATAATTCTGAGAGTTCCCCAGTGTTGAGGTTGGATTTTTAGTTTTTGACCTGAAGAGGCCTTTAGTAGATGTAGAAAGTGCCACCAACATAAGTATTAAAATGTTATCTAATCCAAACTCGCCCACCTAATGAAACCCAACCTAACTACAAAATAGCGTAGGAAGATATTATGCAGGGTATTGAGTTCTTGCAGAGTGGAGTCCAGGATTATTATGATATAATTGTTTGGATTTTGTACGGAAAAAATTCCTTGCTTATTTCTCGTACAAAAAGAATCCAGTCTGAACATGTTTTGTAAAGTGAAATTGGATGGAAATTATGTTCTTGATGTACCTAGATCTGCGTCGCTAAAAAGTAAGCATCTCCCTTTTTCCATTGAAACTTTTGGACACCAAAAATTTCAGCTAAAACAAAAGAAAAAAGAAAATTCATGCTTAGCAACAAGTAGCAATTCTACATAATTCATTCCTTGAAATTACAGACATTCCTATGGACTTTTATGCCAGAGAGCACGTATTGCTCTTCACAATACTTTCCGTGGATTTGGATTGACGATCCAATATAAATAGAACTGTGAAAAAAAAATACTCAATAGAAATGCAGTCGCGAATGGAAAGTTACTTAGTTTTGATCTTGATTACAGGTACTGAAACCAGTAAGTTGCTGTTTTCCATAGAATAAAATATTATCAGATGAGTGCAATATTTTCTTGTGCATTACATGCATTAAATGTCATTCGGGGAACACTGCAAAAAACTTCGTAGTTAAGCAGAATCTTTTAGTATGATTATTCTTAGTGGTTTGGAAAATTAATATTTTAAGAAAAAATTACTTGTGACATCGACTTGTTTGAATTTTTATAAATGTCTCTCAATAGAACAGTGAACTTTTTGTTCACTGTAGTAGTTTATTTCTCTTCTACATCGAATGTTTAAAATTAATGAAAATCATTGTGGAATACGTCATGATGTAGAATGTAATCGTTCAGAAAACGTTTCATCAGGAATAATTTGAATACCAAATTAGTCGCAATTCTCAAATACGATGAACAAAGATTGACATAATACGACAGGGAACGTCTTCAAATTGAAACATAGTGTGCATGAATTTCTCGTTTTCGGGAGCGTCAAATACTTATGTAGATAGTTGTATTGTAGTACATATTACATGTCGGGAGATTGTAGGATTCCTTCCCTGCAGGAACGTGAGATCCGACACTGACCTTCTCGTCGGTTTACGGAGTTTACCCTAACAGCTATCTCCCCCAGCGAGACACCGCCCCAGCCGGAGCTCCGATCGGTCTTCCGTGATGTGTGCGAGTGTAGTACATGTAAGTGAATGTGTGTGTAAGGGGTAGGATAGGACAAGGAAGGGAAGGAAATATCGTGTTGACGGTACTGCTCTGGCTTTTGCTTGGGATTGATCGGGGAAATCAGGAAAACTATCGATTAGAGCAGCCGAGCGCTAGAATTCTCCACCAGCCAATAATTGATGTCGATCCTGCTACACGGCTGTGTCGAAAATCCCTCACCGACGTGATTGGAACCCTACGATCTCCAGAAACCGATGCTGCAGAGAGCAAAGGTTTTGTCGCTGAGATAATTGTAACTTTTGTTGTAAAAAAGTGTTTTATGTGGAATCCGGTTTTGCCACTGTACTTATATACCAAACAATGACTATTCTCAAATATTGTGCAATATCCAGTGTCATTTTGAAGTAATCCACTGCCATCGGCATCACAACTGGTCTCATTTACCGCCACGGTTCTGCTTAATACGGCCACAACACGTGTTCGTAATTAGGACAAGTTTCCAATGCGACCTGCCGACACGAGCAGAGCCGTTCGAGGAAAAATTTCAATCCATAACGTGAAACGTTAACAGTAAACGAGAAACCCAACGCAACATGTTTAAACATTGTAATTTGCCGAAATTTAATGAGAGATACGGTTGTTAATTTTTATCATATTGTATTAAAAATTCTCAGAATCTTTTTTACTAATTAATTTCTTTTTCATTCGCATACCTGAAAATCATATCTAGCAGCTGAAATTGAAGAAAGAAAGAAAAAAACCGTGGCCAAAAATATAATTTGCAATACTGTTTTTTTAAAATCAATAATCTATTTAAATAAATTAAAAGGAATATTATGTACATTAAGCAATAATGTTTTGTAATAATGAACAAAAACAGTTACTCGTGACTTATGTCGCAACAAAACACTAAAAAATATGTAATATTAAGATGTAAACAAACTAATATTTTATTGTCGAAAATCAAAACGAGGGGTCATTAAGTATTTTATAGATTTATCTGAGTAAATAAGACTAATGAGGCGGAGACGAGAATCACAGACCCTTAAGAACTTTATGGCTCTATCAGTATTTTTTTAATTACAGAAATATAAATATCTACTAAGACTAATATTGATTATGTTTTTAATTTTCTCCTGAAAGGAAAGACCAATTGACTCTTCAGAAGATCAAATTAGAATTAATTACTCAATGGTTGTGAATTGAAGATAATAATAATAATAATAATAATAATAATAATAATAACAATAAGTATTTAATTATAAAATATTTTAATTTTTCATACTAAGCATAATATTTATTGTATGAAAACAAATAGTTGAAGAGCCCTGAGTTGCCTGAATCTTTACAAATCACAATTATCTAGCGGACAGGAAATGGAATGTTTTCTATTTCCCCGCCTTAACCTCGCACCTTTCCGTCACGCCCCATCTCACCCAACCCCGTTCCACCCACTCAGCAACACCCTGTTCCTCTACAACTCCGCCAACATCTTTCTGTCGCCGCGATCACCGTTGCTACCACCATCATCGATAGGGATAGATGTAAGCAGAAGTATTGTGGTATAATTCTGGCTAACTTTATCTAGCAATTTGAACTTTTAATTACAAGAAGCCTAATTGAGCTATCGTAATGAATCAAAACACAGTTATTTGGAAATTTTACACGCTTTAAGAAATGTTTAATTCACTTCGGTGAACTTACTACTTACCGTTTATGAAATATTCACGAAAAACTGAGAGTTCAGTGAAATGAATGTGAAATGAAACTGAATATGAAAAAAGTAGATTAACTTTTGCCCTACAAAATATTCAGTGAAAACTGCATAAAAATCGGTTGAGTCGTTTAAGAGTTTACTCCGGACAGACGCACAAAAATCGTGTATTTTTTTAAATTTATTTATTTTTTAGTTGTCATTTTACTTCACTTTCAATTATTAACCATTCGAGTGTCCAAATACCGAAGAAATCAATTTTCCTTGATATTTTAGTGAAACTGGAAGTGGGTACGTGAGTCAATAATTATCTATATATTCGCAATGACTCTCCAAATGTTAATATTTTTTAAGAGTATCCATGCAACCACACTCGTACTTCTCACTGCGCATTTTCGAATAATGTAAGTAGGTAATATTGTACTAACGAGTCAATCTGCAAGTTATCTAACTCCGTTAGGGTGTATATTTACAATAATATTAGTCGAAACCCAGATATCGAAAACGGAAGCTCAGTGATATTGGTGAGACCGGAGGTCTCTGTATAAAGAGTCAACAATGATCTAAAAATTAACCGAGGTTCTCTGAATGTAAATGTGTGTGGAACGTCGATGCAATCGGCTCACGGGAACAGCTGAAGCGCCGCTGGCACCGAATTGGCGGAAAGACGAACTGGCATCGGATCGGGGACGAGCTATGTACTGAGTACGAAGTTACATGTCTAAGTGTCGGATATAAGAAGTGTGAAACATTACACAAAATCTCTACAAGGTCGTCACACACAATGTGTATTAGCATCGATTCCTGAGAAAGAAGGACTACAGAGGTAATGTGTAAGTTGTGTTGAGAGAGAGAGAGAGAGAGAATAGATGAGAGGATTAGTTGGTTAGGCGTATGAAGTAGTGTAAGGTAAATATGTTTGAGATCGGTGTCTCCTTCTGGGGGGTTGAGGTAGGGTATGGTAGGACGACGTGGGACGGATGTAATCAAGAAGCGCCGATGTAGTAGAATGTCCAAGAAGGAACCATCCTGTATATTTCACTGTGAGGAACGTTACTTTGAAGCCTTTGGCCGCAAAGTTCCAGGTTTTAAGGAACGAAAAAGCTTTATTTTTGAGTTATATAACTATTTATATTTCAACAACACTTCCTGAGGAGAGGTTGCATTTTTCATGAATATTTAGATGCCTTTTTTCAAAAAATACTTCATATTTTGAAAGTTAAGTGCAACTCTTCATGGCTACGTTAATTCCCTTTCTTTAGAAATCTCATTTATAAAGATTTTTGCGTGTGAAAGCCGCAAAACTCACTGTATACTACTGAAACAATACAGCAGACGATTATTCTCTCTAACACGTTGTGTAGACAGAATCCTGCAGCGTATTTAAGCAGATTACGTACGTGGTTAGAGCTAAGCTGAATAGCTTTTTCTCAGTGTCAGAGTTAATTACGAGTTTTAATTATAATAATTATAATCGAAATATTTTAAATACAATTTCTTATTTTGCAATGATTTCAGTTTATTTTCATTTTCATTTCGATTTTATATGTTCAGTATTTTTAGGGGTAGGTTTCATAGTTCGGTCCCGCTTAGACCCCCTTCCATAAACTTAATCCGACCCTGAAGCTGTAAATTGAAGTTTAATTCTCAAATATTTCATTTGAAAATGGAAAGTCAAAGAACATGAACATATTTTCACATTCACACACCAATATTTGTGTTTAAAAGAAATGAACAATGCAAATTGAAAAGAATATATATTGAGTAATCACGAATATACCTGCCCCTAAAGATCAGTTAGAACATCAACCAAGTCAATATAAACATAAACCTTGACATTATTCTTTTACGCATATCGCAAAAAAAATTTCGATCAATTGCAGGTGTACTTGGGTAAACAAAAATGTTAGTAATGTTGAAATTTGATATACAAACATTTAGAGAAATGTAAACCTACGTAGCAAGGAGTCATCATTCAACACATTTCACTCAAATTTTTTGTCGTACTAAATATTGAAGAAAACAGGAATGTGTTCATTGTGACATGTCAGAAATAAAATAGGAATCAATTTCATTATGACATCTCGACTTCTCTAACGATGCACGTAAACTACGAGTAACGGACAAACAATCTCTGGATGAGCGAGCAGGTACACGTTTGAATAAATATGTACATACAGAGAAAGGGATGTAAACTACATGTGCGTGCAGAGGTGACCTCGATGAGGGCATGCGTTAAACTCATGTTTACTAAGAACAGAGTTTTCTAAGAACAAAAAGGATATTTGACCTATATTTTCTCTTTGCAATGTTATTCTCATCACAGCCTTGCGAAAAGACAAAATGCTATTAAATTTGGAAATCCATTTTTCTCTTTCTACACAGTATTAACAATATTTAATTTTATATACAATTTAATCGATTTATGTTTTACTATAATGCAGGTTACATTTCAGATCAGAAAACAGCTAACAAAAAGAAAATGTGTACATAACTGCAAACGAACATTTTATTATCGTGATGTTTTGTCAAAAGTCTCATGACTCAGTTGTAACGTGTGTTGTGTTTATACAGGGCGGAGGAGGGCACTCTCTTGTGTCCATCCATTCATACTTATCCCCGCGGATGATTAATGGTCCCACATTCTAAAGGTGAATTTGTGAGAGCCGACGACAGTTTTACGAATACTTTCAGATGAGTGGGAGCTGACAAAACACGAAATGCTGACATACGAGTGCTGCTAGACTTCGAAAAGAACACAGTAGATGAGTGTAAGACAGAGCAAGAAACCAGATGATGAGATTATGCAAAATTCAGCAGTTGCTGGCCAACAAATCTATAGGCTGAAGTTTTTTTGACATCTCCATTATTTCATCCTGACACTCTCTACCGTAACAGATTTTTCCAATATATTTTCCTTCATCATCATCATCATCATCATCATCATCCTAAAGGCAAATTAGTGATGCTATTTAATGTCACAAACTTTCCCGCATTTGTTTTTCATTTCCTTTGATCTCGGCTAGCTATTCGGACTTGCCACATTCTCTTGCCAGCTGTCATCTATCGCCGCTCAAAGTACATTTCTTTGGATATTTTATTAATTTTTCGGTTTCCTAATAGTAAAACGGAAATATTATTTTAAGAATATTAAGAGCTCTAATATCTCGTTCTAAATGGCAATTTTCTTTGAAAAATTTGAAGCCGTTTTAAAAAAATGACGTTTAAGCGCTACTGTAAACGCGAAATTTGAAGCTCCTTTTCACAAACAACTTTTGAGTTTTCGAAAAACATCATTAAAAGTCATCTGAAGTACGTCAAATCACAAATACAATAGTGTTTACAAATTGCTAGAAATGTGCATATTAACAGTGTGAGAGATCTTTCAAAAATATTTCATTTTTTTAATTTTTGAAAAAACGAAAAATACGCCAAAATAATTTTTACGCACTATTAAACAGTGCAATTTGCACTATCCGTTCGAAAAGTTTGAAGAAAAACTTTCGAGTCATTTTTGAGAAAATGACGTTTGAGCGTTTCATAAATGCAGAATTTTGAGCTAATTTTAACTGAAAACGCTTGAGGTTTCGAGAAACTTTACTTGACATTATTTCAAAGCACAAGTGCTCATAAATATAATATTGTGAACAAATCTCCGCTAAAGTAAATATTAACGACGTGAGAGACAAGTAAAAAAAATAATTTTGTAATTTTTGAAAACAAAAGAATAGAGCAATATGGCGTTTGTGTCATCTCATTGAGTACATTAGGCACTATCCTTACCAAAAGTTTAAAGAAGAAATTGGCAGCCAGTTTTGAGAAAATCTTGTTTTCGTAGTTTTTTAAAATTGCGCATATTGAATGCAATATTGCGCGATAGTGTATAGAGCGCATACATTGCACAGTATTTCGCGGTAATATCGGAATAGTGCCTACCAGCGAAAACTTTCAAAAAATGTACACGACCTTGACGAAAGAACGCACTACGGAGAACACATTTTATTGGAAGGATAAATGTCTATCTTTAATTTTGTAGTTGTAGGAAGAGGCCGAAGAAAATTCAAACATTTGCAATTTTCGAAAATTCAGAGTTTACAGTGAAATTAGGAACTATGCCACCTTTTTTTTTTTTAATTTATTTATTTATTGTCGCATCAACTACATGGTCATTAGCGACAGGTATAAGGTTACAATTGTTTACATTGTAATACAGGGATACACAGTTCGTTGTATATACAGTTTAGATTCCAGAAAATTCAATGAGATTACAACACAAAATTATACAATAGAAAATATACCACGAAAACAAAAAATGCAATACAAAATACATAAATGCTATAGTAATTACAGAAGGTGCAGTGAAAAGGGTTTTCATTCTTTATTGTGTTATTGGTTTGTTTTTGTTTCATTGTACTTCCCATAATGTACTTTTCCTGGGTTGGAATACCTTGAGATTTGGTGCATTTAATACTTTTAATTCACATACTCTTATTTGGACTCTTAACATATTTATTTGGTAAATAGACTTGTTCACTCGGCAGACAATGTATTGCATGACCAAGATATAAAACATGTTATATTGAACAGTTTACAAATTTAATATGTACATATATTTAAATATTGTTACGCTAAACACGTATAAATAAGTGTACACCCATATTTGCATATTCATTGATTGCTCCTTGTTGTATCACTATTCCATTTATATTTCGTCAGAAAGTTTGGTATGTTTGCAGAATTCTATAATTTTTTTTGGTATGTAGGGGAGTCAAGGATTGAATCGAAGTTCGTTCCTTGCAGATGTTTTTGTCTTTCTTGTGAGAATTGGGGGCATTCGACAATTAGGTGTTGTATGGTGTTTGGGATGCTGCAGATAGGGCAGATGGGAGGAGTATTCTTAGTTAACAGGTGAAGGTGGCTTAGTTTACAGTGCCCTGTTCTTATTCTTGACCCGTCGAGGTGGGTTGGTCCACGTCCTGACGGGGGGATGCAGAGAAGGCTCTCAAGTGTTCCTTTCTCCATTTTTTTCATCTTCTTGCTTCTCATTTCATGTCATGTACGTTCTTTTCACTCCTTTTTCTTCCTCACTGGCCTTCTCTGTATGCTGAACGCCCACCCATGTGTTTGCCGTGCATGGCGACCCGTGTCGGAGGGAATGTGTGTCCTGGCAGTTGAGGGACCTGTTTGTTTCCCTATCTAGTCCTAGTGCTACTGTTCGCCTTGCACTAAGGAGTACGTTGATTACGTATTTTGGGGAACATTCCCTGTAGGTTCCAACACACTCGCTTTGGCCCCGGACTCTTCTAGACGGGCGGTCGGGAGCTAACCCACTCCCGATCAATCGGCTCGGACTAGGTCTTGTACTGAACTCCAGGGTGAGCGGGGGAATCCACGGCGGTGCAGCGCTGTGTTATTCCCCCACTATATCCTCGTGGCAACCCTGGCACTCCGATGGAGTGTCCCCTTGTTGGGCTCCGTGGTGGGTGGGGACCACGAGGATGAACCTATTCCATCTACATGGATACTTCACCTTTCCCCCCGCCCTCTTCCGCAAGGAAGAGGAGATTTGCAGAAAGAACTATTGATTTGAATAGTTTTCTTTTCTAGAGAAGAAGATCGACCCAAGAAGCCTCGTTTCCTCCTCATGGCATGTGCCGAGGAAGGTAAGACTTTCAAAACTGTGAGTGCTGTCCGTCTGGCGCGAGCTATCGAAGAAGCCTACGGGAAGCTCCAAGCGGTCGTGCGACAAAGGAATGGAACCATTCTTTTTGAAGCGCGTACCGACGAGCAGATTGAAAAAATTCAAAATACGAAGCAGATTGCCGGCCTCCAGGTAGTAGTCACGGTTCATCCCACCTTGAACCTGAGCAAAGGCGTAGTCAACCACGAGGACTTTGCTACTGAAACGGAGGAAGATCTTCTAAACTTTTTTAAGACCCATGGCGTGACTGAGGTGTACAGGATCGGAAGGAAGGAGCAGGGGAAAGTGATCCCTACTTCTACCCTGATCCTTACTTTTGACCGACCATCCCTCCCGGAAAGGATCGTTACCGCTTTCTACAACCTCCGTGTGCGGCAGTATGTGCCGAACCCTTTGCGCTGCTTCAAGTGTCAAAGGTTTGGGCATACCCAACAGCGATGTATGTCCGTTAACGCGGTTTGCGGGAAGTGTGGATCGTCAGTTCACGACCCACAACCTGCGACAAACCACCGCACTGTGTGAATTGCGAAGGCGATCACCCAGCCAACGACAACCAGTGCCCCACGTTTCTCCGGGAAAGGGAAATCCAAAAAATAAGGGTAACCGAAAAGGTTTCCTTCCCTGAGGCGAAGCGTAGGTTCCAAATCAGGAATCCAGTGGACCTATCTCGATCCTTTTCCAGTGCTGCAAAACCTAAGTCCCCGGGGTAACAGCGAGTTGTCAAACTCACTGTACCCCAGCGATAGTTTCGCACTTTAGTTGTCAGGTGTCGCCGACAGACTTCCCCGAAGATTCGGCATGTATCCAAGGTGGGAAAATCATAATTCCCACAAAGTACAAAAAACCTGTGCAAAAACACCACCAGAAATCGACCACTGAGACTTCTACTGAAATCGATCTTAAACAGACACCGCCTCCCAGGAAAAATACGTCATCCAAATCCCGTCCACCTCTTTCTGTCTCTGAGAATCACATCGGACGATCCTCCAGCCCCTATAGATCTCGGTCACCCGTGGCCAAAAGTCGGGAAAACCCCCCGACCATATCCAGCAGCAGTCAGGATGACTCTGCTGTTGATGAGGAACCCCACGAGAGTTCCTCTACAACCATTCAGAAGGTGAGAAAGAAAAAAAAGCAACCAAAGAAATAATTTCTCATAATGGCTCTCTCATGGAACTTAAATGGTCTTCGTGCTCACTCAGAAGAATTAAGATTAATAATTTCTCGCCACAAACCATTTATAGTCTGTCTTCAGGAAACTCATCTTCTCCCTCATCATCCCCTGTCTCTTCGCGGATTTAACATCTATCGGTTTGATCAAGATGACGGACTTCGTGCTCACGGCGGCGTTGCGGTACTCATCCGCGACTCCCTGTTCTCGGAGGAACACAACGTTCGAACCGACCTCCAAACAGTTTGCGTACGGGTACACCTACCATCGTTCTCTTTTACGGTGTGTAGTATATACATTCCCCCTGGCCAAGTCGTGTCACAAGAGGAACTCGAAGATGTTTTTTCTCAGTTGCCCGCCCCCTTTTTTATTGCGGGGGATTTTAATGCCCACAATCCCCTCTGGGGTGGCACGAGGACCTGCCCGAGAGGTTCTATCCTCGAAAATATTATTGACCAGCAAAACTTAATTCTTCTGAACTCCGGGAATCACACTCATTTCTCCATGGCGTCAAACACCTTCTCGTCAATCGATCTGGCACTCTGCAGTCCATCCCTATCTACCATGGTAGAGTGGACCGTACTCGATGATCTACATGGGAGTGACCATTTTCCCACTTTGGTCCACTTTAATGTCCCTGATTTAGACGTCATCTACCCTCCTCGCTGGCTATTCCATCGAGCCGACTGGGATACATTCAGCGAGAAAATTATAATGCCAGACCACTTCTCAAATAATATCGACACCTTGGTGGCCCAATTCACCGACGCCGTTCTTCGCGCAGCCACCATTGCAATCCCGAAGTCTACGTGTCGGCCACGACGCGTCCCTGTGCCTTGGTGGAATGCTGACTGTGCCACCGCGGTGCGAGACCGAAAGCAAGCACTCGCTAGGCTCAATAGGTTCCCCACCGCATCAAACCTGATCGATTTCAAAAGAAAGCGGGCCAGAGCCAGATTAGTAATACGGGAAAGTAAGACCGCTTCCTGGAGAGCCTTTATCTCTTCTCTTTCTTGCCATACCCCGCCTAAAGTAGTATGGCGAAAGATCCGACAGATCGGAGGAAGATTTTCCCCATCATCTGTCCCAGGACTTCTTATTAATGGAAATCTTATTACCTCTCCAGAAAAAGTAGTTGAGGAATTGGCCTGTCATTATGAAAATTCCTCCAGTTCCTTACACTACTCCCCTAGCTTCTTGAAAACTAAGAGTAGAATGGAGAAATGCAGATTGGACTTCTCTACCTGCCTGGAGGAAGATTATAACGCCCCTTTCTCCATGGATGAATTTTCCTGTGCGCTCACCCGTGGGAAAGATTCTGCTCCAGGACCAGACCAGATACACAACCAAATGTTAAAACACCTGCCGGAAGAGGCACGTATCTTTCTCCTCCGTATCTTCAACAAGATTGGATGGAACATACCTTCCCTAGAACCTGGCGCGAAGCGATTATTATTCCTATTCCTAAAGAAGGAAAGGACAGGACAAAGCCGTCAACCTACCGTCCAATCTCGCTCACAAGCTGTATATGCAAACTTCTGGAGCGAATGGTGAATACGCGTTTGGTCTGGCACCTGGAGCAGAGAAACCTACTTACCCCCATTCAATGTGGTTTCAGGAAGAACAGGTCAACCATGGACCACCTTGTCACCCTTACCACACAGATCTCCACTGCTTTCGTGCTACGTCAACACCTGGTAGCAATTTTCTTTGATATAGAGAAAGCTTATGATACTACCTGGAGGTACGGCATTCTTCGCACCATCCATTCTTGGGGTCTTAGGGGCCGGCTCCCCCTTTTTTAGTAGCCTTTCTTTCCTCAAGATACTTCCGCGTTCGCCTTGGTGACAGGTTATCCGCCAGCCACCATTTAGAAAACGGAGTCCCTCAGGGCTCAATTCTGAGTGTCACTCTGTTTGCCATCGCTATCAATAGTATAGCGTCGATAATCCGAGAGCCGGTGAAAGCATCGCTCTTCGTTGACGACTTTGCCATTTTCTGCTCTTCCAAGAGTATTCAAGTGATAGAGAGACAAATACAACTTGTCCTCAACAAATTGCAGGAATGGACTGATGCGACAGGTTTTAAATTCTCCGCATCAAAAACTAGCTGTATGCACTTCTGCAGGATTTATCATCTTCATAACCACCCCGATCTTTTTCTTGGAAGCCATCTTCTACCTTTTGTGGACTCTGCAACTTTCCTTGGGCTTACTTTCGATAAGAGCCTAACTTGGCGAAATCATATACGTAAAACTGAAGAGCCGATGTGTCTCACCTCTGAACCTCCTCCGCACCCTTACAGGCAGCTCTTGGGGAGCAGACCGTGTGTGTCTCTTGCGTTTGTATAGAACCCTCATCCGCTCTGTTTTGGATTATGGATGTATTGTATATGGGTCAGCGTCACCATCAACCCTCCGGCCATTAAATACCATTCACAACGCCGGTATAAGAATTAGTACAGGCGCCTACCGCACGAGTCGCATCGAATGCCTCTTGGCCGAAGCTGGAGAACCATCTCTGAGCCGAAGGCGAGATATTTTATTAGCCTCTTATGGGGCTAAAGTGTCGGGACTGGTTGACCACCCTTGTCGTCGTATAATCATCCACCCAAGTATGAGTCCTCGTACAATCTTCGAACTTCGTTACCCCATCCCCCAGGTATTAGATTACGAAATCTTCTCCGGGAATTAAATGTAGAACTTCCCACCCCTGTGAGACCCACAAGTGACCGGATCCCCCCTTGGAAACTCCTCCTTCCCAGTATTGACTTCAGACTCTCCCATTTACCCAAACAAACTACTAGTCCTCTGGTTTACCAGAAGCAGTTTCTGGATATGAGAGAATCCTATCCGGATCATTTATTCTTATACACGGATGGTTCATCGTGCAGCGACGCGGTGGCATGTGGTTTTTACTGTATCAGGGCCACCAAATCATTTCGGCTTCACTCCAAATGCAGTATTTTCACTGCCGAAATGTGTGCAATCTTTGAGGCCCTAAAATACATTGAATCAGCGACGTTGCGGCGAGTAGTTATCTGTTCCGATTCTCTCAGCTCTCTTCAAGCTGTCTCCCGTCCTTCGTCAGACTACCTGACTTTATCCGTTCAAAGCCCTGATTCATCGTCTTCTGTCCCGCCGCTATGACCTGGTACTTAGTTGGGTCCCAGGCCACGTGAGTATCAGAGGGAACGAACTGGCCGACCAGGCGGCGAAATCAGCGACTCGTAAAACTCGTATCGACATCCCTTCTGTGCCATTATCCGATGTTCAGGCTTTCTTGAAACGATCCGTGCTTAGAGCGTGGCAAACAGAGTGGCACAATAGCACTTTCAAACTAAGTGCGATAAAGAATTTCTGTGTATCCCTGGCGCTCCTCATCACGGTCCTGTAGACGCGAGGAAGTTATTTTAACCCGTCTTCGTATCGGACACTGCCATTTCTCTCACGGTTTCATTCTTCGAAATGAAACTCCCCCCATCTGTGACTCGTGCCAGACTGTTCTTTCCGTGGAACACGTCCTGCTGTACTGTAGGAAATTTGTTGGCAGTCGACGAAGACATGACCTGGGCAACTCGCTACAAGTGGTGCTCGGGGATGACGATTCTGCGCTGTCAAACTTTTTTTGTTTTTTGAGAGAAAGCAGAATATATAATTTTATTTTGAAAGAACAATGTTTTATGTTGTTTTTTGGCCCCTTTACAGCCAATTTTACGTTTTAAGATAAATTTTACGCGCCCTTTTTCTATTTTCCTTCTGCCATTTCTACATGTATACTTGATGCAGAATTCGAGTCTCCTTTTTAGCCCATGTACATGCTTTGAAACAGTGAGTAAGTTACATATGCAACACTGAATATTCTTTTCTCCAAATACTCTGGCATGGGCGCCAATGACCCGCAGCAGTCGAAGCGCCCTTTAAACCCTATTCAATCAATCTTATTCTTGATATGATGACTTGCTCTCTCCTGCTTAATTTGCTGTTGAGTTTAAGGTTGTTGACATGCTCGATTTTCTTGTGAAGGATACTGGATTTTTGATCTCTCCATATTTTGTCCCATTTTTCAAGAGATATTTTGTTGATATATGTCCTTAAATCGTCAATTGTATTGGATATGGTCAATACACTGTTTGAGTCTCCAACTGCCCTATCATTGTCGGGGCATATACTGTTGTCATCTATTGTTTCTTCTGTTTGGATCGTTTCTATTGTGATGGATTTCCCTGATTTGGTGATGTTGTAGTATAATTCTTGTATGTTAATGGCCATTTCAGTTTTGAGATTTCTTTTAGATATAGTGTGTATGATACCGGGAGATTTTATGTAAATTATAAATTGGCTGCGGTTTGTTTGGTTAGCCAGTTTGAATGCTAACATTAGTGAGCACATATCTGCAGTAATCTTACTGCAGAAAGAGTGAAGTTGATGTTTAATTTTGGTTTCCTGCGTAGAGATAACTGAATAGGTTTCGTTTTCATTTTTATTCCGTAGGCATATATTCGGAGAGGGTTGTAATTTCCACTGGTGGGTTCAACAGGTTGTAGATCCCGGGCTTTTGTTGTTAGGTTTGGATCCTCGAGAGGAGTTGAAGCCGATTTGGTTAGTATTTCTGGTATTGTCCACGGAGGAATATTATGTATTCTTGTCTTTTCTGTTGGTGTTATCTGGAAGCCGAGTTCTTGCATGAGTGTTTTAATTTTTGCATATAGGGGAATGTATCTTGACTTTCTTTGTGTTCAGCTTGAATCACTGGATAAACATCGTGAAGTATTATTGGGTTGATTGAAGCAGCAGCATTGATGGCATATTTCAACATTAATGTATTTCTGCGATGTGATAGATTTGGTTCGTTGGATTCAATTAGGATGCTTCCGATGGGGCTTGTGCGGTAGCAACCGGTACTGATTCTTAGGTCTTGGTTGTGTATAACGTCTAGTTTCTTGAGGTCGTTCCATCGGGCAGAATCATAAATTACAGATCCATAATCTAATTTAGCTCTTACTATGGTTTTATACGTTAGTAATAACAGATTTTTATCTGCGCCCCAGTTGTTGTGTGAAAGGCATTTTAGTATGTTGAGCCTTTTTTTACATTCGTCTGACAAGATCTGTATGTGACTCTTCCACGACATTTTTGCGTCAAAATGCATTCCCAATATTTTTGTTCTCTCTACGTACTTCAGATTGTGATCCCGAGCCTAAGTGTAGGCAGATTCTCTTCATTGTGCTTGGCGAATAGTATGCATTCTGTTTTTTGGGCCGAGAATTTGAATCCTGTTCTTTGGGTCCATTCGTGGAGTCTGTTTAAGGAAGCTTGCATGATTTGTTGGCTTGAGGAGATAGATTTACCTTTGCAGAAAACGGTGATGTCATCTGCATATTTTCTTGTAAACACAGGAGCTTCGATATTTGCGTCTACATCGTTAATTGCAAGAAGAAAGAGTGTGACGCTCAATACGGATCCTTGGGGTACTCCGTTTTCTATTTTCATTTCTTCAGAGAGGCAGCCGTTGATTCTCACTTGTATGGTCCTGTCTTTCATAAGACTTTTGATAAATTGAAACATATTTCCTCCGATTCCAATCTGCTGTAATTTTCTTAGAATTCCGTGTATCCATACCATGTCGTAAGCTTTTTCAATGTCTAAGTTGATGGCTAGAACATGCTGATTGTTTGAGAATGCTTCTTGTATATGCGTAAATTGCAGGTAAACTGTATATTGATTATTTGTAGGCCTGGAGTATTTAATGGATTCATATGTGGCTATTGTTATGACATTTGAGAAGGACTGAATGATACGGTCGATATCGTCGTTTTCTTCAAATATATCTTGCTGATTTAAGAGCTTGCTGATACATTTCTTGTATTGTTTCCAATTTGCTTTGTCGTAATTCCATTTGAGAGATCCTGCAAAGCTGTTAGGAATACTGTGGGGACAGTCCACATACAGGAGTATTGGGAAGTGATCACTGTCATGTAGCTGTTCGAGAACACCCCAGTTGCATTTTGGGGCAATTGCAGTGGAACATAAGGTAAGGTCTATTGCACTAAGATGTCCGTTGCTCATGTTAAAATGAGTGGGTTGTCCGTTGTTCAAGATAATTAGGTCCTCTTCATCAATAATATTTTCCATGTGGCGTCCTCTTGTGTCGGATTTGTTTGATCCCCATATTGTATTATGGCTGTTGAAGTCACCAAGTAGGATAAAAGGTTTTGGAAGTTGTTTAATCAAATCTTTCATTTCATTAGCATCGAGAGAGTGGCTATTGGGAAGGTAAATATTACATACACTGATTGTCGCTGGGGCTTGGATTTTAATAGCTACAGCTTCAATCTCTGTTTGTATGTCAATTTGTTCTACAGGCAAGTATTCTTTTGCAAAAATGGCAACACCACCGCTAGCTATATTGGAGTAGTGACGGTTTTTGTTGTAGCATTTGAAACCTTTTAATTTACCTTTGCTGTTTGCCTTGAAGTTAGTTTCCTGAATGCAGATTATTTCCGGCTTGTGATTTTGGCATAGTAATTGTAGCCTTTCATATCGTGTGTAGAAACCATTTGCATTCCATTGTAGAATGTTCATTTTAGCTTTGAGAAGGGTTAGGTTCAGATATTTCTGTTGTGGTGGCTACATTTTGTAGTGGCCACCACAACATTCTCTTCATTATCTTGTTGGTAAGTCTTTTGGATTCTTGCTGATAAATATTGGCCGAGTCAAATTTGTTGTATAATTGTTGTGGATACACAGGTCAACAATGGCGTCCAGTGGTATTCCTTAGAAGTGTCTTCATTTGTTTGAATTTTATTTAATAATGGCAGGTTGGTGTTTATCATGAGGTTTGTATTAAAAAGAATTCAGTGTCAGATTGTTTCCATGCTAGATTCTGAGTCGGATGTATCTGATTCTGGTATGTGTTTTAACAGCTTTTTCTTTAGTCTGGTGACTCTGCCTTTGATAACTCTGTCATTTAGTACAGAGTGAATGTCGTTGAGCATTTTATGACAGCTGGGATGTCATTGGAATAATCTTTGACAATGGTAAGAGGGTCAGCAGAGTCCAAAGCATTTTCAAGTAGTAAATGGAGTTGGTTTCTGACAGTGGAAAAGAGTTTTTGTTCTTTTCGAACAAGGCTTTAGTTGGACTGAGCATGTCCTCAAGAGTAGTGCCAGGATTACTGTCTTGTTCAGTTTCATCTTGTTTTGCAGAATTCTTTTTCTGTTTCTTTTTTTTTGTCTTTTTCACATTGTTGTCTTCATTGGGGCTGTCATTAGCATTGTTGTTTGTTTCAGAGGGGGAGGAGGATTCATTTGGGAGGTTTCTCTTAAGGGGGGGGAAATTTATAGGGTCACTGGTTGGGAGGCAGTGGGTGAATCAACTGTGATAGGTTGTACTTCAATGTTATTTGTGGGGTTTGAAGATATATTTGTACTTGTAGAATCCAGAAGGCAATTCTCTTTGTGGTGATTTTGGGGGCAGTTACTAGCAGTATGGCCTTCCATTTTGCAATTGAAACAGGTGATGTTTTCAGCAGAGAAAAAGATTCTATATGGAGTACCTTCATATACAATCACTGATGACTGAGGGAGTTTGTGAAGTTCTTCAGGTGGATAAAAGTTTGCCTTCTGAAGCTCATAATGTGACTGAGATTGGGGTCAGACAGACCAGCTCTGATGAAAGATATACTAGAGGCAGTTTAATGTCATGGTTCTTAAAAATATTTGTGATTTCCTCGTTTGGAATGAATGGGTATACATTTGATATTATGATTCTTTTGAGTTTGTTACTTAGGGGTCTCACATTAACAGTTGTATTTTTAATGATCAAAGTAGGGTATTTGTTTGTTATAAGATCAGCATTGGTCTTGGAATTCAGAAACACACATATTCTATTATTGGATATTCTTGATATAAAAGTAATGGCACTAGGGGAACAATTTCAGTTAGTTTACTTATATAGTCTTTGACAGTTAGATTTTCGCATGCGTCCAGTAGTATAGATTGTTCTTTTGATGGAAAACTCACAGTATTGGCGGCTCCGGCGTACGACTTCGTGGGTTGCTCTTGGAGGTTAGGTGACGGATTCATCCTGAGGTTTGATGGTACAGCTTTATTCATGTAGATGTGTCAAGCCAGCCGGCAGGCCGGCCAGAAAAAACACTGTATACTGCTTGCAACACTGATAGCACTTTAAAATAACACTGTAAGGTAATGATAATACTGAAGTGTTTTGGTTCGGAGATGTAGTATATCGATAAGCTGATAGAGCGCAGTAGTAGTTGTTGCCTCGACCGCTGTCGGACTACGAATGAATGTATGCCACCTTTAAAAGTGTATTTTTATGTATTCTTACAAGAAATTTAACGAAAAAATTTGGAGCAGTTTTTGAGAAAATGTTGAAAATGTCCGGAGGTTGTCATGTAAAGTACCCACAAATTTTATAGAATCTTTTTCAAAATCTCAAAGCTTGGACTCGAGCCAGATTGATAGGGGTTTCTTCAATTTGAAAAAAATCATACTTATGGTTTAGGTGCTAGTAGTTTACACAGACGCACAGACGGACGGACAGACTGACGTTCTGCTTTCAATTGGTTTTGCAGTATCAAGGACCTACAAAAGAGGGATACTGGCTACACCGCGTGTTAGGTTTTTTTTTCTTAATTTAGCAACTGGATTTATTAACTTTTTCGTTATGAGGGCCCGGCAATGAATTTTTTCTGCCGAAAATATGCCGGTTTTTCGTGTAGCATTACATAAAGTTCTCAATACTTACTCCGTATGTACGTACGTATATGGGAAAGTAAAAAGTGTCTTGTCGCTGCCGTCAGGACATTCTGTCTTCCGCTGTCCTTTTCGTCTTTCCGTAGTTTCTAAAGTGTAGTTAGGTCTGAAGTTATGTTTTCCTTAAATCTTTGAAAATATATTTTTCTTCTCAGTTCAGTGCTCTAATATTTTAATAATAAATAGTGGGAGCCTTTTGAGCAATTAAAAGAATACATTCATTGTTTTAAGGTGTAAGTACTGTGGGATATATGAGTTTGCAACTGATGAGTTCGTACTAATCGCAAATAGTAGAAAGGATGAAATATGTAAGGTTAATCGAGAGAGACAAACTCAGAAGCTGTGCGAATGTGGACTCAAGTAACTTAGGAACCTATGGGTTAAAAAATACAATATAAATGAGCCCTGGAGGTCGGATTATTCGATAAGTTTCCCTTGATTGATCGCAAAGTGCTGAGATGATCCCTAACTTAACTTGAGGGAATGAAATATCTTTTCTCTCTCCCTTCAGGTCAAAAGGCACATTCGTTTCTTTCTGATTTTCATGTGCAATAAATACTTGAGATTATGTATCTGGCTGGGATTGAGTCTTTCTGAGTTTCCGGTGCGACTCTCAAGAGAGTTCTTCCGAGTTCTTTGACACTGGTAGGACGGCATATATGATATTATGGGGATGATTTCCAACCATGAAAAGCAAAGTTTGTGACGAAGCCGGACATAAGAACACCTAATGATTTGTCATTAACACTTAATAAGTCCCAAACAACCCGTTGGCGGATGAGCTGAGTGACACGAGTTCTGCGTGCTTTCCTGATGTAATCTCTAGGTGACAGATTTCAATTTGCTGTGTTGTTCCAGCATTGTATTGGCATGCTGAATGTCGTGGAAGCAAAATTCGATCATAACCGGACATTGAGAAAAGTTATATTTTTCAGAACTTTCCTATTTGTCCTGGAAGTCTTCTCATGCACTATTACTCGTGATTAGTATTTCAGAATTTCTCCCTCTTAAAAACACCTTTATAGCTGGCTGTATTGAATTCCGAGGAGTACGAAGTAATTTAAACAACTGATCTTATTTTGTGATCTTACCCATATTTTGTGATCCTTTTATCAGATTAAATTTTATCGAACAAAATTTTGAAAATATTGTTTTTTTATGGCATCTCTGATATCAGAGGTTGTTATTCACTAGCACAATTTTCGTTTCAAATTATTGTTCCATAATTGAACCTCTTCCCAATTAAATGCAGGTATGGAGAAAATTGCTTGATGTACGAAAATCCCATTTAGGAGTAGTCCAAACAATAAGTTTGAGAAACGCTGATGCAGACGAGTATTTCTGCAAAGTCGGCGGCGAGCGGATCGACAGTGCGACAGAGTGGGAGGGAGGGAGGGAGGGAGGGAGGATGGAGAGGGAGGGAGGGCGATGATCCGGTGGCTCCACCCAGAGAGCAGAAGCCCAGAAAGGCCGATAAGAGGATGACGGCGTCAGCGCAATGGGCTAACCCAATGCTGCAAGCCGTGGCAACCACCGTTGCGCAGGTAGCAGGGAGAGCGCTGCATGGAAGAGAATGTTGTAAAAGAAGTTGCTCGACTGCCTTAGATTATGACAGAAACGTTAGATAGTTGTGTTAAAATTTTAAAAAACTCGTGACGTGATCCAGAATATTAAAATATTGTGTAACTGGCAACGATATGTTTTATGTGAACGTAGTACTGTCACTAAAATATCTAGTAATAAGTCATTCAAGGAAGTGCAATGACAATGAGTTCTTAGAATACTGCGGTCAAATTTGCTTCTCGCCTGACATCCGCGTACTCAGTCCTGGTGGAGTACTGACGAAGAACTATTTGCTAATTATCACTGAAGAATGACTATTGCGTACTTACTTCTGCAGTCGCCACTAGCTTATATTTTCATTTAGTGCCGATAAGATCTCCGGTATTGTCGGAGTCGATCATTGGAAGGGACAATACGGAGATGTCAGATTATCATTTGAGCGACACTAAAGATGGGAGAAAAGTAGCACGGAATAGGAAACATCGCGCGTTATCCATGGTCCGTTGTTTAGGTTCTGTCTCGGTATTTGTCCAAAATACCGAGGAAGAATTGAAGGAAACGACGGTCCAAACGATCAGAAAGACCGGCTTCTAGGAATATCAAATAAATGATATTGTCCGACAGAGCTCATTTCCTGACGTCGAAATCTACTAGAGGTATTCATCGATGTAACATCCTATCTATGAAACTTCAGTTGGGGCATTACACACTGATAGAGTCGGTAATTATAATTGAGTACCTAAAATAAATTCTTAGTTATGTTTCATCTTTCACGAGTTGTCTCGTAAAGATCAAGCCTTGTGATCATCCAACTGTTACATCTGGCTTTGATCAATAGAGTCAAACATTTCTAGTCATTGACAAAAACCTCTGAATTCTGAATCCCAGCTTCTGAAAATTTATTCTTTAAGTTTAAAATATACATAGGAATCTAGTTTCTATGTTTAAGAAACAATGACTATAAATACGATTTTTATTTAACATCCGAATCTTATCGTACCTTCAATTGACCCGTAGAAGTATACAAGAAAAGCAATTCCTATTTGATATCGGATACCTTAAATTTGTTTTCTGCTCAAGAATCTTCTCTTTGTACTTGTATCTAAATAGAACGTTCGCGAACTGCTCTGCTCCCACAATTATTAAAAAATTGGGTAATTATCCTGTAATCTTCCTTGGGATTGGACATTTTTTTAATATTTCAAAAACGGCTACAATTTTCTAATGTTTCTCGAATAGAGGAAAGTATGCTGATGAAAATGAAGCAGGTTATACTTTCGTTTAACTCTACGAGTTTGCGAAAATCGTAAATGTTACAATAATGCGATAAACTAATTGTGTTGTAGCCCCAATAGTTTTAATTTAAGTTTCATGAATACCATGAAAATTAATGAAATTAATTGAGTAGTGGTTTCACATTCATCTTCTGCTAGACATTTACAAGCCAATGTGCCATTATGACCTATTTGACAAATAAAAATTGTAAAAGTGGTCAATAAAAACTCAAAAATCTAAAATATGTAAATAGTATATTTGATAACCCAAACTATATTATTAATATTGTATCTGACCCAACTGGAAGCTCATGCCTTATGAGATTGTATCAGGTTGTAATAATAATAATAATAATAATAATAATAATAATAATGTTAAGACACAAAAAATGTTAAAGAAATCGTGGAGAGACAAACCACTCCACGGACAATACCTAAAAAGAATGGACAAGGTGCAGATCAATAAAGATCAATCATTTATGTGGCTTAAAAGGGGAAGAATGAAGCCAGAATCGGAAGCACTTGTAATAGCTGCCCAAGATCAGGCCTTGAGAACACGACATTATGATAAAGCGGTTCTCAAAATTTCCCAAGATGATAAATGCCGCATTTGCCTGGAGCAAGTAGAAACCATTGATCATATTGTCTCAGCTTGTCCAATCCTAGCAAAGACCGAATACCTGAAAAGACATGACAGGGTGTGTAGCTACCTCCACTGGCAGATCTGTACCGCCCTCGACGTTCCAAACACATGCGCCAAGTGGTACGAACACTCACCAAAACCGGTGACGTCTGTTGGATTGTGTACGATATTGTACGACCAACAAATTCAAACTGATCGCACGATAGCGGCAAACAAACCGGATATAGTTATCCGGAATTTGGCGAAAAAATCGTGTTTACTTATCGATGTTGCTGTACCTTGCGATCAAAACGTCGTTACCAAGGAGGCAGAGAAACGTCTTAAATACAAGAGTTTGGAAATCGAGATCAGCCGAATGTGGGGCGTAAAAGCACAGGTCGTCCCGATAGTTACGGGAGCTCTGGGATTTGTTCCGCAAAATTTGAGTAAGAACTTGTCTAAACTCCCTGGTAATTCAAAAGACTGTGAAGTGCAAGAAATTGCTTTATTTGGAACAGCCCACATTTTGCGCAAAGTATTGTAGAGGCACTGACAGTCACCGGATCTGCTCCTTAGGTAGCTGGTTGCAACCTGGAGTAGGTTTTATATTCAGCCGACACATAACATTCTTAGTCGTGATGTAATGGAATAATAATAATAATAATAATAATAATAATAATAATAATTATTATTATTATTATTATTATTATTATAATAAAAATTCAAGTATTCAGCAGTGAATAGATATCCAATATTTAACTGCAAAACGTAATAGCCGTTTTTACTAATGGCGTCGTCCGAGTCGAAGTTACTGGCCTCGGTTCGCTGCTGATGTAACCGAGGTAAATACATTAGTATTCACAAGAGTGTTTGTATGGACCAGACCGCACCAGATTGTGCGGAGTTCCCAACCCTTGAAAAAAAAAACTTGTTTTTCGGAGTAGCGACTTGAGGCTGTCAGATCGTGTTAAGGAGAGAGGGTGGCGACGATGACGCTCAACTTGGCGCCCTGCCGGGTCCCGCCTGAGAGTTTGGCAAACCTGACTGGCTTTCAAAAAGACACCTACGTGACGTGATGAGGTTCAAAATAGTACAGCGCAACATACATCGCCACCACGCAGTTGATGGACGTCCGCGGCATGAGTCAATGGCAACACCGGTTTTCTTCTCAGGCGGAAGACGTGTTTTCGGATGTCTACAACCGCGCACTGAAAGAAAAGGGTGGAGACACGAATGTGGGTGGTCAGACGAAAGTGTGGCTGGACAGACGCAATGCATCTTAAAGAGATGATGAAAAATGCTTGAGGCTTTGAAGATGCAACAGAGTAACGGAATTAAAATAACAGAGGTGGAAAAAGAATTAAGAGAACGACAATGCAATATTCAGAGTTTTCAGTGAAAATAAATGACAATGAAAATATGTTTTTCATGAAAAGAGAGACAAGCGAGAAAAGGTCAGAGTTTTACCCATAGAGGTATAGTATTTCACTTAATGTTTTAACTTTCAGGCCTCCAAAGATGTTCAGGACACAAGACCCAATGGAGTGAGGTCAGATATAAAAAACTCAAAACTTAGATACGAGGGTAAACAAGAGTTAAAATTATATCCTTGGGCCTATTTGCTAATCTATTTGTAACTCTTCGAAATGTTTATGTGGACTAAATAGATTTTTGTTTATACGTAAAATTAAAAATTAAAGAAAAAACTAATTGAAAAAGTGTAACATTGAAAAGTTACCCGTTGCTAAAGCTTGCGTAATCGTATGACTACCTCATTCAAAAATGTACCCTTCAATTATAATAATATTTCAAAAATAATGATTGTTTTTCAGAACGAATTTTACATCTATATAAAAATTTAAAATTCCCTTATACTTACATATAGTCCACCATAAATATCCTCTATTTTCCCATCGGATGTTAAGTAAGGAAATAAGGCGAGGGTAATAGAATAAGAGGGTGGAAGGATTGAAAAAACAAAAGGGACAGAGAGAGAGAGGGAGCTAACGGACAGAAAGAATCGGTGAAAGAAATAGAAGGCAGGAGAACGGGTGAACTCTGAACGTGTGGAGTGCGTGAGCAAAGAGAAGGGAGGGGTGAGGATGTTATATCTCCAGATTCACACGACGGGAATTGCGACGGCAGGCCTTCGTGCGCTGCATGGGCGTGGGCGAGGTGGCGAGGAGACCCCGGAGACATAAATCGAGGGCGACGCGCGGCGCGGCGTGGCGTGACGAGGCGCTGAGCGGGGGCCGTCCCGCTGGCGGGCGAGCTCTCTTTTCCTGAAAGGCCGGCGGGCGCGCGGGAAACACGTCGCCCAGAGTGAATTAGCGTCCGCGGTGCCGCTGAGTAACGGCGCGCGCCGCCCCGCCCCGCCTCGCCTCGCCCCGCCCCGCCCCGCCCCACTCGCCCTCTCCCCCTCTCCCCCGGCCGTCCTCGGAAGCGCTCGCCCACCCACCCCGCGCCTCCTCTCGCTAGGGAGACCCCTCCCGGCCGACCGTTCTCTTCAGTACTAGTGTTCTTGCACGCTTGCCCGCTTTCGCGTTCGCCCTCCCGCCTTCCCCCTCTCTCCCGCTCTTTCGCCCGACCGTTCTATTGCTCACCTGATAATCCGACCACTCTCTCTCTCTCTCTCTGTCCATCTCTGTCCGTTTCTGTCTCTCTCTGTCCGTCTCTGTCTCTCTCTCTGTCCGTCTCTGTCTCTCTCTGTCCGTCTCTGTCTGTCTCTGTCCGTCTCTGTCTCTCTCTGTCCGTCTCTGTCTCTCTCTGTCCGTCTCTGTCTCTCTCTGTCCGTCTGTCTGTCTCTGTCCATCTGTCTCTCTGTCCGTCTGTCTCTCTTCTTCCGTCTCTGTCGCTCTCTCCCCGTCTCTCCCTCTCTCCCCCTCTCTGACCCTCTCCCCGTCTCTGACTCTCTCCCCGTCTCTGACTCTCTCCCTGTCTCTGACTCTCTCCCCGTTTCTGTATCTCTGTTTCTCTACGTCTGTATTTATCTATTTCTCTCTCTCTTCTTATTTCCTTTCCCGTACTACACAGTCCTACACGTCTGTACTAGAGTACACCCACCCGCCCGATTTCATTGAACTTCCTTCAGTCCTATGACATACGACACGAAAATTAACAAGAATTATATTACATAATAGAACAAAACCAAAATTTTAAAAATGAAATATACTATCCTACACAACAATATTATATATTCTTTTCCGGTAACTAATCATCATAACTACCCAGTCTACTCGTTTACCTTGTTATAGTAATTCTGAACATTCCAGCGCTTGCATCTGGACAGTTATTTTCATCCTCCCGACCATTTCTGTGGTACATATTCGACAAACTGAATTGTTTTGTGTGTTTTACGATCTTATCTTTGAATTTTTGAACGCTTACGGATATTTTTCAATACAGCAGAGTAAAAAGTGAAATTGAAATGTAATGAAGCAAAGGCAATTTACTGATATAAATATTCAAGAGTTGTCACAATTTGTGCTATAGTTTTTTTCCAAGTCTAGCCCACTTCTAATTACACGCGTGGCAAACAGTTACGGTTGTAACACTGAGTGCCTAATTCACGATTTAGCTCCTCTTCCATGCGTCAATACAATATTCGTAATGAAATACGTTATTTATAACCTATCTCGTTTTTCAGTACCTTCCGGATATATAAATTACCCTATTTCTGAAATGCTTGAACGTTAACATACATTTTATTTCCTTCTTCAATTCTAATAGTATTAATCAATAATAAATGCTTCATTTCTTCTCATGAACTATTAGCTCATATTTATTGTTATTTATAGGATAAAACATATAGGAATGTTTTTCCTTTAAGTAAAAATTAAAATTTGTTTTTCAGGTAAGCCAAGAACTTTGCGTTGCATTGTGTAAATGAACTGCAAGTCACTACAGCCACGTAAGTATATCCTGTTGATTTTTGGGATAGTGTGGCAACAGATTTTTCAACCAATTAGTAACTCGATATTATTAGTAGAAACGTCGTGATCGACCATTATTTTTGACACGTTAGAACTGAATTACTCGTATATAAGAACAGAAGTTATATAGGTACAGAAACCAGAAGCACCCTTGGAAGAGAAACTCTGGAATATCAAACGAATTTTGATATTCTTCCTTCGTTTTCTCAGGAGTTGTGAATTCTGAGAATAATCTTGCAAGGTCTCGCTGGGTAATAAAAGAACAACTCCGTGGAGTTAAGAAGTTAATGAGACGTCTTTAAGAGATTGTCACCGACGAACACAATGTCCCGCAAATTTAATTAGGCACGTCGGATTTATGAATGATAAAACAATTTGAAAAGAGGGAATTATAGATGATAATATCTTACTGGTTTTTCAAATGGCTCTCTCACCATTTTATTTTTGAAAAAAGTTATTTAATTAGTAAAAAGCTTACCATATGGTAACTGTGAAAGCTGCCTAAACGAATCCATGGATAGGAAACAGAATTGGTAGAATCGAAATTCTCTATAAACTACATTTTCTGGATCGAAATTTAGTTCAATAAGAACTCTGCATCGTCTTTAAGAAAGTAACTTATATATGAGCGTATGTTCAAATAAATTCCGTGACGTCAACTAGGCAACACTAAAATTATAATAAAAACGACTTTTTGTATCTGAAATGTATCAGATTATAATTATCCAAATAATATTTTTTCCTAGCACAATTTATTTTTAATGGGATGATGCCGTAATAGGAGAACATATGTCAAGTCTATATTATTAGCAACAGACCATACAAAAAACTGTAGAATTATAAGATATTGCTTCAGCGATGGGAAATGGTTGATCTGTAGCAACGAAGTAATACTATCTTTAACCACTCAATTTCCTAAGTCCTTCACACTCAATATAATCCTTTTCAGGATAAAAGAGATATCAACCACAATTGTAGATACAACCTACAATTGTGGTTGCTACCTCTTTTATCCTGACAATTTACCATGGAGTACCACAAGATCTCTGCTGCCACTACAGAATTCACAAAATCAATATAATCCATTTGTGTTGATAAAGATTTAAGGACAGGTATAGATTGTGAAGTAATCTGTGATAACGCTGGTAAGCAATTTAAACTTGTGATGGAGCCACGTGGTAAAAAAGCCCTTTCTCAATCCTGTCTTTAAAAAAATACTTTTTATTTGGAAATTAACATTTTACATGACCATTCCAGTTGGATTGGCTTTTCTACATCAAATTAATCACCTCCCTATCATTCTCCTATACTTCTACATATACTCGAGACTCTTTTAAAGATCCTACCAAATCCTTTCATTCTTCTCTTATGCTATCTAGTCCATTTGACTTCCCTTTCCTAATCTTTTGCTTAAATTCCCTCCTCTGCATCTCCTAACTTTATTTTTCTGTTTCAATGTTCTCCAATTCTATCATATCCTTCTCCACCACATCTGAATAAGAAACATGTTGTGATATAAGAGACTCCTATTAGTCATTCATCTCTTGATTCTGGTGTGGCAAGCAGAGGCAAACCACAACCTATCCCACATATTATCTAAATTATCATTCATCATTTCACATAATTGCCCAGAAAGTCTATTCTCTGTACTTGGTCGCCAACATCCTGTTGGGGTTATTGCACCAGAAGAAAAAGAAAACCGCAGGAAAAAAACTCGAGTAAACAACTGAGAAGAAATTCGGATTGAACATTTTATGTGTAATCCACAGAAAAATATTCACAGCATTTAAAACAGAGTAGGTGGAACCCGTCCAAACATTATGCACTTTGTAAATAATTGTTTTAGAAGAGAAAAACAGCTTCTTACTGGGACTCAACTTCAAGTCTATGAAGTGAGCGTACCCTCAAAAATTGAATTGAATGTTCAAACAAGTTAGATTACGGCTTAAGAATTGCCGTAATCCTTTTAGGTTCACTGAAAGTAAAACTGAAATGAGTCTAGGACCCATCGTTTCCGAGTTACGCAAAATAGTGTAAAGAGTGTTGCAGCTGAATATGTGATGCAGTCACGTGTGCCTAGTTTTCTCTTTGTCGCAGAGTTTTGCAAACTTTTGTTTTTCGTGCTAAAAGCACTTCGTTGTAGATCTGGAGGATAATTTCCTCTCCATGAGTAGCATACTTACGGGATTTTTGTCGGTGGTTTCTTAAAAATGACACGGTGTTTCAATAAATGTTACAAACTTCTAGAGCATGTAGAGGGGTAGGATGTGATAACTTTTTATCAATGCACATGTAGTGAGAAATTTCATTTAACTAAGGGAAATTTCATATAACGGAGGTATATGCATTTATACATGGGGCATTTCACCCCGATTTTTGCAACACATGCGTGCTACTTATCTGAGGTGACTCACAATAAAAGTTACAACATTCTAGGGCATGAAGAGGGTTAAAAAATGATCACTTTTTGCCAATGGATATGTAGTGGGCAATCACGTATAGCAGGATTGTAATTAAGCCCCTGATTTTAGGCAACCCCGTAGACACAGATGTTGGGCAGGAACATAAAATTTTCTTGAATGCGTCAGGACGTGAACTGCCGTAGATATTTGCATAAAGAGTTGCCTAAAAATCAGTGCCAAATGTCACATTTATAAATGCATATCTCACTCTCTTGGGCTTTTATCCAGCGAACATCAGCTTGACCTTTTCGTCCCGACGCCTATTCGACCATACACTACTCACAAACACACTTGCGAGCTCCTCAGATCGGGGGACAGCAGAACGCGAGGCCCTCTGCGACATCACATACATGAGAGACAAGGAAACCAAGTCCAATCACCAAACAACCATGCCCAAGGCTGTTCTCGAACCCACGACCCATCGGACCGAAGCGCTGAGTCGCTACACGCGCTTAGCCACGTCGGCTATAAATGCATATAGCCCCCTTATATAAAATATATGAAGATCTTGGGACAATAACATGCTGTGCCACATTTCAGATGAAATTGAGATATTAGTGGATTTCGACTTGAGACAACAGTGGATTTCGATCGAGATATTAGTTGTGATTATTTTTGTGTACAATGCAACTTCCGTATAGTGGCAAAGAATGTTAATGCCCCGAGGTCTTCATACGGTATACGCTATTTCTCACTAATGTTCGTTGGCAAAAGTGTTCATTTTCGACCCTTCTACAATCCTAGAAATTTGCAACCTTTATTCTGAGACACGCTGTACGCTGTACTGAGTACACGCCGAGAGGATGACGTTGGCGTTCCGGAGCAAGCATGCTTCCTGGAAAGGCAGTAGCGATGCGGCGCTGCGGCTCCTGCTCGCTCGCACGTGGGCCAAGGGCGTTCTGCGAAGACGCCGCGTCCGGAACGGCGGAAGTGCAGCGCTCGGCTAGTCCCCCCTCCCACGCGCTAACTACTCGAGAGCGAGTGGGGGGGGGTGCAATTTTATTGAGTATTGCACCGAAGGGCATGGCATTATAAGTCAAGGCAGGGGCGGATCCAGCCGACCATTTTGGATGGGGCCATCATAGATTTTTTATTAAATAACAAACATGTGTTGTTATATTGCATATTATTTTTGTAGTGTACATATGATACTGTAAAATATTATTTTTAAATAATTACATAATTCTAACATAAATATTTAAATCAATTTTGCCAAATAAAAGAAGGCTACAAGCGGAAATTCTAGGTATTTTTGGGGGGGAGTATGGCCCCCATGTCACCCCCTGGATCCGCCACTGAGTCAAGCCATTGAATTGAATCGTTCTGTTTGAAATGGCATAACATAATACGGCAGAGCGTGGTGTAACATCACCTGGAGTGATATGCTAATGGTTTGGGATGGCGTGGTACGCCGTGATATGACATGACATAATATTATATTGCATGGCGTGATATTATATGAATAGCTATTTGTTAAAAGGGTCCAAAAGCCAAATTTTACAGGAGAAACAAACAAGTTTTTTATTCATTCTAACAAGTTTTGAAAGTATCTGCTGCATTCAGATTAAACTGTTTACTCATCTCTCAGCAGCATACTTAAAAATATAATAAAAATGACTGTCCTAGAAGTACTTAAAAGAATTTGAACATAAGTCCCTTTAACATTTTTTTTTCTTTTTAGGTAATGAATTTGTATTTTTACACAAAAAACTTATTTTTTTAAAACCTGGTTTTGTTTAAACCTATTTTATTCGTGCAACATTGAATGTCAGTCCTTACTGGTCCTTATCACTCTTGTGGCCACGTTTCAAACTTCAGAAAAAAAACTCTTATGAGCGTCATTAACGTTTGAAATTAATTTCATTATATCACACACGTTTTGTTTCTGGGTAGGCAAATTCATTTGCTATTTGTACGGATGTACATGTATCATGATGTAAGAAAAAGATGTGAGATGTCATTTCATTAATAGATGGCAAAGCTGTGACGACTCCTGTAGACCTTTCGTCATAAATAAAATGATATAAAACACTGAGAGCAAAACATATAATTTTACTTCTCCCTTGATTGGCAGTCTCTACAGACACTGGATTTTTCTTGTAGTATTTTTGCCACCAGCTTTTAAAATGGTAACTTGGTACAAATTCTGGATTCACTTCGACAACGGTAAATTTAAAACAAGAACAGCTGTGAAAGATTATTTCACTCCTAGTTAAGACAGAAAACAGTTTGTTTTGCGTTTTTCTGAATGTTACTATGAGAGGAATTGTTTCTCTTAAATCTCATCCAATTAATATGATTTTAGTTCCGGCAACCTTGAAATCTCATATTAATGGTAGTGTAGGAAATTTTATCTTTAGAGAAATTGATCCAGGGTCACAACACATCATTTTTGTGGGTCCAAATATTCTTAGAAGAGGGTGGTGATCCTCAGAACAATGTAAGATGCAGAATAAGACGCGATGGGAGCGTCATTGAAGTAAAAAATATCTGCATCCGTTGTTTGTTTGACAAGGATGACGGACACCAACTGTACGCAAACGGAATGACGTTGCAAATAGTACATTATAGTTTTGAGATTAACGCGGAAAATATCACGCGGATGTGGCGAGCTTTCAAGAAGAAATTTGCACTCTGCACTTTAAAGTACGCGTTCACATACACATACACACACAGACACAAACACATAAATATTCTTGCGAACGGCCTCTAATACATGTAAAAGTAAAAATATTCGTAAATATTTGATGACAAATAATGTGAGGTCGTATACACACAGAAACCATTCGTGGGCAAAGGAATGGAATGAGTTATCGTCCACAATATTAGCCACCATAACAAAAGATATTTGTTCGTAAAGCAAACAGCACCAGGAAAAACTGTAAATTTACTTTGTGATTAGAATCCGTGTTATATTGCGTTGGCCGTTTATAGCAGAAAGAAGAATCCGGTGATAAGTGACAGTTAAACAATTATCTAATGGTAGTCTCCTGTCTGCATTGAATAGACTTCCGAGCATAAAAAACGTCATTTGGATTATTTTTGTCATGTCTATCCCATCGAAAAGTTCGCTTTAAAGAAGCAGTCAAGAAGATAATACTATGATAGGTAATTTCCATCTTTTCATCAATGATGTGACATTGCCAGAGAACACTGAGCTGAAATGATATTTGTGACGTCGCCGGTAAAAATAATTGGCGTATTCATATGCCAAATTGTGTGGGATAGTGACGCAATTATTCTTTCCTCGGAAGACATGCTCAATCTGATAATATAATATTTCATCTTACTCGAAAACGCCTGTTGATAAGGGATTTTACCGCACTTGGAGTGATATCAAAAGATTGGCTTATGAAATAACGTGCATCAGAACCGCGGAAATTTGCAATGAATTTCATCGAGCACTCTGAGAAACAGTTATAGAACAGGCAACGAAAATAATGAGTGGTGATATATATTGAAGATCTGTAGATCCTATGGAAATACCTCAAGATACCTCACAGTAGTTACTGTGAGTTCGGCCGAGTTTAGTTTCACTTTTTGGACACTGTTCCTTTCGAAGTGAAAAGGTAATACATTGTGATTTTTTTTGTGGTTATGGTTACTCTCCATTGATTCGTCCACTCTTCTATCTTGTCCAGGTGGGCTTGCAGGTGTTGTAATGCTCTAGTTGAGTCCTCATTGGCAGATACGAAGTCAGCGAATGTGGCCATCATAGTGCATTCTGCTGTTGGTAGGTCAGAAGTTTATATTACATACAGTATCATCATTTGCCGTCATTTTCTCGTTGGTTGTAGCAAGCATGACATGGTGCAAGTTTGAGGGTCAAGTTAGCGAAAGGAGGATAGTGTTGTTTTTTTGGTGCAAGATAAAGGATGGTTTTAAATGCGAAAATATATTCATAGAGTTCATATAAACTGAATGTACATAAACTGCCAAAGTTTTACAACTTTCCACTAGGTTTAGGAAATTCGGAACTGAAAAGATTCGATAAATACAAGTAGTCTGTGAGAGAAAATTATAAAAGGTGGAACAATCACTAAATAAAATAGTGTGATAAGTTTTCGATCAATGTTTTTTTAAAAAATTGCTATTCCCTTAAAATTTGGTCTTGAACCTGGAATATGCAGTGACCTCAAAAACCAGACGTTTAGTGCAAAAGAAAGATATACTAGTTCTACATGAGTTTTGTAATTACCGATAATGCAGTTCGTTGGTTTTAGAGATCGAGTCAGGAGGAAATGATTCTGTCTCACGCTACAGCCAGAGTTAATGGGAGTGAAGTTGCGTCAATGGGATGCGAAACAGCAACTAGAAGATAAAATAAACAGTAAACACAACAGACCTCAAGGTTTCGTTGGATCGCAAGTCACGAATATTTTCTAGTCCATCTAATAGAAAATAAAAGACCGATAATGGAAGAAGTTAAAGCGTAAAACATCACAAAAAACATGTTCTTTCATGAATGACAACAAATTATTTCATCGAAGGAAATGTAGTGGATTAAAAGAGGTCACAAAGTGCCCAGCATTTCCATACTACGCTCACATTAATTGCTCTTCACCACTCCGTGGCTAATTGGAACCACTGAAATAATGCACTTGCTCAATGAATTCATTGCATTATCCTGTCGTTATGACATGACCAAAGAATATATACTCGTACAAAAAGGCAGGTAGACAAGGAAAGGTAGTCCAGGTAAAGAGGCAGCCAGGGGGAATGGGGAAGAGACAGAGGCTTATAAGAGAGATTTTCAGGGACAGGGGAGGGGAGACTGTTTTATAAATACACAAAATTGTAGCGCATTCCGCGCTCGGCTACCGAACGGTGCACACCTCGCCCGCTGCTTATCGCTCCGCAGTACCTCCACTGTGACCAGTGATAAGGAAGGCCCTAGCGGGGCCGTGACACGGCCGTTCAGAAAGCGAGTGTCTTGTGCAAATATCTTAGTGCAGTGAAGTGCATATTAATCAGTGTTTTATTAGGAAACACATCAGCACGAGGTGTTTGTCGCCTCGGCGACGGGCCCTATCGGGCCACTAGTGCGATTCTCGTAGACAAGTTTTCGGAAGTGAACATAGTTTCGAAAAGTTTTTAGTTTAATACACAATGGCAGAAAACGCAAATGCATCATTTCCGCCGCTCTCAGATGTCGTGTCGTCAGCTCTACACGCATTAAACGACTTTCATTATACGGAGCCGCATCTAATTAATCACCTACAGCAGCAGCAGCAGCAGCAACATCACCTATACGCAGCAAGCCAACCTGCAAATTCAACCTTCACGCAGCTGTCCTCACCACCCGTGGGATATTCTCAACCTCCTCTGCAGATAAGTACAGTGCAACCTCCTTCGCTTAAGCGCCCCAGATTGCAAGACGCAATGTATAACCAAGCTTCATATGTGCAGGGCCCCAGCAGCATGTCTTATATTGCAAATATGCCCTCATACAACATCCCAACTGGCAATAGATACTCCCCTCTCGCTTCTGATCCCGACCCCCGACCCTGATCCAGAGCAAGGTGTCGCAAACAATAATTCTCCTCCCCCACAACCAATCAAGATACCTCCTATCATTATTCATGATCCACCGGTTCATGTGGAACTTCTACAAAAAATTAAGGATCTGCTCAAACATGAAAATTTTGTTACTAAAGTCAGAGGACCATATACTGAAATCAGAGCAAGTACAGTCGAAGACTTTACTTTACTTCGTAAGCACTTGTCAACGAAAGGATTGTACTATCACACCTACCGGGACCCGACAAAAACTACTATTTCTGTGGTGCTACGAAATGTTCCAATATCCTATAGTGAACAAGAAATACTTGAAGAACTAGTAAAAAAAAGTTTACCAGTAATAACGGTTATCAGACTGACTGATTCTAATCGCAAACCTTGGCCATTATGTGCAGTTACTCTTACGAAATCAGCAGAAAGCAGGGCAATATATGAACTAAAGGAATTATTTAATGCTATAATCACGGTTGAAGAGCGTCGTCATAGGACCGGGCCAGTGCAGTGTCGTGGTTGTCAATTATTTGGACACACAAAAAAGAACTGTGGGAACCCTCCTCGTTGTGGTAAATGTGCAGGGCCGCATGCCACGGCCGAATGTTCTAGTACGGATACCAAATGTTCACTATGCGGAAAGGCTCATCGGTCCTCTAGTCGTGACTGTGAAATTTATCAAAATATCCTCCTAAGGAAATCACTCCCAACTCGCAACCCCACCCGTCAGCAAGTCTCACAACAAGCAATGCGCTATCATCCTCGTTCATTAACCCCTCCAAGACCTTCTCCTGTAGCCTATCCTCATCCTCCCCCTTCTAACCCTATCACAATGCCACAAGAATCCTATTTCACCCATCGTAGAATTCCACAACCATCATTGTCAAACCAAATGCCCCAATATGCAGATGTCCTCAAACAGCCCATGCACCCACCCACTGGACAGCCATTCCAGCTGGAACAATTCATCTCCCATCAGATAGAACATTTCTTCTCCAGACTCATGAGTCAAATTATTCCTTCTCTCACAAACTCCATCCTTCAATCAATAAAGTTTATTTTCCATAAAAATCATGCATATAAGAAGTGTAACTCATTCTTCACTTCGTCTCATTTCTTGGAATGCAAACGGTATTAAACCCAATATTCACATGCTAGCCCACTTTTTGCATACTAATAAAATACAAATAGCTTGCATTCAGGAAACTCATCTTTGCCCTTCCATGAAAATTTATATTCCCGGTTATATTCTATATCGCTATGACCGACCGCGTAATCGGTGCAGCGGTGGGGTAGCTATCTTTGTAAAAAATTCTGTAACACATCACCAGCTACCGCTAAATATAAATAATACTTTTGAAAATGTTAGTATAGCTATTCAGCAGAAATATCAATCTACTTTAATAATTACGTCAATTTACAAACCCCCTAATATTCCATACAGATCAGGTGACATTGACACCTTATTTTCCTCCCGCCAACCCACATTAGTAATCGGCGACTGGAACGCGAAACACATTGCGTGGGGAAGCAGACTAACCTCACCTGCTGGTAATCTGCTGCTAGCCGATATACAAAGATTAAATCTGGCGGTGCATGCTCCTGATGCGCCCAGTTACTACCCCTACTGTGCGTCAGTGCAAGCTGATATCCTAGATTTCGGCATTTCTAACAACATTAGTTGTAACATTCAAGTCGAGATTCATATCGCCCTGCAATCTGATCATCGCCCTGTAGTTTTCTCACTCGGCACAACCCCAGAAGAAATTCGACCCGCTCAACCTTATCAGTTACGTAAGGTAAACTGGCCATATTATCAGATGCTAGTTACACATCTTTTACCTCCATTGCCATTACCTCGAACTACGCAGGAAATCGACAGCGCCATTGATTCACTTACTCATACCATTTTAGATGCCCTAGACTTAACGGCCCCCACAGCCCGTCAACACACGCCCGCTTCCAACAATACCACCTGTAGTGAAATGCTGATAGGTTACAAACGTTATATTCGAAATCACTGGTTTGAGACATCGATCCCCTTTTTTAAAATCGTATTTAAATCTTCTAACTAAAATTGTGAGACAACTTTTGGCCTTCGTTCACGCGCAAAAGATTCATTTCCAAACTCAAAACGGCAAACCCATCTGATCAAACATTATGGAACATTACGCGACGTCTGCTGCGCAAACCTACCAAACTACCACTCTTGTTACTCCAACTGGAGAAGCATCTTCTCCTTCCGATAAATGCGATATGCTGGGAAATTACTTGCATCAACCTTTACTTCTCATCCCTTCTCATAATTGGCAACACGATAATCATATTCAAGAAGTAATTTCACAACCAGAAATAACAGTTCCTGAATGCCCTAAATTTATTTCACCAGCCGAAATTATTAAGTATCTTTCACTAAGCAACCCCGAAATTATCAAATGGCCATGACCAAATATCACATTTTATTAAAACGCCTTCCATTAAAAGTAATAGTGCATATTACAGCAATATTTAACGCCGCCTTGAGACAAACGTACTTCCCTGATAAATGGAAACATGCTCACATTATTCCCATTCTAAAGCCAGGGAAAGTACAAAATGATCCATCTAGCTATCGCCCAATAAGCCTGCTACCCACAATGGGAAAGCTATTTGAAAAGTGTATACTCTTTCGCCTAAATTCTTACCTCAGCTCGATCAATGCCATAGCCACCTCATCAGTTCGGATTCCAACCCCTTTTGTCTACGTATCATCAAATCTTACGCCTAACAGAAGATATCATCGAAGGATTCCATGACCACAAGCATACCGCAGCAGTTTTTCTTGATGTAGCAAAAGCATTCGATACCGTTTTGGCACCCAGGGTTAATTTTCAAATTACGCAGTTTAGTTTAGGTACATCCATCATATCTCTCACGCATCATTGAAAGTTTTCTTAATAAGCGTACTTTTTCTGTACGTCTCCCAGGAGCTCTCTCAGCACCATTCACCATCAAAGCAGGAGTACCCCAAGGCTCCACCCTCTCCCCCACTTTATTTAACGTTTACACATCGGATATACCAATCACCTCAAAATACAGCAATAGCACTATTTGCTGATGATACAGTACTTTATTCTTCTAATAGAAATCTCGATTCTGCCGTGGAAGATTTGCAACATCACCTCACTTTATTCTCCAGCTGGGCCAAAAAATGGCACATCCAAATAAATCCAAATAAAGCCAGGCAAAATATTCACCCTCCGTAGACCAGACGTCCCCCCAAATCTCACATACCAAAACCAAAGCATCACATGGCTTCCTCACAATAAAACTGTCAAGTATCTTGGAGTTCTGTTTGACAAAAGACTTACGTGGCAGCAAAATATTAAACACCGAATAGCTCTAGCGACTAGTAGAGTCCACCAATTGTATCCGATTCTCAAAAAATCATCCCCCCTACAGTTACATGTGGCTACTCACCTCTATAAAGCAATGATACGACCCATACTTTCTTATGCTTCCCCAATCTGGGCTGCCGCAGCCAAAACAAACATAAACAAAATTCAAATTTTTCAAAATAGATTCCTTCGAACCATTACTAAAGCTCCCTGGTACATTCCAAATGCGCAATTACATATCGAACTTGGCATTACATCCATCCCCGTCCACTTCTCCCTCTTAGCCGCAAAATTCTATCCTAAGGTATTAAAGATCCCATCAGCCATTCACTTTCATATTGGTAAACAGAATCCTCATCGAAAAAGACTAAAAAGAAAGCTTCCAAGAGAATTTTTCGATCCCCCATAATGTAGAACCGATGAGTCTTGTCTCATGACATATCACATAAGCACGCAAATGCATTATATTTAAAACTAGAATAGTGTCTCTAATGTATCCGAATATTCATGTAAATATTTCTTTCTAATGTATATATCTTATGCGGCTGCAGAGGGCCAATGGCCAAGCTAGAATAAATGAAAAAAAAAAAAAAAAAAAAAAAAAATTGTAGCGCGTGCTCATATATATATATATATTAGTGAGCACACACACTACGTAAGGTTTCAGTGTGTAACCAAGCCTGAAAAAAAAACATATTTCATGTCCGTTTCAGGAAGCGCAGACAGCTGCAGCCGCTATCGCTCAGCGCTGTGACTGAGAGTTCATGTAATAAAACTTTAATACTCGCGTAATAAATGTCGATTTTTTTATATGTTCATGAATTTTGCCTTATGGCTAAAATGAACTCTTATTAACCCTGAAACATTTATCATCATTTCATAAGACTACAATGAAGTCAAATACCATTTTATCTCACTGGAGAAGAAGAATGAGGAGGAGAAAGACGAGAAAAGAAGTGCGAAAGGAGAAAAGAAGTGCGAGGGAAAAGAGAAAATATTCGAGGAGAGGAGGAGAATGATAATGATTGATTAATTCGTGTTCCCAGAGCGGTCACTACTATTATCATTAGTCCCGTAAGTATAATGCATGTTTTATCACGATAGGTGGAAGGTGCTCTCCCTTGTTAGACGATGAAGTCCAGTCTCGACCTACACGCCTGTTTTCACTGTTTTCTTCCATCAAGGAAATCTCCACCAGCTGGGGTACCGCCCCAGTCGGGACAAGCTCTAATAAGCTCCCAACTGGTTTCCCGACATGTGTTGTAATTCTGTGCATGTAAGGGTAAGTGTGTAATAAAAAGAAGCGGATATGATAAGCAAGAGGAAGGAAAGATCCCGCGCGGTTGGTGACCGTTTCTTAGGGTACTACTTCGACTTTCACCTGATATTTATTGGAAAAACCTCGGAAAACCGCCGATCAGAGCAGCCGGGCGCTAATATTCTCCTCAGACAGCTGCTAAATTTGACCTAGCTTATCTAGCTAGTGGCAAAAATCCTTCCACCACGCAGACTCGAACCCTACCAATTCCCGGTCAAAGGCACAGTAGTGTGATCAGTAGAATGTCTTGAGCCGCCTTCGCCAATGGATGATACTGTGGAGCTAGCTGGGGAAGGATGGGAAGAAGAAACTGAAGAATTTTTAAGTTTTTTTAACAACTTGGTCATGTAGGGACCACTGTGATTGTTTTATCTATAGGGGGAAACTGTAGGAAGAACACAAACACACAGAAACAACCGTGTCCGAGGTGGGATTCGAACCCGCAACACTTCGAGCCGAGGCAGCTACAGGCCCTTCAGACTTAGCGACCGCGGCTACCAGGCCGGCAAAGCCAAAATTTGGTTTATTCATTATTTATTATTATTATTATTATCTTTGTTATTTCAGGTCGCATCAACTATTCGGTCGTTAGCGACCACTATTGGATGTAACGTTATGGTGTGAAGATGAAACGATATGTTGATGATAGGGAGTGAAAGGACGAACACGTACAAACCATGCCCAATGCGAGACTCGAACCCACGACCCGACGGTCCAAGACCACTATGGCACTATTGCTGTAGCGATCTCGGCCACGGGGCCGACAAAGCCAAGATTCATTTCATCCTGCGAACATGATTCTTGCGGAAACAAAAGCCCGATCTACAAGGGCGCGCGCGCGCTCGGCTCAATTTACGAGTCCCTCCCGCGCAAGCGCGCGTCCCGCCGCCCCAAGGCCGCCAGCACGCGCGCGCGCGCGCATCCTCGCAGACGCCGCCGCTCAGGGCCAGCAAAACTTCCGAGGCCCCGTCTCGGCCCTCTCGGGGAAAACAAACATTCCCGAAAGTGATGATAGGTGCATACAAAATCAGCGGTACGTTATCGGATTCACAACAGCAGCTAACCTTGGGTAATTGATCACTCTGTGCGCAAGAACGTAATATATTCACTCATGGAAAATTAATATTTCCTTACATGTGCTGCAGACTAGAACAACGCGATGTTCAATTTAAAACTTTCTTGAAGATAATAGTAAAAAACAAGGGTTAGCGTGAAGGTTTTCCAACGTGTGAATCAATCCCTGTTTATCATTTCATTTGCCCCACCGGTGTACAGGTTTCGAAAAGTTATGAAGACACATTTCTCAATATGGTTTGCAGTTTTTGAAGGTACGGAAGTAAACAGCGTAAGTTGAAGATTTTGTATCATTGTCTATTTTGTACATAGAACGAAAACATATCGTTACGTTTGAATGTTTACTAATCAGCGCCGTAAACTTCCAACATTCGCACTGCTTTAATATTTGAATGCTCTGCTCGCGTGTTTGTTTCTATACGGTCTCCAAGAACGAACGGTATGTATCGCAAATGATGCTTAACTTCGTTCAAGTTCAAAGTGCTCGTTCTGAGTATTACCAGTAGTGAATATGGAGCTACAAGTATCCTAATACAAGGCGCATCTAAAAAGCTTTTCAAAGCCAGTAAGAATATTAGTTTCGGAACGTGAGAAACAACGATACCTTATTGATGAGATAGGAGCGGAGAAAATTGCTCATCTGTCGAGATAATCTTTTTGACTTGCGTTAAAGGCAAATGTTTTACTTCTGAAGCACAGCCCTTGGAGTTAATTGAGTTAGCTCATTGATTTGGACCATTGTCAATGACGCTGGTCATATCTGCCTGAGAATGTCGAGTGTGCTCCAGGTACCCAACATCCTTTTGCCATCTTAGCCTGTTTTGTCTCAATGTCGAGTTATTGTCGAGGATCTTAATTTTGTAGTGATGTTTCGTTACTATTAATCTTTGACTAACAATTTCAGAAAAATTCTTTAGCTGTTTCTCCGTTAAAACAATTCATCACATTACTACGTGGTATCTGATAGAGTCATGATAACATTTTGTTTAGAACGGTGCTTGCATGACACGAACATATTTTGATAAATGCGGATGTAAAGGACAATTTGTGAACATTTGGGCAGTTAGCTTGGAAAATGACTTAACGAAGAGATAAAAGAGGCAATCCAACAGTGCTTCAATTAAGGATAGGACTGGCAAAAGCACGGCGAAAACAAAGGCTATGTTAGAAAAAAAGGCAAAATTGATTTCAAAGGAAAAAAAAATTAATTTCGAATAGACATCTCGCTAAATGAATGTCATTTCTTAAGACGGTCGTAGACACCAACATTGAATTAAATTACGTACACTCAAGCATTATTTTTTGTTCTCACTACTTCAGTTAACGCCAGTATTTTTAAATTTTTACTTCTCATGTGCTGCGTGCAGACCACGCCCACGACTTTGATTGCACGGCCTGAGAGTCTAAGATATCTTTTGCGAGGCTGGACGTCAAGGCTGACGAACGGAACACCCCGCGTGGTATCACCGTCATTACAGCAATGTCGCGGTGTACAGCACTGAACAGGAAATTATGCTTCCTTTCCGCACTCGGCTTTCGTGACCGCGAGACATACGCTGCTGCAGAATGAACCCGCAATACCGCGAGATCTCCGAGATAGTGCGTCTCGGTTTTGGGGTCAGCAACATTTATTAAAATGCAATATCGTGAGAATTTAAACAAATGTGATCGTCGTTTTGTTCCGAAATATGTGGAATTAAAACGAGTTTTCTTATTATTATACCAGGCAGTTCGAGTAATGAGAAATATAAAGAGAAATGAGTAATCAGGACGACAGGAAGGAGATACGCTGGATGGATCCGGAGAAAACTGAGTGCTCGAGAGAAATATGATAGAACTAA
>JAHLJT010009537.1:0-22344 GCA_031308135.1 Acheta domesticus | reverse complement strand
TCAATTTCTCTCTCATTTCTCATTTTCAATAAACATTTATGAAATTGTACATAAGTACATTTTTTAATTTCAGATCTTTAACAGCAGCAACATTCTTTCAACATACAGATAAAAACTACTAGATGGCTTTCAAATAGTTACTAATAGTGACTTCATTGTACACAAAGGGGGTCGTTTATAAGTACCATCTTAAAAGGGGGTCCTAGAGAAAAGGTTTGTTTGAGTTTTTTCGTTGGAGGTGAGGATTATGGGCCCAGTTGGCTTTTAGCAAATATTTTTATCTTTATCTAATTTGCCATGTGAATGTTCTCTCAAAATCTCTCTGAAATAAATATTATTAGTTAGAAAGCATGTGATTCTGTAATGTTTTGTTGGTGATGGGAGTCATAGTAGAGAAGTAGTCATGATCTGGATTTTATGTAATTCAATCATTCTCTTAATTAAATAAAAGTTAAAGACATAAATTGTCTTTAACTTTTTGTAAAATTAATTTAAGATTTTATTGCTAAACATCAATTGGTACAGTTCCTGTAGCGGCGTTATTTATTATTTTTTGCAAGATAACTAGTATTTGAATTTAGACTTTTCTTAGAATTACTGAATCATTTGTCATGTATGTATGGATATTTTCATTATTTATCATGTGTGTTCCCACTAATTACACAGTATTTAGACGTATACTTCTCAGAAGATATAAGTCACTTCATTAAATCTGCCGAAGTTTACTACCTTTGTAAAAAGAGTCATTATAAGAAATTCTAATCTTTTTTATGAAAAGAAAGAAAATTTTCAGTTATGTGAAGTTAATTTTACATGAGTATGAATGTGTGTTAAAAATATATTCTGATAACACACAATTTAAATCAAAAATTGATTCTGGTAATAGGAAAATATTCTTCTTTTGAATAAAAAAGAATTAAAAATGGAGATTTAATTAAAAGAAAAGTTGTATCTTTTGAGAAGTTTAATACTTACTTATGAAGTAACTATCATACAACATCATTACACAATATGAGATTAAAATTTATCAAATTATGCCGTTAGGTCACATTTGATAACCAATAAAATGTTGTTATATAAGATGTTACAATACAAATATTGTTCATTTTTAAAATTTCCAATGTCTAATTTTCATTTCAAAATAAAACTTTGTACTTCTCATCCTGGCAAACTTGGCAGATTGGTTTTTTGCGCTAGTTAATTCTAGGTCATGGACTTTTAGGATGTGTTCTGAAAGTACTTAGAAAGTAATTTCAATTTTATAAAGTTTGACTTACAATAATCAAAGTGCATAAATTTATTAAACTTGAAAGGTGTTCATGCAACAGTGACCTTCAAAGAAATCACAACACAAATAAATAGAATTAATTTTTCATTTATACATATTTGATTTTGTGATACCTTATCACACATCTTCAAAATGACATTTATTTTTTGTATACAATAAAGATATTGAAGGTATGAAACCTTTAAATTTTCATTTCTTAAGTCTAAAATGTTCATAGTGAAATTCAATTCAATTCAATTCAATTTCATTAACAGACTTATTATACACAAAATAGTTGAGGAAGAAGTGAGGAAGAAACTTTTAGTGTGTGGGCCTGTTTAATCACAAACATATTAATTTCTTTTGAAAGTGGAAAAACATTAAGGATCTTTTATAAATTAGAATTTATTATTTACTTCCTATAATATCCTTTTAACAACAAGTATATCCATATAATTCACAGCACTTTTTAACCCATGATGAACCTACTATCTAAATTCTACGAACTGACTGTTTGTTTTTATATTTAAGAAATTCACTTGGAATTTATTCATCTTTTGATTAACTGTATTTTGCCAATCACTATTCAGAGAATGTTTACTAACTTCAATCTTTTCCCCCACAGAAACCTTTTAACATAGTATGAATATTTTCCAAAGTTAATAAACAGAAGAACCCAAAATTTAATAAAATATTAAATAGCAGTTAATGGTGGTTTCTAAAAAACCCATTACTATACATGGCTAACATTTCAATTAAGCATTGCTTCACCTGTCATGAATTGTTGAACAAATGAATTATAGCATTTAAGTAGTGTTACCATAAATAACAAATCTGTATGTCAATGATCAATAATTGAATGGGTGAAAAACAAAACAGTATAAGTGAGATTTTATAAATTCTGAGATAAACCATGTTAATAGTATGTTATATTTTAGTATCACTGTTAATTCGTGATTTAATAAACAATTTAAATGCCGAGATTGTAATAATGAATGAAAGTAACACTATTTTACCATGTTGAATTAAAAAAGTTTCTCAGAATTTATAAAATGTCAGTTACACTGTTCTGGTTTTCACACATTCAATTGATGATTAATCATAATTATCAATCAATAGAAATTATAAACATCAATTATTTTATTTGCAGAACATAATACAGCACATAAGTTAATTCGAAAGTTGTGAACATGTAAGATCAAAATGTACCACCAGAATTCCGATAGTTTTCAAAACGCCTACGTAGAGGTTCAGCAGTATTTGTCGTCTTTCTGCTGTCTGATGGCTTAATTCACTCAGTCACACATATTATCAACAGCATTTCGAAATTATTTGTCGCAATTCGTATAATTTTTCGTCACCAATGATAACGGAATACAATCAATCTCTCGTGGAAACAGTTTCTTACCTTCACATCGTGAAAATACATTCAATTACAAAATCCAGCCACCTGATACTGCTACTCAGCTGAGCAGCAGAAGAATATTTTTCGGAGAGCAATGCGATCTTCGGCGACACTCATTTGTTAAAGAAGCTATCATTAAAACTGCCCTGAACGCTCTATCCTGCACACTTTGCCCTGAACGCTCTGTGCCATATTCCGTGAAATTAAAGCAGGCGTCCGTCATAGAACCGTACCCATCCTCTACTTGCTATATACAAGTGATACACCCAGTTATAGAGGAACAACAATAGCAACGTCTGCAGATAACACCGCTTTGTTATCCACTGAAAGAAATATGGAAGAGGCAACAAATAAATTACAGATTGTAACAAAGTCGCAAAATGGGCTCAAAAATGGCGCATAAAACTCAATGAGACTAGGTCACATCACGTAAATTTTACTGATCGTCAAAATGAGGCACTGCCGATAAGTGTCAATGGCTAAGTCGTTCCAGTTGCAAATACAGCGAAATATTTGGGTATGACTTTGGATTTTAAGCTGCGCTGGAAGGAGCACATCAAAATAAAAAAAGAGGAACTCAATTTGAAAATCAATAAATGTGTTGGTTATTGGGAAAAGAATCTCAGTTGTCCGTTTATAATAAATTACTAATAAACCAACAAGTGCTAAAACCAATATGGACGAATGACAAACAGCTTTGGGGCTGTGCCAGGACAGTTCATGTGCATAAAATACAGAAACTTCAGAATAACATACTGAGCAATGCCGTCGATTTACCTATTTATATGCAAATGGAGCGACTGCATCGTGGCGTGAACATAAAGACAGTAGAAGTCTGCATGAAGTAGCGGTCAGCAAAAGAGTAGATGTCTGCATTCTCCGCGATTTTTACCGACCAGCCCACTCGCCTCTTCTCTTGAGACCACGCGCTCGACTGTCCTTCGCAGCCGGTTGTGGCCTCCCGGTCGCCGGTAATCGACCGAGATTCGGTCGGTTGTCGGTAACCGGCGGACCCCGTTCACGCCAACTGCGCCTCGCATCGATCGACCGCCACGTCGGAGTAAATATCGTATGCCAAGTTCCAGGAAAACGAATTGAATAGTTTTTAACGACCTCGACCATGAAACGACTGATTTTTAACGAATAAAACGACTGATAATTTCCGTTTTTCAAAATTCAATACATAAACGAAATGTAAATAATTTAAAACATTAAAAAATGAAAATAACTTCAAAATTCACTTCCGACGCTCTGGAGAACCTGAAGTGGATCTACTGCCGTTCTAGTTGTGAATTCAAAGAAATAGTATTCACAAGTTTTCGTTTTCGAGATAAATTTCGTTCTAAGTAACGACTAGACCACAGATGTTTAGGAAATTGCCTGTTTTATTCCAATGAACACTTGTAAAAGCTTTTGGTATAAATGCAAGATTTATAAAAAAAAATTAACAATTCTGACTAATATTTAATTTGTTTACTTTCACACATTATTGTAAATGTATTTTAAGGCTTATTTAATTTTCTAAACTTTTTTATATTTATTTCTATCTTTTTTTAGTCTTGTTAAAACTTTGTATTTAAGTCATTTTGATTTTGCTTATCCTAGTCAATCGGTATCAAATCTCTATATTTTGTCTAGTTATACATCGAAGCTTTTTTTGTGTTTGAATTTTATATTCTGTATCTTTAGAGACCAAAAACTGGCGTTTTCTTTCTTCTATACACAAACAAAAATAGCGATAGATCGTAGGTGACTGGTGGGTCATGCGCGAGCGCTGGGTTCAGATTCGCGATATCACTCGCATCCTAGGTGGCAAGTCAATAACCTCTACTTCCGACATTGATATCTCCCAGATGTACGTACAAGAAAGTAATAGAAGAGAAGGAAGACTCTTACTTCAAAGATTGACATGTTAGATACCTTTCGTAAGCCAGTTCTGGAAATTAAAGGCAATTAGAACATTCGTTTTTAAGATTTCTAGGTTTATACTAAACTATAATATTAATCATAATTCTATTGCTCAAGAATGTTATACAATCATTAATTTTGACTAATCTTATAGTATGGTGTAAATACAAATGCTCTGCTGAATTTAGATACACGTGCAATGAAATATATTTGTACCTATCTCTTCCAATTTTGTATTTTTGTTGTCCTTTCCCTGCCTTTTTTCATTTTTGGGCTTTTCAGGCATCTGAAACGCAGGTTTTCGTTTTTCTGGTATTGTCTTTGCTTACTTTTATATTACAGTATTTTCTTTGCTTGTTTGAAAATATACTGCAGGCCCATATTTACATTATTAGAGATCCCAAATTAATAAACTTTGGTTTTCAACATTGTGTAATAAGTTACAATATAAAAAGAACTGATGAAAATTGTTTTAGTTAGTTACTTTCCCGTATACGGAGAAATATACGTAGTATAGGGAAAGTTATGTAATACTGCCGAAAATCGGTTTCGAGATTTCAACGGAAATACGCGGTTTTGGGTCCTCTGGTACCGAAAAAATTGTTCTTTTCGAAACGTCCGTCCATCTGTCCGTCTGTCAGTCTGCGAACAACCATAGAGCCTAAACCATTAGTACGATTTCTTCCAAAATTAATATTCCCCTGTCGCTCTGGTTCGACTCGAGGCGCCGCGATTTTCAAAATTATTCTTCAAAATTTGGGGGTACTTTACATGAAGCTCCACGGACAATTTCAAAATTTTCTCGAAAACGGCTCTAAATTTTTTCTTTAAATTTCTTGTAATAATGGTGTAAAATACACTTATTAAGGTGGCATAGGTCCAATTGTAACGGTTAAATCTGAATTTTCGAAAATTGCAAAGGTTTGAATTTTGTTCGGCGTCTTCCTACAAGAAGACTGAAGATAGAAATTCTTCCTTCAAATAAAATTTGTTTTCCAAAGTGAGTTATTTCATTAAGGTTATGTACATTTTTTTTGAAAATTTTAGTAGTTTTCTGGTAACTGCTCGAAATATTTGCTATTTTAAAAATTACAAAAACCAAATTTTCTCAAAATCGGCTCCAAATTTTTCAACTTTTGGTAGGGATAGTGCTTAATGTACCCTATGTGTTGACAATACCCATTTTGCTCTATTCTTTTGTTTTTTCACAAATTACAAAATTGTAATATTTTTGACTAGTCTCTTACGTCGATACATTACATTAACCGCAATCTGTTTACATTATTATATTTGTGAGTACCTCTGCTTTAAATAATGTCGTATGAAGTTTCTGGAAAACTCAAACGTTTTCTGTGAAAACTAGCTCAAACGTCCGCATTTTTAGAAAAGCTCAAACGCCATTTTTTCAAAAAATGGCTCCAATTTTTTTTCAAAGTTTCGAACGGACTGTGATAATTGCACTCTTTAATACGTCGTAAAGTTCAATTCGGGGAATTTTCAAAAATTACACGAATGTAATTTCTTTGAAAAATCTCTCACACCCTTAATCTGCGGATATCCAGCAATTTGTAATTGTGCGTTAATGTGTTTCAAATGATTTTAAATGAAGTGTTTCGAAAACTGAAAACTTTTCTGTGAAAAAGAGCTTCAAATTTCACATTTTTAGTAGCGCTGAAACGTTTTTTTCTTGAAAACGGCTCCAAATTTTTGAAAGAAAATTGCCATTTAGGACGAGGTTTTACTCTTCCTTAATATTCTAAAATAAATGTTTCCGTTCTACCATTAGGAAACCAATAAAAATTAAGAAAATTTTTAAAAAATGGAATTTGGTCGGCGATAGATAGCAGCTGGCCAAAAAATATACTTTGGGCGGTGATAGATGGCAGCGGGCAAGAGTAGGTGGCAATCCCGAATAGCTAGCCGAGACCCAAGGAAATAGAAAACTAATACGGGAAAGTCTGTGCCATTCTGTAGCACCACTAGTTCTAGTTTTATTTCATTTTATTGACATAGCTAAAAAGTTTGTTTTAAATTTCTTTTCAGACTCTTTGCTTACCTTTAATTCTTTCAAAAATTGAATTGTTTTGTCTCTATAAAATTATTTCCAATTATTCGATAAGTTGTTACTTTTCAATCAATTAATCGTCAAAATCAAATGTCAGAATATTACTTTGTGCTACCACAATGTTTACAAATCTGTAATAAACACACACACACACACACAAAAATACACAGAACTGTTTCAGTTATTTTCAAAGTATATTTATAATTAAGGTGATTTAATGGGGGGAACAGGTTTTTATTATTTTTAATTGCAGCCCAGCAATTGAAAAAATCTGAAAAAATCACAACAATTTGCGTTTCAAGAGAAACTCTTCAGATTATGTGGAGCCTGGTCCAGGGTTCTAAGACACAGTAAAAATAATTTTTTCCTTTAAAAAAAAAATTGTATTTGAATTTGGTCTTTTAACCTCCTCGGACCCAAGGGCTGGTACTAAATATTTTAAATTCGAGTTTTAAGTTTTCCGCAAGGCAAGGCATATCTATTATTGCCCTGTAATCCATTTGTCCATAAAATAATTTTTGAACTCCAAAAAACGGTGTAACCTCTAAGGTACATCCGGTCTCATGTTTTGATATCAACAACCAATCTGAAGTGGAACGTACTACCAAAAATATTATTTCGTAAAACACACAAAGAATTAACTCGTAAATTCTTATTGAACTCGTAAAGAAATATAATTGACTTGCCTATTAAAAATATCGAAAAATTGAGATACATTGTAACCCACAGGTTACATCATTACAAACAATTACTCCATTCGGCCAAATAATGAAAACTGAAATATAAACTATATACAACAATTAAAATACTCCCCTAAAATTAGAATAACTTGAAAATTAACAGATAAATTAGATTATCTACACATTTTTTTTCATTTACTTTCACTTCTGCGCATTGTTCTTCATATGTCAAATGCATTCGAAGTGTTGTGATGCTACAGTGACAACAATACAAAATCGATGAATACTTTTATTTGGGAGATAACAATGATAAGGAAATACACAGAATTGTCCTCATTGTTTGAAGCAAAATATAAACGAAAAATAAGCTATGTAACCTTTAGGTTACGCGGGATCCGAGGAGCATAAAATATCAAAAAAATGTTTTTGTGATTATATAAATAATTTTCTTATTTATCATATTTTTCTGTCAAATAAAATAGTGTTAAACTGACGAAAAAATTAAATTCAAAAACACATTTTTGGCTGTAGAGGGGTGTGGGTGGAACTAAGAAACCTTTCAAAAAAATATTTTTGTGTTAGAATTATAGTGCCATTTGGTTTAGGGGAACATTTTACCATTATTACCGGGGATACCCTTTAGATTTGTAAAGATTGTAAGTTGCACCAAGGGATAGTCTCAATTCCACGATTAAAACATATTCTAGACCCACCAATAATATTTGTAAATAATCTGTCTTCGCATTTGCCGGGATCACATAATTCTCTAGTCAGAGGACGACTATTTTATCGACTTTTTATATGTTGAAATATTGACAAATATTTATATGTTTGAAATATTTAGTATCACTTCCGGAACCCGCAGACTTATGAGAAACGCAATGGTAATCGGAAAGATTGATCGCAAAGCCAACAGCGGTAGCACACATTTTTCTTTCTTCCAGGCCTTCAACGCCTACTTGCGTATTAAATGTCACCAAAGAGTGCGACCAAACATAACTGAATAATGAGTTTGAGGCTATTGTATTGTTTAGACTTTCTTTGCAAAATTGTCTCTGCGTGAAATACACTACATACGAACATAAACTATCAATCAATAGTGAGTTCATTTTAGAGCGTTGCATTGTTTATACTGGCATCCCGATTCAACAATAAGACATCTTTTCATTATAATTTAAAGTATCAACTTTAATTTATTTTATAATACTTTACTTAAATTACTTTATAAATACATTTAACTTGATTGAAATTTTCACCAACTCAAAATAGTAGAAATGCAATATTTATATTGTTTACAATGTTCACTAAAAATTCAAAAATAAGAAATTATAAATATTCAATGCAATATCACTGAAAATGCGTTAGAGGACATACATCCAATAACGGAATTGGCAATTTTGTATAAAATGTAAAAATGTAAAAAATATAAAAAAGCAAAATTCAATTTTGCAACGATATTTTACAGAGGATACCTATTTGTTTTCCATAGATTATAGTGATATACATTTCCGAAGTTTTCCAAAATTTAGAAACAATATTGACAATTACAATTTTGAAACGTTTTATGTCTTACGTGGTTCTTTAGTGACACTTAATGGATTGTAAACACTTGTTTTCCCTAGAAAACAGTGTTTGAGTAGGTTTGCTTATTTAGAAGAAGTCGTGTAACACGATTTCATTCTTATGACATCCGAAAAACATTGTGTGTATTGCTCGTCGTCCAAAAATAAAATATCGTAACGTGAAAAGACAAATTGTTTTACTTTAATTTCATTGCTTTGGACTGGAAATAAAAAGAACGTGTAAATAATACATTATATAGATGTGTGTATAGGTCAAGTGATTACGCAATGGACAAAAGTTGGAGTTTCTTGTTTTGCAAACATTCAGATTTAAAAATATTTTATAAGCATCATATCTCTTTCCTTATTCTCACGTAAAATTACTCAAAGACGAGGTATCAATATGATATTTAATATTCTCGCTAAAGAACACGTAAAATGCAATCACTCTTACGTTATACTGACGAGAAATAATTGCGATTCCCAAAATAAAAGATCAAACATCATTCATTTGCTTAGAGCAGCACTTGCCAATAACGTCTGCAGTTGGAAAATTACATTGTGACTAACTGAACTTTAAATACTCTTATTTTGTTTTGTATTTTAGATATCAAATTATCTTTGATAAAAATATATTCATGTTCCAGAACAATATAATATTTTTGCATTTGGTCATCTGAAAAACGAATGAATAAGTAATTCACAACTGAAAGCTGCTATCTCGAAGACGTATTTGTGCAACTGACTCTAAAACTTTTTTTAAAGTTATTTATATTTTCTAATAAAATAACTAGATTAGGCAAGTTACTGTGGCAAATTATTTGCATTGCATATTAAATATTAATATAATAAACGATGAAATGTAGTTATGAAACCTATTACTCGTTGTCGAGAGTAATTTTTCGCAAAAAAGTATTAAAATTGTTTTAAAATATTTTTACTGGGAAATTGCATGCCTTTGTTTATTTCATTAAATGTATATACTACGACTACTGTAAGACTGTCCGTTGCTCCAATATTTACTTTCAAATATTTACCATAATATAACTCGCGATTGCCGCCATTTTATAATGTTCACGATGAATAGTCTCGCCTCTCTGAAATAAAGGTAAAGCAGATTGGTCAGCTCCATCCCGTGGGGCGGGGCAGGGGTACGCAAACTGAAGAAACGTTCGGCCATTTTTTGGACATCGCCCATTTTTTGTGAGATCGACTGTACATATTTGTATTCTGTTTTGTATCTAAAACTTATTTTTATTTGTAAATTAACATGAGAATTTGAGTAACAGTGAATAATAATATTTTTAGTATATTCATTAGTATATAAATTCTAATGAATTATCTGGAGATATTTTAGTGACTATTCAACCACTTATTCCCTTTCCTTGTAACCACCCTTACCTTTCCTACTACTACAATATTTTAAAATATTGTTTTGTTCTTCTTTTGTTCAGTTCTCCCCATAGCTCGTCACACACAGTTTTTAACTGTTTTTGACGTAAATAAATAAATAAATAAATACATTCTTATAGTCATTATACTTACAGCTCGATTATTGTTAGGTTTGAAAATAGCCTTTGATAGTATTTTCATTTCAATGATGTATATTTTATAATTTAAATCAGTGGAACAAACTTTGAATTCTGACGATTCAATAGAAAGATCTTTCTTTCTGATCGTTAATATTGATAATTGTTCCTATGTCCTAGTCATGATCATGGATTGTTGCGTGGAATACGTCTGTCCCCTCACTGCACGCCCCTTTCAATCTCCCTTTTTCCGATCTCCATGGAAGACCCTCGGCAGAGGCCACCTTCCCCAAAGGCGATAGTTGCAAGGACTACTTCAAGAAATTTTGTCGGTTTTGTTTAAAATAAATTATCAGAAAGTGCAATTTTGCATTCAAGCTACTACCAAAATATTATCAAATGATACATCACTGAATTCCTCATTTTACGATCTATTCATTGCTAGTGAGAAAAATATAGAGTTCCATTTAAAAAAGGCTAACATGAATTAATTTCTCGAAAACAAAAACATACCGAACAATGTCTCTACAGTATATTACTTATCCCATTTATATTACTTATCCCAAAACTACATTTCGATATCGTGAACCGTTTAGAAGTCATTGGTGTGGCCCATAGTTGGTGGGACACCCGAAATAACTCCGCCACTATGAGGCATCGGGGTGAAAGACCTTCCTTCTGTCACACGTTCTCTTGTTCTGTGAAAGGAGCAAAATGAAATACGTGGATGAAATGGTGATCTCATTTGATTTGATTTATTTGGTCAAAAATCAGTAATAACCGCATGTGACGAATGGGGGAGGAGATTATCTGCAGACATTTTCTTGAGGTTCAGAATGAAAAAAGCGCGAAATTAGCAACTTTTGAAAAACTAGACATTTTCGTTCCCGAGTTATAGAAAACATAATTGCAATGGTCAACGAACTGCTGATTAGATTTTACGCACTTTTTAGAACTGCTAATTATAAGCAAAAGGAGTGCTCAACAAAACGTGCCCATCGTTAAGCTACATTTACGTCTAGAAGAAAAAGAAGGGATCATCTCAGCATTTACTCAATGAATCAGGAAAACTGGACACAAACCTGATCGAGATGGGGTCATTGACCCGGAAGCTTAAGTACATTAATTGTTACAGGCATATTAATACCATTTTTAAAATTATACAATATAAATGTATACTAATTCATTATACCTGTTTTGTTAAAATAAACAATTTTCTTTTTATGATCAGTATCGACTCTAATTGTATAGAAACAGTTATGCAGCAGAAAAAAAATTTCCTTTGATTTAAATTTGTATACCGATTTTAATTCTTTAACGTCATCTGGCAATGCGTTGTAAAGTAACGATCGTTGCCAGTATCGTCTCCAAGAAACCAGCAGAAGAAGATAAAACTCGTATTACCCCTTTGTCGTAACATATAATCTGTTATTTTCTGTTCAGAGTATCATTTTCATTAACCTCCGAATCGTTTTGTCCAGATGCCCGAAGACGTTTGGCGTTCGTGCAGCGGTTTGGCATGTAAGATATTAGAAGTCCTCAGGCAAATAGAAGTCCCCGGCAAGACCTTAATGCTGACGTCCACGCTTAAGGATACGAGCTTCATCGAAATGAATGTATCGAAATTCGACCACATCTTCACTGTCCGTTCCGTCTCCGCCGAGATCCATTACGAAATGGCCAAGCGCTTCCACGTGCATTGGATAGAACATCCAGGCATCAGTACAATGGATCCAAATTCCACATCCCGGGTAAGTATTCCTACCTATGTTTCTTTTTCGATATTTTTATTCTGCAAGTAAAGCAGACATATTGTGCTTTAGAATTTGTAATTGCATAGAGGTGGTTCATGGTAAAATTTATTAATGGTTCTAGTTTTCACATATTTAAGTTCTTTATTACATTGTTTACTTATTTATCGTCAAAAGAGTTAAAAACTCTGACGCACTATGGGAGAGAAGTGCAATTTGCACACTTTTTCTTCAGCCCTTGGAGTAAGTCTGTATGTTCTGCTTTACATTGAAATTTGACCACATCGATGCTTCTGCATAATGTGGCGACGGTGGTGGGTTGAGCAAATTGTTATAAGGAGCGCAAATGTTAGAGAATCTCGGGAAAGGCAAAACCATTGTTAGAGAAACCTACAAGTTGCCCTTGGTAAAATAAAGGGTAAAACAATAGGCTGAAATGCTTCTATGTACGTAGCAAAACACGTGCTCTATCATCAGGACTTGTGTGTATTGAAGCCGTGATACTCGAGAAATTACACATTTCCACTGTGACAATCGTTACTAGTCACGTGATCTTTATCATTGTACATGTACTTCTGTTCCGTTGCTCGAGAAAACGTTTCCGGGTGAGGGACTCGATACGTATTTTTGAAGTATTTTTCCAGATTCAATTTCAATATGACCATTTCAGGGAATTGGGAGTAGAAGAAATGTATTGCAGCGGTTTTTATTATTTATTTATTTGGTAAAAAAACAGTAAAAACTGTATATGACGTATGGGGGAAGAGATTATCTGCGTAAAATTTCTTGAGGCCTTGAGAATATTGGGTTCTTGAGTATATTGATTTACGTGATATTCATGAGTGTTACAAATTTCAGCACTACTGGAATTACGACAGCCAACTGATCCACAGGATTCCATCCAATGATTTACTTTGATGTGTAGGTTTGGAAAGGAAATGAGCTCCACCTGTCATTTCCAAATATGCTGATGATGTTGGTGGATGAGTTGGAGTTCATATCGCGGTCCGCATTGTGGCATCCCCGATTTGTTTTCGGGGACCCCATTGTCCACGCCGCCGATTTCCATTGGGTGGCCGTGGAAGTGCCGCGCGCGTGGCCGCTGCCGCCGACCAGGCTGCCGCTGCGCGCGTTCCCCGGGGCGCTGTGGCCAATCCTGGCGGCGGCGGTGGCGGCGTGGGCGCTGGCGTGGCGCGTGGTGGCGGGCGAGTCGTGGGCGGCGAGCGTGGCGGCCGTGCTGCGCGCCTTCTCCTCGTGCGGGGGGCGCCCCGCAGGACAGGGTACGCGCCACGCCGCAGCGCCTGCAGCTGGCCGGCGCGCTGCTCGCCTCCGGCATCGTTGTCGTGGCGCTCTACCAGGTGAGGCAAAAGGCGTTACACCCTTCTAAACCAAAGGATGGCAAAAGAAAAAGCAGAGCTTGCATCTCGTGCTGTACCAGGAGAGTCGAGTCGAAAGGCTTGACACACATCTCAACCAATGGATAACAATAGAAATGAAGGCGCAGAGCACTAGTTGCAGAGTAGAGCACTAGCTGCAGACCTAGTGTTCTACCAGGTCAATGAGGGGGCGAGTCACATCTCACAACGAAAGAATGAGAAATGACACGAAGCCGCGTAGCCCGCCGCAAGTGCTCAACCAGTTGAGTCGAGAGGCATGGGACATCTCTCCAAAAAGAGATTAGGAATGTTGTGAAGTTGCACGGCCTGCAGCTGGTTGGTAAATTGATATTTGATATTTGGTGTTCCCGGTGATAGATACTATTTGGTGTTCCGGGCTCTACAACTGCTATAATTAGCCTCGTAAGTGTAAGGCATGGGATGTGATGTGTCCCGTCTGAAGGAGAGATTTGGCGTCGAACTCTTCAGGCATGTGTGGTAGTGTAGTGCTTCTAAGCGTATGTGTAAATAAGGAATGAGGATAAGAAAGAAAAAATGATCGCCCGTGATCAATAGCCCTTTCGTTGTGGTATTGCGTCCGCATTTGCTTCTTGTTGAGAGGAGAAACTACAGAAAATTACCTACCAGAGCAGACGGCCGACAAAATTCTCTGCCAGACAGAGGCTACATTCGACCTAGTTTTTTGTTGGTGTGGAAAATCCTACCACAATAAGTAATTACTGTTCACATCAAGAACACGGCACAATGTCCCGGTAAGAGCGAAAGCTCGGGGAAGGGGCCTAATCGTATTTCCACACAAGACATCTACACATGTCCGCCTGTTTATCTGTCTGTCCGTCTGTCTAGTGTATGTGAACATCACTAGCGCCCAAACTGTGCGTATATTTTTTTTACAAACTGAATAAACCCCTGTCTATCGGGTCTGAATCGCAACTCTGAGATTTTGAAAAACATTCATTTATTATTGGAGGTACTTAAGGTTTGCGGTTTGCATACTGCCCCTTTCGGCTCAAGTGCGTTTTTTAATGTTAATTTTTCTTCCTTTTAATGAAGCCCACCGGACACTCAAAAGTTTCTCAAAAACCGGCTCCAATTCTTTTTAAATTTATTGTAAGAATAAATAAAATACACTTATAAACGTGGTATAGTTTCTTTTTTCATGGTTACCTCTGAATTTTTGAAAACTGCAAAATACTGATTTTTTGCGTCTTCCTACAATTACAAAATTAAATATAGTGATTTTCCTTCAAATCAAATTTGTTCTCTATAGTGAGTTCTTTCATTATGGTCATGTACATTTTTTCAAAATTTTAGTTTTCACGGAATATTGCGTGCAATATGTGCAATTTTAAAAAATGCTCAAAATTCTCAAAAATCGCTAAACGAACTCGATACATGACATTGATTCTTTTGTTTTTTCATAAATTACAAAAAATATAATTTTTTTTACTTGTCTCACTTCGTTAATATTTACATTCGCGTCAATTCGTCAACAATATCGTATTTATGAATACATGTGTTTTAAATAATGTCATAAATTTTCTCAAAAACTCAAACCGTTTTCTGTGCAAACTAGCTGAAAATTTGCTTTAAACAAAGTCTATCCAGATCAGTTTTTTTACAAAAGCTTTTGCTTGAAGCAATAATCACTATCGTGAATTTTGTAGTTTTCAAGTGTTAACTTTTTGGCATTTTCGAAAAAAGTAACAATAACCGCAAATGTTTCGAGAGTTAACTACTCATAGTTTCGAGAAGTTGAACATAAACTTATTTAAATATCCGTTCTTAAGAAACATATTTCAAGGGAGAGCGTAGGCTTCCGCGGCCGGAGTCAATATTAAGTTGGCTGTCCGGGTGACGCCGCGTCCATGGCAAAGGTGCCGACGTTTCGGTCGCCATTCTGCGACCTTCCTCATTACGCCCTGAGGAAGGTCGCAGAATGGCGACCGAAACGTCGGCACCTTTGCCATGGACGCGGCGTCACCCGGACAGCCAACTTAATATATTTCAAGGGGGAAAAATCTTTCTGTAAAACCTGTATCAAATTCAACTGAAGTGTAGTAGGAAGTTTTCCTTCAAAAGGCACCTATGACTGAGTAGTTTATCAACTGCCACGCTAGCAGAGGCCCTGCAACAATGGATTTTTGTGGCGGTTTGCATACTGCCCCTTTCCGCTCAAGTGCATTTTTTAATGTTAATTTTTCTTCCTTTTAAGACGGAGGGAAATTTAATAGCTTCTAGAACATCCTAAATGCAATATTATTGCAAATTTTCATAATTGTAGGTTGAATTTCGAGTAATTGCGTTTTAAAAAGTTTATTGTTGTTGTATGCCCAGAATAGAACGATATAAAAGTGATATTTATTGAGTAATTTAACTACATATGTTATATGTACTCGCAAATTTTTAGAATTTTTGTAGAAACGTTTATATGAGGGAAACAAATTGAAGACTATAAGGGTGTTTACAAGAAGCCTTAGATTTTAAGAGTGCACCGTTGCCGAACAATCAATTAAAACATTTTATTTTGTACCTTGATTATGTAGACATTTTCGTTTGCTTTAAAAAAAAATACTTATTGTTTGAAAATTTTGAATAAAGGAGTGCTTTAACCAATATTTTGTGTTGGAATTTGCAAAAAATCCTTATGTGATAGAAAAAAATGGCCATAACTTTTGAAATCAGCGCACTTTAAAACATATAATTCAGTAAAAATATCTAATGCAGCTAACAAAAAATTTTTTTTCGCAGACCTGTGTTATCCTTTAAAACCGCATTCTCTACAAGGGATCGAGATGATGTGGTTGTATTTTCTACGATATCCCACATTGCTTTAGTTTTGTTACTAGCGTTCAAAATGTCCGGACAATTTTTCATAATTTTTGCCTGAACTATTACTTTTCTTAAAATTCTTTTGTATTCTCGGAAGTATACACGAAAACCGGGGTGATACGTTATGATATTTAGAAATAAAGTAAAACGTACGTTTGTTATTACACGATGTTGTAATTCCTTGTGTGATCCAAGTAATACTTTTGCTTGAAATGTTTAATTTTCTCTTTTTTAGAGGAAAGCATGCGTTAAAAATGAATTGAAAGCTTGGAGAAAAATTAATTATATTTTTCATTTGTGTCAACAGCGTTATAATCTACGTTCCATGATTCCTTCACCAAGTAGTCCGTAAATAATTTTAGATTAACTTTACTGAATGCTCTGCACATGCGTGTATTATTTACAGTGTCAGTATATATGTTCTTAGTAATTATAAAAATTTGTGCATTGTGGTTACTGTAACCTAGATTATTCGTTATTATTTCATATGTAGTTGTGGTTTTGTAAATTATAATTTGATCGAACGCTTTTTGTGATTTAAATGTATTCCGCGTAGGTACATTCAGTGTAATATCTAAATTAAAAGAAGGAAGTCAATTGAGACACTGCTCTTTTTCATTGAATTCGCTCAGAAAATCAATATTGAAATTGTACATACAACTAATCTGACATATATATCTAAATTTGTTCAGAATTATTTCTAGATTTTCCAAGAAAGTGAAAGAATATAAACCCCGCTTTGTTGGAGGTCTGTAAATGCAAAGAAAGATAATTTTGAGCGTAGTTAGATGTACTACTGTTGTTTCAAAATCTTTTTCAAGTGCATATGTATTGAATTCTGACGAGAAGGAGAATCAATATCATTTCTTACGTCAATACACGAACCTCCATAAGCAGGGCCCTTATTTGATTCCCTTGCTATACAATTCGATCCTGCAAGGTAAAAGCTAGGAATTCGGAGTGTGTTTATTTCATTATGAGACAACCAATATTCTGTAACATCATATTCCACATTCATAAACATCATATTCCACAATTTAACCTTTTCCACGCCATTGTCCCACAGGGTGGGCCACAGAATAATTTTCAGTTCCTCTTCAATGGCTCACCAAGTTATACACACTCTTCTCAGTGTCAATTCTTTGCCCCTCAGTGTGGCTCAGTGCTGTACCAACTCACATGGCGACATACAAAAGCTTTACTTTTATACTTTATACTTCATGTAACTTGATATGTACTTTATTTTCTTAGCTTCTGCGCAGTTGTTACTAGATGTGATGATGTTCCTAGATGCAATGGCGACGACCTCAAAGCGTGTGCGTTGAACAGCAAAATAAATGAATTAGATTTTATTACTGCTACTAGTGACCTGTCTAAATTACATCATGAAGGTAATATTTTGTGTTTAACCAAATAACGGCCAAATTAGTTTTGTGCGCATAGCGCTCTCCCATTGTCGCTGAGTCCGTGCGAGCAGTCATTGTTGCAGCTTTATGGTAGCATGTTTTTGCAACTTTTAGTTGTATTTCTTTGCAGAGTTGCTAAATTATAATCCTAGAGTCACTACTAGTGAAGGTAATATTTTGTATTTTAACTTATTTATTTTTACCCATTATTGCGCCCTGCTGCTGTTCCCGCGCCTACCTGCCATTTCAATGGAGAGCGCTGGGCCGGACATTTAAAGGGGGAATCGACGCGGAAAGTGTTCAAGTTTTAAACGTGTTAAAATATATAAACCTGTCTGACGAAAAGGCGAAAGCTGCGAATAAATATTATGTCTAATTTTTTATTATTGTTTCAGGGGCAAATATTCAATCTCCTGAGAAATGTAGAACTCTCCCCCGAAATTAATACGTACCTTCAGCTTTGGAAATCTGAATTACCCCTAATTGGAAGCCAATTTCTTGTTGAGATATTCAGAAAATATGTTATGAGGATGGAAGCATCTGAGGAAGGAAGAAGTTCCAATGATAAAAATCTCGCAACACAGACTTCAAGCGGTAATAAACGTGAAATCAGAAGCCATGCGTCTAAAAAAGGAAAAGTTTGCAGAGCTCTGTCCGTATTCCAGTACACAACATTCTTTAGAATGGGAATTTCGCCGCCCAATGAAGGACAGATTTTTTGTACATTTAAGAACCTTCTACGCACGAAGGTGAGTCGATTCTGAATTGGACAAAAGACAAACTTCGGCACCTAATGCATAGCGTTTCGTAATCAAATACTTCATGTACACTTATCAATTAACCACGTAGGTAAAATTATATCGATTTCATTATGCATTCAAACATTTATTTAAAAATGGCATCGTCCAAGTCCACTTGGACTTCCAACTAGTTTTAAAACATTTCTAAAGATCTCACTAGAGGCATGGTATATTTGTTTGCACATATTCATTCACGATGACTCTGTGTGCCTCTGGAATGAAATGATTATGGTTGCAGGGCGCATCAATATCTAAGGTCACTGGCACTATAATCAAATTATCCTAAGAACAGTTATGCACTGTGACAATATTTAGCAAAAACATTTTAAAAATCGTAAGAAAATTGTGTAAACAAAACTAATGGTGTACAAACTAGTTAGTAATAGAAGAAAACTGTCAGAAAAGGAGCAGAGTAATATCCTCGCTCCTCAGTGAGAGACTCCCATCCGATTTCTCTAACATTGGTGGATTTAGAACTAACAGCAAGTTTGTCGATGTGACCAGTGAATTGGACACCCACACTAATAATATATAATATAATTAATAGTTCTTTTATATCTTTTTCTTTTAAACAATTAGTATATCTATTAGGTTAAATTGCACTATATATTTGTCCTTGTGTACTTGTTTTTTAAATCCATTACCACTTTATTATTTCCATATTTTGTGTCTATGTGTCTATATTTCTTCTCCTAAATGGACATTGTAACGAAACTGAATCAAGCTACTTATCATATTAAAGTTCATAGAAAGATAACAGCATTAGTAAAGGACCATCCTGTTGCTGATATAAGACATATAGACACAAAATATGGAAATAATGAAGTGTTATAATCAGTTCTAATTTAATTACAGTGTACCTAATATTAATATGATAGGTCAAATCCAGTGTATAATAAGATAGGTCATAATTTAGTGACTTGAACCATGTTCATTGCTCGAAATATTCTAGTTACCCATTTCATAAAACTGTGAATACATTGTTACCAAAACAAAAATGGAATAAGAATACAATAAAATGGTATTATAGTAATGTAAATAAGGAAATATCAGTTTTAGCTGAATTAGCATTTCAAAGATGGTCATCGCATACAAATTTAAATTTTGAGAGAGAGATTTTACATCCTGATATAATTATTTATCATAAACGTAGTGTACATCAATGTCAATGAGATCAAAATATGTGATCCAATAAATTTGATGGAAAAGTTGGTATGTTAGCACATGAAAATTTCCTAATGCAAATAATTCTCCATTAGAAATCCATATTGATTTAGATGAAGATTGGTATTATGATAGAGATGAAAATATACCACAAGGGAAAAAGTATCAATTTTCTGTTTTACTTCATGAAATTGGACATACATTAGGAATTGAGCATACAAATAATAGAAATTCTATCATGTATGCTTATTATCATGGTTTATTAGATATACATACAGATGATGTTTTAGCAATTCAAAGTTTATATGGTCATAAATCTCCTATATTACCATCACCACCATCATTACCAAAAATACTCCATCTTTATGTAATACCAAAAATATTCATCATTTTTAATTAAACATGATGTATGTATTATATGAGAATGGATTTGGATTATAAATTTAAAAACAAATCAAATTAATTATCCACAACTTATTCAACATTAGTTATCATTTTTACCAGGAGATTTTGGAGAAATTACAACTATTTATCAAAGACCTTCTGGAGAAATTTCATTTTTTATTGACAATATGTATTATATGATTAATTATCCTAGTCTTAATTTAGTAAATAGATATCCTAAACATTCAAGAAATGGAATTACAATCACAACCAAAAATGCATGCAATAATGAATTTTAATTCAGGTAAAACACACATATTTTATAATGATATATTATTCTGAAATTGACGAAAGTACTGTTAAAAAGAAGAATTTTGGTATGATATTAAAACATTTGGTGGTGAATTGGTAGAATTTATTTCTTTAAAGATAATATATACTATGAATATAATGAATTTTTGAATATTTGAGTAAAGTCAGAAAAATTTAGTTTATATTCTTTCAACATTAATTGTAGTAAAAATAATTCTACAATATCACAGATTACTTCAAAATTAAAAAAGATATTTTAATTGTTATAAAAGCATTTAATTTTTACCTATATAATTTTTCCTAAATAAATAATGAACATTTTACAGAAAGTAAATTGTGACTGTGGTGAATTAGTAGTTAAAAGTTATAAATTACCCTTCAACAAATAGATAATAACCATAGCAGTTGATGCGACTTAAAATAAACAAATAAAAAAACAGATATTCATTGAAAAAGATTAAATAAATTAAGAAAATGTTCTGTATGTAAAACAGAAAAGGAATATAATGCATTTTATAAAAATTCTAGTAGATCTGATGGACATGATTATGAATGTAAAAAACGCGTAAACACAAAAGTAAAATGTTCTTGTGGATGTTTAGTAAATAAATATTATTTAAAATGTCATAGGAAAAGAGATATACATAAATCATGTTTATCAATTCAATCGATCTCACTAATTTTTAATTTTTATATTCTTTAATTTTTAATTTCTACCGCATTTTAATTTATCTTTTAATCCACTATTTTAATTAATTATCTTCAACAAATTTATTACATTTTTCATACGATAATGACAATTTCTACATTGGTATTGTAAGAATGAAGTCTTTGATACATATTGCTTAGATAACTTACCTATCTATTCAGTATTTCTACCATATTTTTAGCTATATATCCATTGGGTAAAATATTAATATGATCACTTAAATATCCCTTATCATCATATGGTGATATTTCTAATACCTTTACATACCTTCTTTTCATTATAATCTGTTTTTAATGATTCATACATTTTTGATCTTAATCCTACAAATTCTCTCATTGGTATAGCTAAATATTCATCTTTAAATTTACTTGGTATTTTATTATCTCCTTGAGGCATAGATTCTAAAAGATATCCACAAGTATCAAAATGTTTAAGATTTTCTTTTATATCATCAAAAATATCATCTGTTTCACCACAAATTATCAAGGAATCAGCATCAGTTGCTAATAGCTTCATATGATTTCCATATTTTGGTTTTAGAACACCGTAATCAATTTTATACATTAATAATTTATACAAATTTATTAATTTTGTATAAATTAAAAAATTGTAATAAATGTATAGATAATAACTCAAGAACTACAAATCCACCATAAATAGGTTTATTTAATATTACTGATTCCTCTTGTCTGTATAATAATAAATGATCTTCATCGATAATTGTTCTTGTACCACATTCTTTATGTTTTTTTAATTGTTTATAACTAGATAGAAGTTTTACATCACATCTTTTCTTAAATTTTCCTTTTGTTTACCATATACAACGTTTCATAAGTTTATTCATAAGTTTAAAGAAATCTTTTTCGAAATCATTATTGCTTTTTGCCTTTGTACAGTATTTTTATCAATATATACTTTTACACATGGTTTTTAATCATAATATATAACTTGATGAATTTTATTAACATTAATATCTTGTTGCATAACATATTTTAACATTATATAATCAATGACATAATTTATTTTTTCTTTGAATATATTCACAAGTTTTACACCTTTTGGTAAATTTCGTTTACCTTTGTTCATAAGATCTTTTTGATAATTTGATAATTCATTAATATTTGGAATATAATGATCGAGACATTGTGGAAACTCTTAAAATGTAAAATGATC
>JAHLJT010009536.1:75000-88026 GCA_031308135.1 Acheta domesticus | reverse complement strand
TTTTTTTTCTGAGAAAAGTTTCCAATTCGTAAGTAGAAGCTTTCTAATATTTTTTGAGAAAAAACTGACAAAAGAGAAATGTGCCGGTAATTTTGAATATCATTTTGGTTCCCTTTTTTAAAAGTGGCTTAATTTTTTGCTGTTTTTGAAAATATCTGAAATATTCCTGTACATAAAGAAGCATTGAAAATGTGAGTTTAACGGATGTATAAAGGCAGGTGCAGAAATTTTTAATAAACAATCCGGAAATGCGTCTAAAACCAGATGAGTATTTACTTTTAGTTTACTGACTATTCTGAGGATTTGCGTTGGAGAAGTTTTCGGAAATAAACATCGTATCTGAAATTTTTTGGGAAGTGTAAAATGTTGATTTTGTGATTTTAGTTCCTCGTGAGATCAGACGCAATTATAGAAAAGTGTTTTGTTGAAGAGATTGCAACTTTTTTTCCGGATTACTTGTTTCTCTTTCATTATCCTTTAAAATAACATTCTCTACAAGGTATCGAGATGATGTGGTTGTATTTTTTACGATCCCCAGTGCTTTAGATTTGTTACTAGCGCTCAAAATGGCCTGACTTTTTTCATTATTTTTGCCTGAACTATTACTTTTTTTAAATTCTTTTGAATTCTCGGAAGTATATATAACAACCAGGTGATGACGTTTATGATCTTTAGAATATGTAAAGCGTACTTTTGTTTTTTACACGATGTTCTAATTCCTTGTGTGAGTCCAAGTATTACTTTTGCTTGAAATGTTTAATTTTCTCTTTTTAAGAGGAAAGCACGCGTTAAATGAATTGAAAGCTTGGTGAAAAATAAATTATATTTTTCATTTGTGTCAACAGCGATATAAACTGCGCCCCATGATTCCTTCATCATGTAGTCCGTAGATACGTATAATATTAACTTTAGTGAATGCTCTGCACATGCGTGTATTATTTATTGTGTCAGTGTTTATGTGTTCTTAGTAATTGTAAGAATTTGTGCATCGTGGTCTCTATATCCTAGATTATTGGTTATTATTTCATATGTAGTTGTGGTTTTGTTAATTATAATTTGATCTAATGCTTTTTGTGATTTAAGCGTATTGCGTGTATGTAATACATCTAATTAAAAGAATGAAGTAAATTGAGAAACTGCTCTTTTTTTCGTGGGATTCGCTCAGAAATTAATATTGAATCTCCACATACACAATGGATTTTTAAAAGAGTTTACTAATTTTGTTCAGATTTCTCTAGATTTTCCAGCAAGTGAAATCATCTGAAGCTCGCTTTGTGAGGTCTGTAAATGCAAAGTAAGATAATTTTTGAGCGTAGTAGATGTACTACTGTTATTTCACAAACTTTTTCAACTGCATGGAATTGAATTCTGACAAGAAAGGTAGAATCATATAGTTTCTTATGTTAAATACAAACGAACCTCCGTAAGCATGGGCCCTTATTTGATTCCCTCGCTCTACAATACGATCCTGCAGGTAAAAGCTAGGAATTTGGAGTGTGTTTATATCATTTTGAGACAACCAATGCTGTAAGCAAAAACATCTATTTGTCTTAGATCACATTGTAATGCTCCTTTGATAAATTCAATTTTATTTAAAAGAGATTGCACACATTATGAATGCATTATTCGAATCTTTTGCATGTACCTACACGGATGTTTTTCTGGCTGCATCTGACTGTAGTTTGCTATTTGTTTATTTTCATTTTACCTTGAGTGCTAGTCGAAGGAAGTATCGTGTCCCAGCAGTGACCAAGAGGTGAGGAAGGAGGGGTGACCATGTAGAGGAATGAATAGTGGGAGAGGTAATACACGTTTTAGGTTCAGGGGATAAGGTAATTGGTTCCAAAGGGGTCCGAGAGGAGGGAAGAGAACTAGGAGATGTGGGTGGGGATGGGTCTTGGGCAGGAACACTGCAAGTTTGTGAACGGATGTGTGTGTTTGCAGCTCACTACGAGTGCATGTTTTTCCGAGAAAGTTCAGGTGAAGACCATGTCGGGTGAAGTGTTTTTCTGAGAGAAAGTTTGCCTTCACAATTTAACATGTGTGCCTCTCAGATGCAGTTTCGTTGGTTGTTTGCGTGATTAATTTCTTTGCACAGTGTTTTGTGTTTTTTTTACCAGAAGGCGAGTCGAGACTGTTCGTGTTTTGGGCGGCACGTTGTAATTTGCCAACATGTTGTTCAGGCGTAAAGTGACCATCCAAATTAATGTCATTCTGCCCTCCTATGATGATGACTGTTTTGGTGACGGTTTTTTGTGTGCGTGTCCAACTCACTGGTCACGACGGCAAACCTCCCGTTAGGTTTAAACACACTCATGGCAGAGAATTGGTTGGGAGTTTTTCTCACAGAGGCAGGGAGGAGATTTGTCGCCCGTGGCTATCTGCTTTGATGGGCTCAGTGGAATGTCTTTGTTTCCTTTGTGAGCCAGTTTGCGCAACTCTACGTGTCTTTGTTACTTTCGCTCGCTAGCCTGTTTGCGTTGGTTTGTGAAATGGACGGTCTGGTGAATGGGGACTCAAATCTGTTTTCTCTCTAGTCGTGATTGTGGTGTGATTGTGTTTTTTTGCTTCCGCGAGTGGACGGTTGGAGGTTTTTGCGGTGTTGCCTATGTTTGTTCAACCGTCTGTGTTTGAACGACTGCGTTCTGAGCCTTCGGATATGTTCATCTAAATTACTGTTGATGTGTGTGAAGTTTTTCATAAGATCGTTTTTGAGAGTGTAGAGAGTAGAAAGTGTATAGCGATTAGATTAGATTATAACCAAAGTTTAAAAATCACACTAGAACAAAAAAATGCTAAGTGTAGTTCATTAGAATAATGTAAATATTGTGATTGTTGGAAAATAACAATGCATATTTTTGTGTTATTTAAATATTTGTAGATTTATGTATATTTATCCGTGTTTATTTTCGCAATTGTGAAATGAATTTTCATTTTTTGGATAACGTCACAAACGAAAAAATAAAAAAAATGAAGTTGTAAATTGTAATGTATTTTGGCCCTTGTTTGCTTTATTGCTTACTACTACAACTTTTGTAGTAGTTTTGCAGAAAATTCGAAAAAACTGTAAGGGCGACCTTCTTTATATACTTAGAAATCACAAAAAAATGATCTAGCTATAAAGAACATGGTTTTTGCTGAAGTTAGTTAGGCACCTTAACATTAAACTAGCAAAGCCACCCGATTTTGAGAAAACTGTAGAAATGTTTTTATCGCTGAAAAGCACAAAACAGCACAACATTCCTGTTGAGTGGGTTTCCCTGAAGTGAGTGATCAAGATTAATTGAAGTACTTACGTTGAATGCTGGCGTCCATTAGCGAGTTCACGCCAGTTTTCTCAACAAAAATACGTGGTAAAATTTGAAATTCTGGTAATTAACAAATGACTAGCAATAATTTATCAGGCAGTTTCTGTCGTCAAGCTGAGTTTGGAATTTAACTTCCGCGTGTGCTTGCTTTGCGTCACCCGGCCAACACCAGTTTTCTCAAGGAAATACATGGCAATAAATTCGAAATTGTGGCTATTAAATAGCAATAAATTATTTGGCAGTTTTTATTCGAGTGAGTTGACAAGGCTACTCCACCTTGACGTAGCTGAGGGGAAGCGGTTAGAAAAGGGCGGATGGATCTCGGAGCGGAGTGGTGAGGAGTACGCGAAGAAGACAAAATTTCGGCCGTGACCGCACTCTGGCCTCTGTGCCACCAGAGACGGAATACTCGAGCGCGCTACTAAATTGAGTATGTTAATACACGAGGCTGATTTGAGAGTGAGAGAGGGGCATGCGAAACGATAGTGGTGCCTGATGATGGAGATGTGGTTGAAAGACAGATAAGGCAAACAGCGAGTTAAGACCCCGATGAATGAAAGACTTCTGGGAACCTGTCTTTCTCACTTCAAAATGCACAAGGTGGGAGCAGGATGTAAAGATTGGCATCCAGGAAAGGAGCTAAGTGATTTTCCTCAAATTACACCAGAAAGGGCATTGGTGGATGGCTGTTCTCCTTCGCACATATTTGTGACGAAATTCTCTTGTGCAGATTTTTGTCACATTGTTAATTTTTTAAATAATATTTTTAGTAGTTCATTCATCGGGTCTTACCTCGCCATTTGCCTTAAACAAATTGTACTTGAGCACTCGACGTAATTTGCAACGTATCGAAATTGTAACTTACTTTCTTCAAATGTGCTTTCCCAAGCGCCGTATGTTCTTCGCCAAACGTACTTCTCTCCACCCAAAGGATACGCAAGTGTTTGGCCATGACCATGAGAAGCTCGCGGTTTGGATTGAAAGCTTCGAGAATGACGGATTCTTCCGTGAATCCCAGAGCGATCAACAGCGGGTCGTAGGTAAGAAACGTGGTGACGGCGGTTGTTCCGCCCGCGCGAGCTTTGGTTGAAGGGCTTTTGTCCCCACAACTCAGGGCTGGTCGGGAACATGGTTTCCCTTCGTGCCGTGTGCAGGGCTGCGCCTTCCACCGTCTGCGCCCCGTCCTCGGCCGCCTTCTCCCAGGCCAGGAGCACGCGCGAGCAAGTGGTGGAGGAGCCATAGAATGCTCACGAGCATCAAGGGCCCCTTCGGAGGGAAAGGCTGCGTGTCGCGCGCCCACACCAGCACCCGCGCGCCGGAGCGAAGCTGCCGCTCGACAATGAAGTTGTTCACCTGCGGAGGAAACGCAAATGGACGGCGAGGAGACGCTCCAGACGTCGTCAATGGCTTTTCCTCTGTCGTGCTCCTCGTGAAGGAATCGATTCACTATCGCAATAACATTGAGAATAACACAAGTTCTTGAATGACATGGCGTCTTATCGGTAAGAATAATAAACTTATCTGAACATTTAGGATCGTCACGTTGCTTAACGCAATGCGCTTCATGTTGATGCGCTACATGCTCCGTGTTGCAGCGACTCCCGCAATATTGATGTCACATTAATATTAGCTGGGACATCGAGCAGAAAAATAAGATAAAAGAGTAGGCGAAAGACACAAAGAAGGAGAAATAAGGAAGCTATAAACAGAGATATGAAAGAGAAAAAAGATAATAATGGAGAAAAATAGGAGAAGAATAAAAAATGGAAAAGAAAAGAGAGGAAAAAGAAAAATAAGTAAAAAAAACAAACAAGGGAGAAGTTGAAAGAAAAGGAAAAAGAGAAGAAGAAAACCAAGAGAAGACCAAGACCAAACACGGTTTACCTAACCCAATACTGTATTTTTTGTTTGGCTCAGATAATCATGTATATTTAATGTTATTTATCTTTTATTAACCCCGGTACAATGTAGCCCCTACAGCAGTTGGTATTACACATTTTACAAGTAAATGCAAAGAAATAAGACGAGAAAGTAACACACAGGTGAGAAACAAACAGGTGGGAACTGAGGAGACCAAGAAAGATGGGGAGGGGAAGAAGTGAAGGAAGAGAAGAGGAAAGAGAAAAAACTAAAAAGAAGAAAAGGTACAAGAAGGAGGGGATATAACTGCTAAGTCAAATACTATAACTTTATACTATACTGCTATATACTATACTATGTCAAATACTATCTCATAACGAATGATGACATTTTACGTTTCTATTTCTAGCTTAACGCATCCCAGTACAGTAGGCCCTGACAGCTATTAAGTTACTACTAGCGTATCCCTGCGAGAAATCTCGCATACAATACACCACCCTCTTCCTTATTTTTCCATTTTGATGTGAAGCCTGTAAAGCCTGTAATTGTGACAGTACGTGCCTGCGAGATCAAAAGGTTTACGTTGTAGACACACATTGGTTACAACGTTCTTTATTTTATTGCCAGGGGGTCGAACCACACCTATACGGGAATTCGCGGGTGGCGCTGGCTCACTTACGCTACCATCGGGAAAACTGCCTTACCGCTCTCTCTCCCTCTCTATCTGCCCGACCTTGGGAGTACCTGTGGGTTACTATGTACACTAACAAGCATGGAAACAAAATACAGACACACATAAAATAACTGACATATACCCTGTTAGACACAATGGACTGTATTATCTGTATTTATATTAGAAGAAAAAATCAAGAACAAACAAAACACAAACATTTTACATCTGAATTACATGAACAAAATTACAATATCTCTGGATAGTGTCTATCGTTCTTTTTACTGAATTTCTAATCCCTCTTGCATCTTTCTCTTTCTAACATTGAAATTCCAGTCTCAGTATTTCCCTCCCACCCTCTCGACGTCAGCCCTAACTGAATTACGCGTATTTATTAAGTTTCTCTTTCTATACTTCTATACTCTTTCTATACAGGTTCTGAACAGATGGGGTAGAATCGAGAAGCGTCGAACCAGCAAAAATTTAATAGAATGGTCAAGAAGATCTCATCCTGTGGAATACGGTGTGAGGAACGTCTCTTTGAAACATTTGGCCTCAAAAGTTTAATTTTTAAGGCTCTAGAACGCTTTGTTTAGGAGTTATTTAAAAATATCCATTCAAAAAAATGCTGACGTGCGTTGCTGGTTGCATTTTACAAGAATAATTATATTGGTTTTTAAACAAATTCTTCATATTTTTAAAGTCAAAGTGCAATTCGTCACGTCTCCGTGAAATTCTCTTTCTTTAGAGACCTTATTTATAAAAATTGTTTGTGTGTGAGATTCGCAAAAGGAAAGGAATACTACTGAAATAATATGAGACGACAATAGGAATAACTACAGTGCTTTTAGGACACAGTTGACGCCTCGCTGACTCGTCTTCATTTTGCAACGCGGCTCCGACCTTGGACCTCTGATATTTGCATCAAGCAAAATTGAGTTCGTGTGAGCAAAGGACAACAACGTTGCCCGCATGTCGCTAAATTAGACTCGAAATAGAGGCTGCGGTAGAGCGCTTCAAAGTGAATTGAGAATGAGAAATTTGTGATAAAACAGGAAGCACAAGATGATATTGTGCACATCTGGTGACGCGTCGTCGCGTGACTACGAAACTTCCAACTACTTTCTAATTTTATTCGAACCTTAGAACAATTCTCAATGATATCAATACTTGATTTGTTCACTTCTCTGTGATTGGTCAAGAACCTCTGTAATAGTGAAATCTGTATTGTAAAGAGGAGAAAAGGATTTTGAAGTGCAAAAATTATGGCCGTAAAATGGAGAGGGAATCTGAGAATACATGCAAAAAATATTTCTGAAACAACTATATTAAGGTTTAACGCAAAAAATAGTGGAGGAAAGATGCTGAAGAATAAGAAAGAGAAAAGGTGACAAAATGTAGTAATTTCACGAAAAGGTGGAATAAATTGTGTTCATTTCGCTTAATTACATTCCTCCAAATATATGTATTAAACTATCTATATAAAAACAGTTATAATTTTGAAAAGGTGCTGGACCGTAAAATACTTTTTCTACTCTCATTGTACAATGCTGTCATTTGATGGCTGCAACCAGTTGCATAATGATACTCATCACTAAACAGATTTCATTATGATACAGATTTTGACCATCACAGAGAAGATTACAACCAAGTATTGATACTACGGGTCATATTTATAAACGTCTGCCAGCAGAGCTCTCAGGGGTCTGCCAGCTGGGGGCTTGCTGGGAGGAAGGGGGCGGCTGGAATTTGAAATCGTCCCCTACCTCTCTCCCAGGTAGCAGCGTTCTGGGGGCTAGTTTGGAGGCGCACTGGCAACATTGTTGGAAACAAGGAAATGCCTGAGCGAGTGGTACCAATATTACGCATTCGAAAGCCATTATTTACAGTCCAAATATTATTAATATAAATTAAATGAATTGTTTGTTTCGACCCACATTCCCTATTATAAATATGTGCCTTTATGTAAATGTATTATGCACGTTATTATCGACGAAATGACTCTGATACACAAGTAGTTTCACCTTGTGAGAGTTGGTATAAGAATTCACCTGTTTCTTCTTGTTTTCGTGTCCCGCGTGGTCCGAGCATTGTTTCCATTGAATAGAATCAACGTGTCTCGTTCAGTTTATCCAGTGTTTCGCGAGTGCTTACCCAGTGTTTCGTGTGAATTAAAAATGTTGAAAAAGAAGAGTCCGCCCTTCACGGAGACAAAAGCTTTATCATCACGGGTACCGGTCTTCCGCGATTATCTGGCTTTAATAATGCATTCATTAAAGGGTACAGGAATTCTACGACCGTTCTTTTCTGAAATCTATACCTTTCCTGAAATTGCCTTTCAGAAAAATGTTCTAATGGATTCGCCAAATCTCGAATGAACCTACGTGGCAATCGTCTCCCCCTCTCTACAACATCCTGCACGAATTCTATAAATTCATACAAATCATCCATATCCTGAAACAATACCATGTCCGCAAAAAAAACAACTAATATTCAAAGTCAAGCCTCAATCCACAAGATACATAAGAACTTTGCTTTATATTCAATTACCTTGATATAAAAAATGTTAGCAGTGTCAATCTTGCAGGTTATGTTGCCGTATGTAAAAAGAACGGTCCAAAAGAGAAAGCTAAAATTCGCCGTATATCCGATTGACATGTCCAAAATGTGTGCTAGGTTGCCGTAAATCAAGAAGAAGGTCCAAAAATCATGCAAAGTCGGTAAAATACGAATATAGTAGAACACAACAACACACGGAGGGAGTAAAATCGCATGTGGGGGCAGGCTGGGGGACTCCTGGCAGGACCAGCATGCCGCTGCCAGCAGAGAGCCGCTGCTGGAGGCTTGCTAGGGGCCAGCTAGCGCTGGGGGCCGTTCATAGATCGCAAAACCGAACCCTGGCAGCCTGCTAGGCCTGGCAGGCCCCTGGCAGAGGTTCATAAATTCGGCCCTAAATGAATCACTACTAAATGAATCATTTTAGTAGTGCGAGTGTAGTCCATGGGGCGGGGGGGATGATGGCGGTGGCGTGACGGCGTGGCGTGAAGTGTGACGCGTGTTTGGTGCCTGGCGAAACTGCTGTTGGAAGGCTGTGTGGCCAAGTGCAATGGCTTGACAAAGCGTCGCGCCGAGAATTTATTTCGGCAGAATTATTTTGTATTTAAAAACCCTTCTATAACCACGGCTGTAGTGTCGATTGATGTGAAAAGTTGCTAAGTGTAATCACGTCTTTAATTTTGTCTTGAAGTGTTTTGAAAGGAAGTCAGTTTTCGTCTTGTGTAAATTGCTATTCATGTTGCCTTTTAAGTAACTTTGCTTGTCACTAAAAGTTTTCTCTCTTCATTGTAAGAGTTTTAAAAATTGTTAAACGTTATTGCTTTCCTTAAACTAGTGGTGCTACAAAAGCACTTACTTTCCCGTATTAGAGGAAACAGCTTAGTACTGTAATATTGCACTTTATGCGCTACTAACATCTTCGCTTGGAACTCACTATTTCCATTGCAGTGTTGTGAGAACTATGTGAATTCTACAACTTCACAAAAATAGAATGCAAAAGTTTTGTAACCCTGTATTGGAAAAAGAAGCCTGATACCCTGGAAATAAAGAAATGCCTTCCATTGGGCCATGATTAGATTAGATTTTTAGATTAGATTTATTATTAATTCTGCAATGAAGAGTCATTACTTGGTGGCAGAATATTTAAATTACAAGAGAGTACTTGATTTAGAAAAAAACAAAAAAACAAACAAACAATAATTAAGAATAATGGTACATAATTTCACAGTGCAAACCTTACTCCAATTCATTTTACTCCACTTCACTTCAGTTCACTTCACTGCACTGCACTTCACAACACTTAACTGATATGCATCTCGAGTGGATGATCTTGGCCGCCCGGGCGACGCCGCGCCGAAGGCTGTGTTGCCATACACAGCCCTCGACGCGGCGCCACCCGGACAGCCAAGATCATCCACATGACTCCGGCCGCGGAAGCCTACGACGATATGCATCTCTTTCGCATTTCTTTCCCCCACTACACAACACTGCACTGCACTGCACTGCACTGCACTGCACTGCACTGCACTGCACTACACGAATATAAATAATAATAATAATAATAATAATAATATAATAATAATAATAATAATGACAATACTACTACAACTACTACTAATAATAACAATTAGACAAATTACTTAATAGGAAATTCTACTTATTTAACAGTAGAAACTTAACAATAATGCAATGACATAAAATATAGATGAATAGCTAGGAAACTAATTTATTTTTAAATTTTCTCAGGTTTTGAGGAAAGGGTTCAAAGATTGTCGCAGGCAAAACTGTTCCAGTCTCTAATAGTTCTGTTTGTGAATGAAAATTTCCCAACATCCGTTTTCTGCACTCTTGTCTTAATTTTGTGCTTGTGATCCGCTCTACCGAAGTAAGTAGGTTTTCCTAGACGACGATTAATTTCACCCCAAGCAGGATAACCTTTGTATGCTTTGTAAGAGGGGGGCTTTGTATTAGGGAAGAGTATTTTAAAACCATGCAACAAATTCTCTACTCACTACAAATGGTACAGCATTTGGTGCAAAACTAAATATTTGCCTGCAAATATCAACATAAATTAGACAATTATAACTCCTTTTCATACAGCTCCATTAGGTCACAACAATGACACTAATTCACAGATATTCGCGAGCGCAAAGTGAATTCCATTGTTGCAGACCCTGCATTGTCGCTATTCTGAGAGCTTTTAATTCTTTTTACTTATTTCAAATATTTCAAAATAAACAATTTCTAAAATATTAATGTGTAAGTCTATAACAAAGTTTGAATGAAGAAACGAAGAAAGAAATAATATACAAAATTGCACATTCTAATTTAAGACGCATCCAGCTGTCCAAAGCGCAGTAATTTTACAGCGGCCTATTACGTTTGTCACAAAATTAAAGAAAAACTACTCGTATTTTGAAAAAAATAAGCATGACCGTATTTATTTTATTTATTTATTTGTCAAAAAACAGAAACAGAATGGCACAGACTTTCCCGTATTAGTTTTCTATTTTCCTGGGTCTTCGCTAGCTATTCGGAATTGCCACATACTCTTTCTTGCCAGCTACCATCTATCATCGCCAAAAGTACATTTTTTCTCATTTTCTTAATTTTTCGGTTTCCTATTGGTAGAACAGAAACATTAATTTTAGAATATTAAAGAACACAAAAACCTAGCCGTAAATGGCAATTTTCTTTTAAAAATTATGTGCCGTTTAAGAGAAAATGGCGTTTTAGCACTACTAAAAATGCGAAATTTGAAGCTCATTTTCACAGAAAATTTTTGAGTTTTCAAAATACTTTATTTGAAGTTATTTGAAGCACATACACTCACAAATATAATCATCTTTACAAATTGCGGATAATGTGCATATTAAAGATGTGAGAGATCTTTCAAAAAATTTACATTTATATAATTTTTGAAAAAAAAACAAAAAATCACTCAAAATAAACTTCACGCTATACTAATGAGTGTAATTAGCACTATCCGTTACAAAAGTTTCAAGAAAAAATTGCAGCCATATACGAGAAAATGACGTTTGAGCATTTCTGAAAATTGCCGAAATTTGAGCTACTTTTCACAGAAAACGGTAGTGTTTTCGAGAAACTTTACTTGACATTATTTAAAGCATATATACTCGTAAATATAATAATGTAAAAAAAATCGCCGATAATGTAAATATTAACGACGTGAGAGACAAGTAAGAAAATTACATTTTGGTAATTTTTGAAAAAACCAACCAATAGACCAAAATGGCTTTTATGTCATTGATAGAGTACATTTACCACTATCCCTACCAAAAGTTTAAAGAAAAAATTTGGAGCCGTTTGTGAAAAAATTTTGTTTTTGTAATTTTTTTAAAATTGCACATATTGCACGCAATATTGCACGAAAACTACCAAAATTGTGCAAAACATTTACATGACCTTTATTAAAGAACTCAATATGCAGAACAAATTTTATTTGAAGAAAAAATCTCTATCTTCAATTTTGTAGTTGGAGAAAGACGCCGAAAAAAATTCAAACTTTCACAATTTTCGAAAATTCAGTGCTGTACGTGAAAAGCGGACCTATGCCATGTTAAAAAGTGTATTTTCCTCTATTCATACAAGAAATTTAAAGAAAAAATTTGGAACCGTTTTTGAGAAAATGTTGAAAATCCCCGGGGGGCTTCATTTAAAGTACCCCCAAATTTTAAAGAATCTTTTTCAAAATCACAAAGCTTCGACTAGAATCAGATCGACTAGAGAATATCAATTTTGAAGAAAATCGACCTAACGGTTTTGGCGCTAGCGTTGACCACAGACGGACAGACGGACGGAATGCCGTCAATCGATTTTTAAGTATAAAGAAGCAACAAATCATGGATTTTGACCACACCACGAGATAGAGGATTTTTTTTCTTAATTTAGCAACTGGTTTTATCCACTTATTCGTTTTCACGGCCCGGCAATTAATTTTTTTCCGCCGAAAATTGGCCATTTTTTCGCGCAGCATTACATAACTTTCCCTATACTACGTATATCACTCCGTGTATACGTACGTATACGGGAAAGTAAAACAGCTTCCCGGAGACCGATCATTCTGCCCCGTTCGAACTCACTCAGATGCTGACATTGCGCCCATTGGCGTCGATGAGCATACCAGCAATTCCTTGCACGTTTCCACTTGGTTTTGCGCCTCTATACCGACTGAATGTGGCGTAACACTGACCTGCCCTGTCTCACAAAGGAGGGTGCTGTTTGGCAAACGTACACGCCGTCTCTACGCAAATTTAATCATTTATGGATATTCCGTTCTACACATCCTTAGATTTTTAGAGGATTTCGACAACCCCTTTTGATGTTGCAAGTTTCATCAACACCAGTGTACTTTATAATTGGTGCATGAGCTGCAACCCGCCAGTCACAGCAATATTGTATTTTCCCCAAGGTCCTTGGTATCTAAAAAACCAACGATACCTCTCACATGACAATATGCTGCATAGTTACCTTTCTGTTTCCGCGCGTGCATGAATTTAATAATATGGATATATCACGCCATTTCGTTACCAGAGCTCTCGTTGTTTCTAGTTCTAACGGTAGTGAATCAATTCCATCAGATGATGCACGACAAGGGGAAAGCACGTGTAA